>VZSC01014382.1:168691-183221 GCA_013398225.1 Steatornis caripensis
GGGGCGAGCGGCCGCGGGCGTGAGGAGAGAGCGCGTGGCCGCTGCGCGCCGGGCTGAGTGCGCGGGGGTGTCTCCGCTGGGAAACGCCCACGAGCCCGCCGGCGGGGCGACGCCTCGGCGCCCGTCACAGCCCCGGTCTCGCCCTTCTCAGAGCAGGCTCCGTTCCCCTCGCACCGACCTGCGGCCGGCCCCGCCCGCGCGGGGCCCTGTCAGCGAGTGGCCCTGTCAGCGAGTGGCCCGTGGAGCAGCGGGCTGGGCTCGGGCCTAGCGGAGCCCGCCGAGGGGTCGGCGGCAGGCAACGGCCCGGGAAACGGCCGCTGCTGCCTCACGGCGCTGGGCAGGCTGTCAGCCAGAGGTCAGGAAAGCAGGGGGAGATGGCTGGAAGAGTCTTCGCGCCCCGAAACCGCGTCCTAAGAGCCCTCCTGCCTTCCCCGGGCTCGTCCACCAAAATCTGCGCAGCCCTGACAAACGCGTAAGGTGAGGCGCGGATCTCGTCGTTGGAAGGAGTTGCTGTTTTGGCTGCGCTAGGTGTACACGTTACATCAGCTAACGTTTTTCTAGGCGTTAGACACGCACAGGTAATGGCGCCAACAATTGTAGGGTATTCAGCTACTTCTTGGGTTGTCTTTAAAACACACTCTACAAGCTACTACAGCTTCAGTGTTTGGGAGCCATTAGAGCAAAGGAAGATAGTGTATTTTTGTAATGAGAAGATGACTATATTCTGTAGTGGCGAGACAGTCTCTATTTAGCACAGATTCTGGAGAATGCTGTGTTTTCCCAAGCCTGCACACACGGACTGAGGGAGAGCTAATAGAAGATGGGTGACATCTGGTGGCCAATCCGGTCTCTGGTATTGATAGAGGCTTCTGAAGGAGTAGATCAAGATCAAAGTAAAACCAAAATTTTCTGGTTACCTCTACAACCTAGTATAAGTTAGAGTGGGTATAGCTCGTGATAAACTGCAGAACTTGGATCAATATGTGTTACAGTATTCTTCACGTGCCATGAATCATCCGAAAATGGTTACACAAAAAAACCCAAAATCAAGTAAGTGGGTAAGGGTTTGGTGACAAGTCACAAAAATTTCTGCTGGTGTTCAGCGCTGTTCATTTTGTGTTTGTCCACACAGAACAGAAAATTGTGATGCGTACAATGCATGCTGAAGGACACTTGTTTGTACCCACAAGCATCTGCAATAATGTTGTGCAATTTGGAGTTTCACTTTTCACCCAGCATTATGCTGTGTTCCTGGTTGGAAACTCTCACTGGCATGTAGTGAGAGGTTAGGGATTTGAACGTTTTACAAGGTGTTGAATGATCAAAGCCTGGGACCTCTTTTCCGTGTAAGATATGTAGCTTCTTAAAAGATCTGCTATGATTTGAGGAACAGGCTCTTGTTACAGAGAAGCAAAGCAGGTGAAATAACAGCATCTACAGTGCTTTCATTCTTTTCCATTTATTATGCTTTTGATTTAGGAAGCTCATATGAAGGAGCTGACCTAATGTTGCAGTCATGCTTGAATTGGATATGTTCTGTTATAGAAATATGTATCAGAAAATAATAATAGTGGTCTCCTAACAGAGCTCTTACTGAAGGGAACAGTAGACCTTATTAGCTGACAGTTTTCAAACTGAAGCATACCAACCAGATCCTCCAGCCAGGAACAGGAAGTTACACTACGTATTTTACAGTATGTATGTCTGACATAGCTAAATGAAAAAATGTGGCAGAGGTGAGCAAACTACATGCATTGATTAAGGAAGTGAGAACTGTGTAGGAGAGTGGACTTCCTGCTCAAGGAGCATTCCCTGCGGAAAATTTGAGTTCTTGGAGCATAGGGAGCAAGAGACTCAGAAGAGAGAACATAAACCCCTGCAGCTTTAAAGTATTAGGAGAATCCGAGAGCACTCTGACACTTAGATTCCTCAATTTAGTATGTAACAAGTAGGCCACCAATTATTCAGATTTAGCAATCTCAGGCCTGTCCCACATTCAGCATGACGCTTACACAGTTAAAGTTTCCCCATCTGTTTGCTCATTCTGTGCTGGTGGGAAGAGAGTGTGGGTGGAGGCCCCAAGAGAGGCTGATTAGAACCATTAAGGCCTGTTAATGCAATCAGGGCCCTGATGCTGGCATCTCATCTTGCCTGTTTATGTCTCAGAGCTACAGGCTCTCTCCAGCTCCAGGGCTCTGCTTACTGATCCCATCGACCTTGAGTACAGGGAAGAATGGTGTGGAAGCGCTACACTGCAATTTAGGGTGCCTCCTAAGGGTGCGCTATCTGTTGAAGGATCTGCCAGGAAGCATGCTTCCCAGAGGTAGTCACGCTCCACCATGTGATGCCACACATGCCTCCTGAGTGTCACCACACATATAGCTGCCCTACTTACACACAAACACATCCTGTCAGCCAAGATTCAGTGATTAAAGAAAAGTTCATAGGTCTGTTGGATGTGTGAAAACACCTAAATGTTCTATAACTGAGGACTGAGGATCTTGGCTATACCTGTTAACAGAGAAGTTTTGGGTTACTCTGAGGTCTGTCTTATTAATGAGGAAAATGATTATGTTCTGGTAGAGACATTCAATATATCCCATACTGTTTTCCTGCTTGATTTTGTGTCCCAAAGTTGCAGGTGCAGGCCTGCCCTGAGTGCACAGCAAAAACTCCCTTGCGTGATTGTGTGCTAGTCACAGCTTTGGATTAGCAGAGAACTCAGGCAAACTAGATTAAGAAGTCACATCTATACTAACTTCTGCTTGCTTACTGTAAACTCAGAGAGAAGTAATCCTTAGAAGACATTGAATGCACTGGGACTGCTTAGGAAATGTTTATGTTGTGAGACCAATTCTTTCGCACTTCTCTGTACTGACTCTGGAGAATTCTGATTATGGACTCGCAGTGGTTGATAACCTAAAATGCAAATGCTAACTCCAGAATTGCTTAATGTCGCCTTTAAAGTGGTCTACCCCTTGAATTTTCCATCTCTGTTTGTTCAAAGAGTAAACTACTGCAACATAGAAAAATGTGTCTGGAACATAAAAGAATTATCTGATTATTCACAGTCAATACCTACATAAACCTTTCCTTGGGGAAGTCTGTGTAAGCTGTGTTTCCTTTTGGTTTGTAATGGTGTATAACAAATTACAGCACACGTATAAAATTTAGTTTGCCTTTCCAATTAGCAAAATCTGTTACTATGAAATACATATTAATTAGAGAATATAGATATAGAAAATATTTTTAATATAGAAATCTCTTTCCTCTGAGGTGGACTACATCCAGCATTCCTGCCTTTGTTCTAGTTGACAGCCCGCTCTTGCATCACATACATAGATAGACAGTGTTACTTCATGTGGTGCTTCTTGAATCACCACAGCAATAAAGCACTTGGGATAAGAAGTAGAGACCATCTGCATTATAGTCTGCATCTCCTTCAAACCCCTGTTGCCTGGTCTCTGGAAGGTCTCCATCCCTCCATGCAGGGTTTCTTCCCTTGTTTTATAACCCCCACCCCGTACGCTCCTCTGAATAAAGGGTTAGTTGTTAGCTTTGCAGATACTGAGTGGACTCTTTGGTGGTAGGCTGAATATTGTATTATTACTGTTGAACATTACTTCAATAAAATGGAAAAGGAGAAGAGGAAAAAGAAGAAGGAAAAACTGAGATTTGAACCAGAAAGATAAAAAAGACCTTCCTGAAAATTATCTTTGTCGCTTTGTTGCCAAACACAATAACTGTGTCTTGAGGCTTCCAACATTTGCTTTTAAAGCTTTCTGTTTGATGTATTCCTCAGCTTTATTGATGCAAATGGATTTACTGCAAAATGATAACCGGCGCCATCTTCCATGCTGGAGATCAGAAAACTTATCCTTTCTTCTTCAAGAATGTATCTTGCTTTTTTGTTTGATTGCTCTGATTTCTCAGGACCTTATCTATGTTTTTTGAACTACACTACAATATAATTCTGAAGAGCTGTCATACTCAACACTAATTATATTCTAATCACACAAAGTGAAGTCTTGAAGAGTCACCCTCTCCCTCTCTTTTGCTCCTTTTTCACAATTCGAAGTTGCTGTAGATAACCTTAGTTTAACTCTGATTAAATATCAGAAGAATAGGAAATAGAAAATGTTCCCATCCTTTCCACATATTCAGGTAACACCCCTGTTTTTTAACATGATTAAGACTTTGCAGTTAGACTTTAATTGTATCCTTCCCACAAAGTTTTTATGGATATGGAAAAGTCAGATTTTTAAAAGGTATTATAAACTCTGCCCAGTACAAAAGAGCAAACACATAAATTATTATTTTACTCTTGCCGTAGAAGGTTTTATTCTGTCCCCTGTTCATAAATGTAACAACTGGGCTTTAAAATTTTCCATCACCAGAAAACATTCATCTGTATTTCAGTAGACCTTCCTATTACCACAGAGGTTGTAAACCTAAATTGTGCAAACATCTCCATTAACTTTGCACGGAGTTATCAAACAGAAAATAAACACTTGTTTTTAGATACCAACCCAGACGTTTCTAATAGGTATTTAATGTGTGCAATAAGTGTACTAAGGAGTTCCCCATTTGCAGAACATTATTTGTGATTTCAGAGATCACAGTGGGATTTCAGTGTAAAGTGGCGTGTAATTGTAAAATTTCATAGGCACAGTATAAATCTGGTAGAGCTGATTCTCCACTGTCTTCTTAACTTTGTAGTAATTAGTAAGAACAGTCCTATTTTACATCCACCTTGCACAGATTTGAATGACTGCTCAAGGTGGAGGAGATACTCTGTGTTCTCATTTGAATGCAAACTGAAATCGCATCATGATTTATTTTAGAGATTTCATTGGACCTGGGGGAATTAAAGACTTTCCTGAGGAAAGAAGTCACTGGCCACTCACGGCGATTTGCCAAAGAGACTGTGCAGCAGATAAATGATGAAAGTATAAAAGGAGAAAGGCTGAGAAAGAAAGAAAAGGCACTAAGGACATAGTAGCAAGTCTGGATGGGTTATTTGTATTGGTGTTCACTATTGAGCTAATTTTGTAAGTTTACCCTCCAGTATAAATGTTATTGTCTCAAACTGAAGAATCAATAGAAGAGTTTTGAGATTGAATCAATAAAATTAACTGTACCAGGGTTTGATAGTATCTGTCCAAGAGCTTTGAAGGTACTTAGGAAATTTCTGCTACAGTGTCTATTCAGCCTCTTATCATAATTATCAGAAGCACCAATTTCAGAGAGGTCTGTAGTGGTAACTCTGAAAATTGGAAATGGATGGATTCGTCTGACTTCTCGCTGATGACTCAGCAGGAAGTATACTTAGGATATATACAGATAGCATACGTATAGTAGGTTAATATCTATACATGATCCTGTTCTATAGAGGTAAACAATAAACTCACAGATTGGTTTGTTATTTGAAGGAGTCGGTAACCGTCTCTCTGATCTGGATAGTAGTCTCTATTCAGATATCCATAAACTTTTTCACAAAATCTCGAGCCAAATGCTTACTGTCATTAAAGAAATGAGGTCATCATGGGATATGTCATAAGATGCTTAGAAGATAAGCATAGAAAAAGATAGAAAACAAAAATAGAAGTAGGAATATGGGATCGTTTGTCACCATGAGTGACAAATGAATTTATCTTTGGAATCTCTCAGGACCTTGTTTTGCGACCTTGATTTTCAGCATATTTTTAAGTGGTCTGGAAAGGGAATGAATACTGAGTAGACAATTGCAGATAATATAAAATTGCTGAGGATAATAAAATCTGCATCTGATCACAAAATGGTGCAAAGAATACCATGACACTACGTGACAGGACAGTAAAACAACAGATATAATTCAGTGTTGATATTACTTTGCATGATAAATGCAAAATTACATCAAAAAATGAAAACCGACTGCCTATGTAGCCAAATGGACTTTTGATATTACTAATCAGGAATGAGATTGTGAAATTACTTTGAAGAGTCTGAAAATATCAGCTCAATGTTCAACAGTAATCAAAAACCCAGAGAGCTGGAAATTACTAAGAAGGGATCTGTGAACAGAACAAAATATCCCTATGTCTGTATAGATCCATGGTGCACTCAGATTTGAATCTGGCATTTCTCTTCCCCTACCTCAAAAAAGATATAGTAAAGCAATAAAGGATAAGAGTGATCAGAGACTTTGAGTTACATCATATGAGAAGAGACAAAGCTTACTAGAAATTGGAGAAAAGGAGAACTTGGGAAAGAGATTATAAAGATTGAATAAAACAGATTATGAAATCACGGATCACACTAGGATGAACGGAACAAGAGTTGTTCAGTATTTGTCACAGCAAAAAAAAAAAAAACTGATGAAATTTTGAATAGTGAATTTCAAACAAATTAAATGAAATAGCTATCCAAGCAAAATCTAAGTGAAGTTGTAGAATCCATAGGATTTTCTGGAGGCCAAAAATATGAGAGGTACATAGTTAAAGGATAAGAGCTCCTTTAGTATCTGTTAAATAAGTAACAACTTTAAAGAAGCCTCTAAGTCTGACTGTTAGGGAGCTGGGAAAATATTTGCTGGGAGGCATGATTATGTATTTGTCCTGTTTCATAGACTGCATACCGAAATATCTCCTCCTGTTCTTTCTTTGAGACACTCACCTGACTCAGTGCAGCTGTTACCATGTCCTTATTTCTTCCTTTTATCTGCTAACTCATCTGGGGATGTGCTTCTTTTCTGAGGTCTGACTCCCTCACCTTAACATAAATCACCCAAACAGGACATAGTGCCCTTCCTTTATGGTGAAATTCAGCCTCCTCAAGGCGCAGGATAGCTCAAATTCAACAAGGCCTAACGACTTGTAGACTCAATTCCTCTTTCCAGCTTTCACAGGTTCCCGTGCAGCTCCTGGCATATTTTGAACAATGAACTGGAATGACTTCAAAACAATGGTTTTAGGAAGTATTCTGGCAATGTTACTCTACTGTGTCACAGATTAACTTTGTATATATATATATATATATCTATATCTCTCTATATATATATCTCTATATATCTCTCTCCATGCCTCTTTACCTTTAATATAACCCCAGTCATTTGCTGCTGTTGTACTGCATTTCACAGAACTATGTCTCATGGACAAAATCTGGAAAACCTTGGTACTGAAGAGTCAAATTCCGAATTTTTAACTAACGTGCACCCTTGCTGTTACATCATCGTTGTGGCCAGTGTAACAGAGCAATGAATTTGGAATATAGAGTATCTAGTTGGATCTCTGCTGCATTATCGGTAGTGTAACAAAGGACTCCAGGTCAATGCTAAAGTGAGATAATTAAAATTCTTTTTCAGCCTTAACTTAGTTAAATATTTCTGTATTTCTGCTGTTATTTTTGAATCCGGTTTTGCAGTTTAAACAAGGATATTAATCGCGATTTCAGCATCAGGCCTACTGCTTTAAGTGACAACACATCTAGGAAATAAATACCTTATTTCCTATAAACCTCCAGTACTTGTGACAGACTTCACAATCAGGATAGTACTGGTGTACATACCCGTAATTGTTCTTAAGTGACCCATAATTGTTCTTTTTTCTTTATTTTATTAACTTGTTCATTTGAAACTCAAAAGGATATACAGACTCAGAAATGTACCTTATCAAGTTTACCCTTCATTAATGCTACGTGCATTATCACATGATGGTGAAGAAAACACATCATGTAGGCAATCGCTGAAATTGGCATCTTTTCTCTCTCAAGTAGCCAGGTGACATTTCACTTATGGGAACTGTTAAACCAGGGTGTTAAAACCAGATTTAGTTTACTTTCTATCCACTTAAGAGAGAGCTGTTGTCACTATTTTGGCAATTAAAGTTTGCAAGTGGGGAATTGATTTATAGAAGACACTAAACTGGAGACTGCTTTATAAAGATAAAAAGGACTGATTATAAAACCTCACAAAAAGCGAAGTGTTATCAACAATTTATGAACTGTGACAAAACAGTCTCTTGCTTCAACAGGAGGTAGATGAAGCTTCTGTTATTATTAGAAACAAACTCAAACTGTGAGATTTAGATCATCAACTTTGAACACTCTTTTCCTCTCAGCCCCTCAAATGAAGGAAAGTTTTTGTGGAGTGCACTGTAGCGTACCCCATGTCTGAAATCCTGGAATATTTTCCATCGCCAAGCAATTATTTACACTAGGTCTTTGTTATTTTTGAGATGGACAATAAAGACAGGGTTCTTGACTGTAGACTTACTATATATGAGACCTTACCTGTAGGCTTTCTGCTGGTTAAGCAGATCTAGTAGGTCCTCTTTGTCTATTTAAAAAATCTAAAAGGTTGAGAGTCCTGTAGTCAATGAATTCCAGGCTGTTGTGTATTTATATTGTTATTCTGTGTTATCAATAAAGAAAAAGAACATCAGGTTGGCTAAGATCTGGGCAATAATGAGAATATGTTTGCATTGTTTGGTGGCAAGTGAAAGTTTTAGTGGAATTTTAGTTGCTAAACAATTACTGAATTTCAGAGGTTATCCTAAATGGTATGGCCTTAGAAGTGATTTAAAGTATCATCTGGAAAATTTTACTCTGACATTGGTGAGAATCTTTTAGATGCTTGCAGTTGTCTGGAATTGCTGGCATTTTTCCATCTGTAGCCCCACCAAGTTTGTAGAACAGAGACTATATGTGCAATCTTTCAAGCACGGCAAAAGTCTCAGAGGAGTGCTCATCCATCTGGAACGTCAGTGACTCTAAGTCTTCTCATCTTGTTACTGGACACTTCTGGAAATGGAGTGTCTGTGAATAGGATTCCCATTGCAAAAAGAGGAAAAACACCTTTACTTTTATGTTTTTTTGAGTTTGGTGCTCGACTATGCAAAATTTCACCCGAAGTCAATATTCACTTAAAATATTTCAAGTTGACAAAATACAATGGAGTTCCTAAATTGACTCTTACAAGAATTTATCAAATTAAATGTCTTCATTACTTAGTTGAAGAATTGTCACATCTTCTCTGTCCTACCACTGCCTTCCATCTTTTACCTTTTCCTCCCAAATTTCTTGTTATTTTAATGTATTCTAACTCCATGGAGTTGAAGATCTTTTAACAAATGACTGTTTCTTTTTTTCAGATCTGTAATATGATGGGCTTTATGGTAATGGTCTACACTGATTGTAAAGTATCTTAAACTGACCAGACAGGCTGCTTTCTCTGAGATGTTTTTCTTGAACAGGGATGTGTTATACATGACAAACAAAATACTTGGAAGTTAAATTCTTACAAGAAAGGAAGAATCCTCTACAAGATATCTTAAAATAATAAGCTACATAACGGTAAATGCGGCCACTGGACATGCACCGAGTCATTTGACCTTATGCATATGCCAACCTACAATACTGGAACAAAAGACATAGTAGAAGCACTTACGTGTGCTATGAGAGAAGTCTTGCAATGGGAAGTCAGAAAGTGTAGGCTTCCTGAAGGGAAAATACTTATTTTGTCAGACAACACTTTTAAATGGAAAGCAGTCTAACTGGAACATGGGAAAGTATTCCCTTATTCAGAAATTTAGTCCTTTTACAACCCCCTCCCCCAATATGCAAATGTGAAAAATAACAATACATCTTTATCACTTGACCCAGGTCTGCTCTCTGGCAGTGTACAGACATTGTGAGATGCAGCTGAAAAGCCAGAGCTGGATCAGTTATATTTGTTTTCTGCAACTGTAAAGTTCTTCAGGATCACATAAGAAAGTGAATTGCGTATCTTTCTTACCAAACAAGAATTATTAACAGAAAAGGTTTCGGGAGGGAGTATCGATCAACACACGTGAATTCAGGGAAGTTTTGATTTAAGTAATGAGTACTGACTTCTTTCAAGAACTAGACAATATGAAAAAAATCAAGTTTGCTAAAATTGTTCTTTTCTTTGTCTTTACCCTCTAACTTAATAAAGTAATTTCAAAAACTCAGTTTCTTTCTATGTTATGTCTTCTGCTATCACTTCTGCTGTTACCAGGATCTGCCACTTTTGGAAGAAGTTCTATATTGTAGATGGCCAATAAACCCAGTCATCAGTGGGAGATTCTACAGTGAAGCTTAAGGAAATCGCTTCCTAATGTACTGAGATCCCAGGCTATTCAAGGCTTTGCACATGTGGTAAAAAACAACTTGAACTGCAGCCAGAAAGGAATTGGAACCAAACGCGGAACATGGTGCAATGAACTTACAGCAGTTTGTCCAGTTTAATCAATGTTATTTCTACATGAAAAATCTGCTAGAAGATGGGCAGATACTTTTTCTTCTGGAATTCAGGTGTTCTGTGGATTGTCCAAACACTGAAATAAGCCAGTGTCTTTTTTTTTTCCTTTGCTCTTTGTCATCGTTATAAAAAAATTAACAATCTCAAGCAATATTCAAGAGGACAGTGTCCAAATCCAGTTCTCATGTTACTCCAGTCTTTCTTTGACCCATAACAGTCCCTGTGGATAGGAAGCATTTAGACATACTTGGCTATCCCTGGAGATACATCCCAATGTTAAGCAGATGCAGTCAAGCTGCTGAGTTTTCTAGTACAGCTGAGAGCCTGAAATGTTAATGTATTCCTTATCAGGTCCCTGGCTTCAAATGACTTTCCTCTCTAGTTTCCTTAGACATTCTAGAACCTATTTCTCATAGGCAATGAGAATTAGACTTACATGCCTAACAAGCATGGGGTACAAGGAGAGATTGGGTGGCTTCATCCAAACATGTAGAACTGAATATTGATCAGATTTATAGCTGAGATACTATTTCAGCATGGAACTAAGTATCTTTTGCTATTTTTTGCTAGAGAAGGACCACTGGACAAAACTTTTAATATATACTGCATCAGCCCAGGTTGGAGAGGTGTGACTGAGAGTTTCAGGTTATAACCCATTGACCCTTAGCAGCCTCAGATATTCACACAGTAGAGGCCCTAGAGGGAATCATTTAGATCTTAGCAACCTGGAAAATGTGTCTGTTTAGGAATGGCAATGGTTCACCATTAGATTACTGTGTGTAATCACATGATATATTTTTAGGTTACTTAGGTAGTTTAGGAGAGTAACAGGTGATTCAGAACATGCCTGCAGTTTAAGTAAATCTGGTGAATAATATACAAGTTAGTGATTTGAAGACCTGTTTTTTTTTTTTAAGTCATTAGGAGCTAGGGTTATTGACAAGTGACCAAGGCAAATATTCAATCAGGAGAGACAAGGTTTAAAGAAATGTCGTGTGTTTATGTGTATTACAGGGAGGTGGATCAATGAGGTGACCCAAAACTGACCAAAGGGAGTATTCCATCCCATATGCATATGCATCTGTGATGCATCAGTGGGTCTGACAATTTTCTGGAAAGCTCTAGATTGGTCTTTTATTGTAAAGGTTCTTAAAAACACTCAGTAAAGTCCCTTCTGAAAATATACACAAAACTTTTAGTTGTCTATTTTATATCAACATTCCTAGATTTTCATATCACTGAAAATCCCATAAACAACCCTTTCTTTTGAAAATGTCCTGTATTAAAACAGCTGCCAAAATAGAAAGTAGTTTAACAGCAAACTGTGGACAAACAGTATTGACTCCTGTAAAGTTAGAAGCCTGTGGACATTTCCCTTTCAGATGGCATATTTGTTTTATAAATGCATGCTCAGATAACCCAATGCACATTATATTTAAAATGTTTATTTTACATTTGTTTCCATGAAAATTAGTCATAAATGCCATTTATATGTACTAATTCAAAAAAGTCAGAAACTTTTTCATTCTCCTGTTCTGTTACTTACATGCACAGACTTACAACAATTATAAATAGAAAAGACCAGTCAGGGCATGTCTGTAGCATGTCCTGCTACAAATGTAGAATCTCCTTCTCCCACACAATGTATTTGCTAATGTTGTTTTATCTGTTTTTAAGAACTTTCCAAGTTCTTATACTTTATTGAGCTAGACATATCATCTTTAACTGATGTTCTGGAAACTAACAAACAGCTCTCTCTTTGCTCTTATCTCATTAATTCCTTAATTTTCCATTTCAGGTAATTACTTCCAGTTGTTTCCATTTACAGCACTCAGAAAAAATTGTCTCCTGTATTTTTTGTTCTTTCAAATGTTTTGGGAAATGACATGTTTTAGTATAAGATGCAAAGCTAATAACCTTCAATAGGTTGCTAATTTGTCCCTGAAAACATACTTGGTTTTTCTATTACAAAGTTCTATATAACTTACTTTTCCCTAAATATTGTCTGGATATTCTTTCTCATTTTTCTACTTCTTATGCTCTTTGTTCCCAATGATTAAGTTCAAATGCCAGTAGGGATTAATATCTGACTCCTTTCAAGGGAGAAGATGTCAGATTTTGGATAAAAATAAGAGTTCCAAAGAGTGGAAATATGACTACCCATTAATAGAAAGGAAATCTGAACTCACAGTCATCTGACATCTCAATGATTTTTGTCAGAGCTAGAGAGAGTTCAGATGGTTTGCTGATCTCTGTGGGATATTCTGCATAAGCTGCTATAAATTATGGAAAATAATTATAAAGTAGACTGGAAATTATGTAAATAGAGTTATACCAAGCTCAGCAGATTGTTGAGCAGTAGGTCCAGAAATGCTAGAGTCACAGGATAAGGGGATTATAGACTTTGATTAATTTCAGTAAAACATCACTGCTACTGTTTTGGACAGTCCTTTTCAGGGGAGCTGACATACAAAATACCACCAGGAAATATGAATTAAAGCAGTACCTTTACATGAGTGATCATTGTCATTAAAGGCTAGTATTCAGAGTTTACTATAGGAGAGCAAGTAAATCCAGGTCACGGACTCCATGACTGTTCCAAACGGCTCTTAACATAAGATCTTGTCCCTTGTCTTTAATAGCCATCCCAGCTTTAAACCACGACAGGTCTTAAAATTTGTTTTGGCTTCCTTACTGGTCATGTGTGAATCTGCAATCATAGGACAGCTTGTGCATAACACTTTAAGAAAGTTAATGCCACAGAATCCAGCTTTCTCTATGTTTCAGGCTTAATTTTAAAAAAACAGTTTTACTGCTAACCTTGCTTTTTAGTCTTCTTGTTCTTTGACCAAATTAGATTTTGAGCCTATTAACTACAATGGTGTCCTGTTGAATATCAACCATAAGGGAAGGGAGTCTGTCATGCACAACACAGGAAACTATGTAAAGGATAATAGCATCTTTTGCTTCTGAGTATAAGCTGATTGTAAAAATGGAAAAGAACTATTGCCCTTATGAGTACCATTGTATAATTGCTTATCGCGTTATGAGGATTTGCACTTTCCTTTGAGATATAGTAAAGACAGAGTACCAGGCTTGATGGACCAGTAGTCTTATCTGCCATGACAACTCTTTGTCTTCTGATACATGGGACCTGTCAGTATCTATACTGAAGAGATGGAAAATTAAGGTATTGGTGAGTGAAGACCAAGGCATGTGGAAAAAGACTAAAGGAACAGTTTTCAGTTGTCAATGTGCAGTGAACCACCATTGTGAAAATGAAGCAATACACGGCAACAATCTACATAGAACAATTTACCATAACTGCTAGAGTTCAGTTATTTATTTTTATTTATTCTAGTTATATGAACTAAGTCATATACTTCATATAGCACTGCTATATGAAATAAGGATAAGGCAACTCTTTTAGGAAGACAAACTGGGATTGGAGTAATTCACAAATTAGCTGCAGTTATGTGATTGGTAAAAATTTCTCAGTACTTCATAGAAAAATATTTAGAATCCAGAAAAATTGATTGGCAGGTCTTTAATAATGCATTTCCTGAGGCAAATGCATATAGATATGTATGGGAGTTGGTCATGTAGGTGGTATCTGGTGGACATAGTTGTTTTTCTCTATTTAAGAACTGTTAAGAGTCTTTGTAACTGGAATGTAATTGCATAAATGTATGCTTAGATGACTTTCTATTTGAAGAGCTCAGCTCTGTGAGATGCTGAGTGCTGTAACGTCCTGTCAACTCTTGGAACGAAGTTTTACAAGGGCTCTATAGGATTTGCATTAGCTTCATTGTACTGTCTGGATAAAAGCACACATTTTGTATAATAGCCTACTTTGACAAAAAGGAAAAGACTCCATATCTTTATTTGGGTGGATTATTTCTTATTTACAGATCTAAGTGGAATCCAGCTCCAGCATTTAAAACTGAGCAAATTAAACAAAACAAAAGGCATCACTGTTGTAGCTGATTTTACTTTTGAAGTGATCCATTTTTATTATAAACAGAACAAAATAAATCAAGCATCAGATACCACATTCCTTAAGGACTGGCAGCTCCTGCTAACTACATGATTTGCGGAGGAATGAAGAAACAACAAAAATAAATTACAGAAAAACATTTCAAATAGAAGGACTGATGAATAGTAAATCTTATTTAGGGCATTGCTTTGCTACCCACTGTTCAGGGTACAAAGAAGTTCTAATTTGTCACAAGAAGTTTCCATCAGATACCTCCTGTTTGATGTGACAGTGTG
>VZSC01014382.1:183356-201436 GCA_013398225.1 Steatornis caripensis
AGTGTGTTATTTCCTTTTGCATGGTAGTTGCTTCAGTCAAACAGTTCACGCTATGTCCTTTCATGTTGTCCAACCATGGCTTCAGAGACTTCCTAAGTGCAACATGCAACCGCCTGTTCTGGAAAGACTACATGCTGAAAATACTGCTTAAGAGGAGGGTTTGATTTTAACTTGTTCTAGCAGATATTTGGCTTGATTAAGAAAAAAAAAATCTCTGTTCCGTCATAGAGAACATTGTCATATTCCTTTCAGGCAAGTACATTTAAAATGATACTAAATGAGATAGTTTTGCAATATTTATTTTAAAATGAATGGGTTTACACATTATAAATGCTTTAGGGACATGAATAATATATAGCAGGTGCCATCGAGGAATCTGACCTAATTGCTTTTATTCTTTCTAGGTTTTTTCCTATCTTTTAAATTAAGGGAAAAGATCCTTTTGTGTATAGTTACAACTTTTTTATTATTCTTAATCTTTTTTGTCACTTTACAAAGATGCAGAAAAACTGCTGTTACAGAAGTAAATGTGCATAGCATGTTATAGCCTGGATTTAGCATAACAGGATTAATTGTCTGGGGCTGAATACTGATGTACATTGGATTTTAAAATAATGAAATTCAGTGCTTAAGTCTTCCATGGAAGTTATGTATGTGACCTTTGTCAAGTCAGTTTGGCCCTGGTCCAGCAAAAAACTAAATATTTGTGCAATGAGAAACTAACGTTTATACGCTTGAAGGTACATCAAGGCGTTAATTGCACTGTGCTTCTGTTTCTCTCTTTCTTTTTTAAAAAAAAGTAAAAGTTCAAGAGACCTTTCAGTGTGGATAAACTCTGTCTAGCACAACAGAGTTCCTGGTCCCTGCTGATTTCAAGGAAATGCTATTACACATCCTGCTCACTGCACTCCTGTTGACCCTGATGGAAATATTTACATGAATAATTTGAGCTCTTAGTATATGTTCACATAGGAAATTGGTGTTGCCCTGGGAAAAAATAATGGGTCCTCCTTTCCTTGCTGGATACGCCTTCTTCATTGTGGTAGGTTTGATCTTTCAGTGTAGCATTTTATTCTCTGACCTCAGTGTCAAAAAGCTTCTTTTTTGTTGTTGGGTCTTCTTTAAGTTGTTCCCAGATGTCTGATGCAACCAATGACAATAAAAGAAGTCAAATAAAGGAATTTAGAATTCTATTAGAAGTCACAGAAACAATTCCCTGAGCTGTCCGTTGGCGTAAATAACTGTGTAAGTAATTAGCCAAAAGAAATCTAATGGACTGTTTTAAACGTAAAATCAGCTACAGCAGTGGTGTCATCTTTGTTTGTTTTTCCTGCCCCATTATCTTGAGAAATACATTGTTTTAGTTCTTTCTTGTATTATGGATATATGTGCAGTTCAGACCTCTGTAAACCTTAAAGTATCAGTCATTAAAGAATGAGTGAATATGCTGTTTGAGTATGTACCATAAAACCGTGTAGATGTGCTGCGAAGTATTTTTATAAATATAAAACCAGAGGAAAAAATAAGAAGTACAAACCAGTTTAAAGCTCAGTTAAAATGAGAGGGGGTCCAAATTGTCAATGAAATTTTCACAATTCAGATCTGAATTCCATGAATGTTTTCTATATTTTTAAACTACTTGTACTAAAAGCATCTCTAAGAAAATGTCCGAATTTTGTGCAGTCAGATTCTATAGTGAGAGCAATAGTATCTTATAGTAAGAAAAGTGTATGGACACCATAGTTGCAGACTAGGAGGAGGCTTGAGATAGAGCATGTTATATTTACATAAACTTACCTGTTGGATAACTTCATAATTGGTGTTAGTGTAAGAATTGTAAACAGACTTGAGGAATAGCCTAAAGCACCACAATTAGTATTAAAAGGAAGTTATGCTGAAAGGAGAAATATAATACTGGAGAAAGAATAATAATGAAGCTCTGAAAGAATAATAATGAAGTTGAGGTAGTAACCAGTTTTAGTTCATATTTTTGCTAAGGACTAAGGGATAAAATAATGCCCCAAAGATGGAAAAGATTGAATTCCCCAAAGGGACTTGCAAATGTATGAGAAGAGCTAAACTACCTTGCTTGTAGAAATAGATTTCAACTTAGTGATATAAAATGCACAGTCCTAATGGAGGTAGATAAAAACAAGAATGTTTGCTGTCTGTTGGGAGATTACCTGTTCAAAATGCAAGTAGCAGAGAAGACTCAAATAATAGTAACCATACCAGGAAAAAAATCTCTGATGAATTGAGTGGGTAGAGATGAGGAGGCATGGATCCATCCTATAAGATTTAGGTACAATACCATATACTGATCTCACTACATACAGGTGCTCTTGTTGGAGAAGGATTGATTAATACTGGAAAATAAGCCAGAAAAAACCTACAAAGGCAAACAGTCTAGGATGAATTCTTGCTGTCCTAAGAAAGAAGGAATAAGATAACTTGGTTTGTTTAGCTTAACAAAGCAAAGGCTTAGAGGAAATGCAGTTGCTGCATACAGATGTATTGCTTGAAAAACAACTAAGAGGGAAAACAACCATTTACCCAACAGGAAAATTTGGCATAAGAACAAATTGGGTCATAATTACATTTAGGCAGGAAATCAGAAGTTTCTAAGTGTTAGATGTTTGAGGTTCTGCAGTGTCCTATCAGGAAAAGTAATGGGAGTAAAAATCCCTCTCTCCCCAGCTAGATTTGGGGATTTTCTTTACACAGCTTGTGAAGGGGATGGTGTGACATAGCTGGCTGATAGCAGGGGCTGAATTTGTTAATTTAGGAAGTCCGTTCTAGCATCTTGTCATATGTATTGATAGTTTCTTCTGGCTCCCAGAAGCAGGTAAGCACACTGTATGGCAGGTATTTATATTGTCTCACAGAGAGCTGTCATGCTGTCAACATTATCTGTAGTGAAACACTCATCACTTAGAAGACTCAGAAATGGCAGTTGTAATTGTTATAACTCAATATTCAATTTTCCACTGCTGGGAAGTGTGCCTTGTCTTTAGTACTTAGCATCTGGAAGCTTTTAGCTTTTAGCCTAATCAAAAGACTTAAGTAAAGCACCATTTCGTTTTCAGTTTTTCCATTTTTCTGTCCCATTGGACATTTTGAGTCTAAAAGAGTCTGAGAGACACAGTGGGAGATGTGAAGCCCATATAACCAAGAAGGCAACTGCAGCTTTTCCATTTAGTGTTTTAGTCAGACTTTTCTTTGGAAGCTGCAGTCCATCTTAGAAAGCCCAAGGTAAGTGCACAGTGGCTGAGGAACTTTTTTTTTCCGTTTTAATGTAGTAGACTCTTCCCTGTGGCATCACTGCTTAGAAGTGTTCCCAAAGCAACACCCTCTTAAATATACAGAGAAGGATTTACCTAAAAATACCTAAAAATCCAAGGTAACTAAACCCAAGCGCTCTTGACTTAACTCTGTTACATCTGTTTACTAAGTTCAGTTATTTTTACTGAATGCATTTTAGAAGGCAGCTGATGCCAGGCATCTTTAACATGAGAGGGTGTTCCAGAACTGACAGTATGTCTGGCCTAAGGTCTTAGTCAAGTAGTGCTTTGAATAGCCTTAAAAATGATCAGTAGCGCTTTGAATAGCCTTAGAAATTATCTTCTTTTCAGCTCTATAGAGGAATCAGGGAAAACTTATGAGTGACTAGGCAAAGAAATTATGTTGTCTGTGTTCTTCTCCTCTCTATAGAAAATTAGCCAGGCAGATTTTTAGTAGAATGTTTTTCTCTTCTATTAAGATGTTCTGAGTGGAAGCACAGTATGCTGTCCTAAAGTGGTTTATAAAAGGTAGAGCATGTATCGGAGGAGTACAGAATGCATTGTCTTTGTAGGTGCTTGTTATGAGAATCTACAATTTTTTCATCTGCTGGTTTTCCCCACCGAGCGATCCCCTCTGATCAGAGTAAATTCTTTTTCTCTTTATTTAATTTGAACTTTTGCATGTCTCGTCCACTGGGCTAACTTGCTCATTAGGCTAAGTTGCTAATGGCAACTTTTCTTGAGTCAAGGAGAGATTTTTTTTTTTAATAAGTAGTGTAATTTAAATGAGTGGTGTACTTCAGATAAGAGGAGAAAGAACAGTTAACAGGTACATAGACTGGTGAGGTTAGTTAAAATACAAGCTTTATTGTAAAGAAAATATTATCAGTGGCTCTAGTCAGGAAGCACAATGATGAACAGACAGAAAAATTGACTTGTAAATAGATCTTTGGGAGGTTGTAATTCAAGTTACATATATTATTCATGTAGTAATGAAACCTGGAATCTCCATTTGGAGATAAGCATTTCATCATGCAAGGCAGGTAAAATACAGGGGGCATGTCCTCTTTCCCAACCACCTTTCAATCTAATGAGAAAATGTATGAAACGAAGAAAAAATTGGACTGCACCATAACAATAAGCATTTTGAAATAATTTTTTAAGTTTCTGAAAATGTGATGGTAGCTTTGTTATTTTAGTTTCTACGCTTTAGCATTTCATATGTCCTGTTAGTAAGCATGTCTTTATTTTACAGGAACTAAGCAAAATGTGCCTCAAAGGATGCGCAGGTGCAAGCATGATGGGAGTTTTCAGGTAGGTCATCTGCAGAATTCCTATTCCTTTTACGTCAGATTTGTTAGACAATCAAAGTCCACATCTATTGGCTTTGATTTAGTTCAATATTTAGCATTCATTTAGATGGGTTATCTTTTTTTCTGAGTCTTTCTAATGCCAGGGAGCAGCTAATACAGTGAGAGTCAGATGTGCAGTGACCCTGCGGTCTGATTCACCCGCTCATATCCTGCTCTCAATGATTTGCATGGATATTCTGCTAAGAACAGCCGCTGAGATAACCCGGCAGCCAAATAATTAAATTCTCGTCATTCATTTTGTGGCCTGCTGGATGTTAAAAGGACAGGGCAAAATAAGAACGAAAGAAGGTAAAAGCTCTGGGTTTGCTTGCTTGTTTTTATTCCTTTCAGCTGCCTTATTATTCGGCCTAGGCAGTAGGCACTTCTGATTTAGGACACATGACAATGGGTGATAGATAATCCACATAAGAAGCATAGGGCACCACCAAGAGTACGTACTATCTATACTAATTAATATGGGAAAAAATACAAAGAAGTAGACCACTATCTCAGCCTCAAGTTTTTCACAGGGAAGTCATGTCAAGAGCCCAGTCTTTTGCTTACCATCGCTCTCTCTGAGTGGACTTTAACAATATCTTTGGGTCATAATTTGAAAATACAAACACTACAAAAACACAGAAGCTATAACCTCCCTTTCACAAGTCTATGTGCATGGTTCAGGTGAGTTACTTCGTTATTTATCTTTGAGTAAGCAAGACTGCAATTCCTCTGTCCTCTGTTAGTAGTAGTGGAGGTTGGGAAGGGGTGAATGCAGTTAAAAGTAAAGTGGGGCATTAGTGCACTCCAATTGAATGGCTTAGGATGCAGGGATTACTGGGCAGGAAAATGAAACCCTCTCTTGATTGCTGCACATAAATGTTTCTCTGAGGCAATTATTACAATAGAAAATACAAACCATAATCCAAGAAATACAGTGATATGAATAAATCCTTGGAGAAAAGTTTTGCTGCCGTGTCTGCAAATAGTGCTATTATCCATAAATGGAGAGAGCAAATGGAGAATGGAGGAGTGAAATACTTTGTGGTTATTCAGTTTTAGTACCATATATACATATCTATTCCCAGTCTTTGCCATGATAATTGCAAGGAGTTGCTGTGAATGAATCATCGATTGCTAGATATGACTGGAGCAATGTTAAATATTGATCATTTGTGTATCAGGTGTTTGATGGCAGTATAAGACCACAGCAAGAAAAAGATGTGGGTTTTTTCCTTGAAAAAGAACACAAAGATAGTTGATACAAGGGCTTGGTATTAATTACTGAAGTGCTGTGGTACCTCTGTAAGTTCCCATTTGAAGAGCTTTTGCTTCCACTTGTGTGATACATAGCTGGCGGTTGTTAATCAACTCTTGCAGATAAGAAGTTATTTTGTGCTTTTCACGTTTTTTTTTTTTCAGGAAGAGGCATAACCACCTGCCCCCCAAGAAGTTTATTTTGCTGTGCTGATGGCTCATACAATGCTGCAAATCATTCTATTTACCAAAGCATCTCTGGCCTCAGCATCTGTGGGCTGCTGTCATTGACTGGCTGCATGAAATATACTGGGGTGATAACATCAGACTTCCTTTTGTTGTTCCTAATTTGGCTCGTGTGTACTTACAAATGTCCTGTGACATTTATACCTATTCAGAACTGTAAAAGTTGTTTTCAGCTATATCAGAAATACTGCTTTAAGTAGGATTGGCATAAAGCCTTTTGGTCACAGTGTTTTGAAACTACTTCCAAGGTTTTTCCCATAACAAAGAAAGAACAGAGCAAACAACTTCCTAGTGCTCTAAATGTAGCGAGACCATCTGTTGACTTCAGAAATGAGCTTAGTAATGGTAATGTCTTTTCCGCTATATGTCCTGGAACCAGAGAATGCCTAAATTGCTTTTTCTTTTTTTATTTTTTTTTAATTTCAAGTCAATTCTAATACCCAGATTTTGGATTTGATCACATGTCAAGGGGCACTTCTAATGGTCATTTTAGCTGTGTCTAGAAAAGAACAGATTGGAAAAGGGGTTGATGGGTATAGGGAGGGAAAGGGCAAGATTACAGTGTCACTATTCTGGTCTGTAAAAATCTCCAGTCACTGAGTACTTCTTGTCTGCCTCTCTCCTGGTACATGTCACTGTGCAGACACTGAGCAGACAGACAGAATGCTTAGTAGTTTATTTTGAGTTAATGGTCTGGTGGAAGTCAAAACCGTGCAACATGATTAAGAAAGCTATTTTTCTTTGCAGAAGCATCAATTATTCACAACATAGTCACCTTTGGAAAAGAGGAAGAGAAATGGACTCAATTTATGGGAAGCTCCTATACACAGTTGCCAGGAACAAGAAGCGAAAGGAAAACAAGTGCAACCCCTATTTGCAAAAGTGTGGTTTGGTATACCTTTTGTATCAGAATGACTGTAGCTCCATACAGCATTGATTTACACCATACATTTGAAAAGGAAACCCTAGAGAGCAGGTGTACTTTTCTTTGGCCAAATGTCACAAACACTGTTGATGAGAGACTTAGAAAAAAAAATCCTATAGACATCCCGTCACCCTGAAGGCAATGAAATATCAATGAGGATAGTGGAGTAGAAACCGTGGCTTGAGAGGAAAAGAATCCTTCATTCAAAGCCCATAAGATCTCTTTACTATTAAAATTCAGCACACTTTCAGAAAACAGACTGAAGGAGGAGTCAAATAGAGTTTTATGACTTCATAACTTTTACAAGTCTCTTTAAAGCTCTCCATTATTATTCATTCTTCAAAGAGTCTATGGCATTACAGAATATCAAAGGAGCAGTCTGAAAAAAAGCAAGCTTTGAAAACCAATTACTAGGAAGTGATAGCACAAATGTATTTATCAGTTAGCTTATCAAGACTCTGATACAAGGATTGATTCAGAGGGGAGTGGCATGGCTTCACAACATTCGCTGATGATAAATCACCTGTCAGAAGTCCTTGGGGAACATCGATGTAACTAAGATTAGTACACATATCCTACTACAAATGACATCTATGGCTAAAGTTGGCAGAAAACAGTGTACTCACATTGCTACGTTTTCAGAGTAAATCAGGGTAAGTAATATCTGGCTGCGTACCCTGGAGTTACAGATTGTCCCTGAACACTGTAATCTCTGAATAGTATCTTGTAATTTACTCAGCACAAGAAGTCCCTAGGAAGACTGCATGGTATCTTCCTATTTCTCCCCTTTTCAGGGCTAAAGCTCTGCTTGAGAAATTAATGTAGGATATGATTTTACTTTCAGTTTTTAATAATTTCATTTAGTGTATGTGCTTTACTGCAATGTTCTAAAGTTTCCACTGAAAACGTATTTATTACCCCTTCCACCCGGCTCCCTGCTTCATTGCCCCTTGTTATAGATGTGTTTGTGTCTGCGAAGCAGGGATTGGTCAGTATTGTGGGAGTCGTTCTTGTCATGCGTGGACTTATTTAAAGGAAAGCTTGTCTTACCATCTTCTCTAAAGATGCCTGGACTCTGATATCATCTAATCTCCTCTGCAGTGTTCATAGCTAGATCCTTCTGACTAACCGTGGTCTATCCTTAGCTCTCGTGTATGTATGTCACCCTGACCTCTGAAGTCTGTATTATAAGCCAGCTAAGTGTAACACCTTTAAAGGAAAGTTTTTAATAGTAAGAGGAGTGAGGTAAGAGCATGTATGCATGTGCATGTATGTGTTGTGGGAGACAGATCAAAAGAATTCAGGGATATCTAGTCCCCTATCATGAAAAGCAAGCTTCGCATGACTCAGGAGCTACTTTCTAGCCCTTTCCATATTCCTAGTTTGAATGGCAGCTTCATATTACAGTCCTTTTATGAAAACAAANGTGTTGTGGGAGACAGATCAAAGGAATTCAGGAATATCTAGTCCCCTATCATGAAAAGCAAGCTTCGCATGACTCAGGAGCTACTTTCTAGCCCTTTCCATATTCCTAGTTTGAATGGCAGCTTCATATTACAGTCCTTTTATGAAAACAAACATTGGCATAAGATTATAGTTTTTTAGCACTAGCACATTAACAACAATCATAGTAGCAGCTTTGTCAGGGGTATGGAGAAGTCTTTGTTGCAGAAAGAGTCAGCATATGCGGTTTGCTGTAGTGATTGACAAATGGATTAACTGAAGCAAGAAAAAACAGATTGGGAAGAAAGAATATGGGACTTAGACTTTTGTGTCTACAAGCCATTAATATCCACTGCTCTGATGTGTGCCAGTGGGGCCGGGAAGGAAGGAACGAGATGAGATTGGCCCAATGTGTACCGGTAGCAAAGCTAGTTGTTAGGCTGTGGGATGTAAGCTCCTTGAGAGATTTTGTCCCTAGGATCAGAGCTAAGGCCCTTGGAATGCTCCTAGGTGAATGTGGCTCAGCTCGTGGCCTGTGTGATGCTTTCATCTGGCTTACCAGCACTTTCTTGGAGGAGACAGGGAGCAGCTGTTCAAGAGATGAAGGTAGTCCACATGGCTGAATCAGCCCTCCGGCGCCTGCTGCAGAGAGACAGGCAGTGGCGGCTATTATTGTTGCTAAAGGTGGAGGACTGCCAAGTTTAACCCTAGGTCTCTGGGTAAGACTGTGGCAGGAACAGGAGAGTGCATTTGGTGATTGCTGCTAGGAGAGCTGGGGACTGGGAGTGGGAGTGGGTTTGGTGGAGCTCAGAGACAGACATGTCTGCAGATAGGTAGGTGGGAAGAGAAGTCTTCCTTCCCAAAGCCTGAATCTGGCCACAGTAGAGCTGAAGGCTGGAATGCTCTCTGCAGCACCCTGCCAAATGTGCCTGAGGAGACAGTGTCGTTTTCTTCCTCTTCTTGCATCACATGGGCCCGCCAGACCAAAAATCGTCACAAGTCAGAAGAAGCTCCAGGAGGTAAGTCTTGAATGAACTTTGACTTCATATGATCACTGGTCAGTAAAGGCAATGGATGCTGCCCCTCTGTGGACAACCTATATGAAATCAGTGGCAACCCAGGATTTGACTCTGCATGATTGATTTTCCATGCTTCTTCCTTTACTACAATGTGGCCAGGCTAGGAGAGTCAGCTGCCAGAATGGTTTATTGACGGAGGAGCCTACACCACTTACAGACGTCCCTCCCTTGATGTCTGAGAATCTGTTTTGTTTTCCTGCTTTGCTCTGCTTATGCTTGCTAAATGCTAGACTGTAATTGAAATAGGAGGCTGTTTCACTGAGGTGTGAATTTGAGTGATTCACTGTGGATTTACTAAGAAGTTCTTGTGGAAGCAGTGCACATCCTGAAGCTATAGATTGAAGTAGATAATAACAGTTATTGTTAATTAAAAATACGAATCCAAGAGACAAAAGAAAACTTCTCTTCCATTTGCAGTCTTGATTGGGAAACTAAAAATGTTGAAAAAGAGGAGATAGTGTTTTCTACTTAACAACAGATGAAATTATGATTTTTTTTTTTAAATGCAAGACTCTTAGCTATTTGACACAATTGTTTGGGGTTTTTTCCTTAACGTTCCCCAGAAATTTCTAAAGCTTTGAACAAGTGTTTAATTGCAGGTAAGTTTAAATAATAGCTCTGCACGTTATGAACAGCAACACCAGGCACTAGTCAAACGAAAAGCACAAAGCTCTCCCAACTATTTTAGACTTATACAGTTTTATTTACATGATCGGTCCTAATCCTTCACTGTGTGCGCACACAGACACACGATATGTACACAGGTTGTATGATGTTACCTCTATCAACTAGTGTCAGAGCAGGGCTGAACCCACAATGAGACACTCTGCTACTTGTAGCAACTTCAGTCTTTTTTAAAGTGTATTATAAGGGATTTGAAAGTCTTGATCTTTAGCCTGAGAAAGGAAGGAATTAAAATGATCTTTTGTTTCTCCCCTCTTTTTCCCCCTCTCTTCTGTCTGCCTCTTTCCAAGGATTTATATTCAGAATGGAACCATAAGTGGTTTCTTTCTGCCCTCAGATCACCATGCCCTAGAAATACCGTGGCAACTCACAAAAGCCTGAGATAAAGTGCTTGCATTCAATAATGCTATAAATTAGTGATACATTACGAGAATAAAGAATAAGGGATGTAAATATGCATGTGTTAAAAGAACAAAAATAGTAAAAAGTTCTTAGATTTAATAAAAACCATTGCCCTGGCACAACACCCACTTCCCTCTTTGAAAAACAGTAAAGCTGAGTCCTTCTGCTTTGTAATTATATTTTATTTAAACTGAAATTGTTATAGTTGGTTTTTTTCATGACCAGAATGTTTCAGTCTGGTTTATGATTCATACCACTAACAAAGCAGACAAGTATTAATGTTGTGATTACTCTCTACCTTATTAAATAATTTAGAAGTAATTTTATTAACTTTATAAATGAAACAGTAACAGTGCCTTCTGCAAATAGCAAAATCTCTTTAAACTGCCTTTGGGAATATTTCCTAAAACTTTATCCGTGTTAGTAATTCCATAACAAAAAAATGATCTTTTACTTGTAACCAGCTGCCACATAAGAGTAATACTGAAAGCTTCTAACTTTTCCCTAGATTGTTTATATACCAATGACTGAAAAGAAATCAATCCTTTTGTGTCTATGTCAAAAAACTATTTTAGATCATGTAGGCTATATATATATTTTACATAAAAAAGATACACGTGATCGTGTCACATTGTTCTAGGATTCAAAGATAGTAATCTCTCTCTCGTATGTCCAAAGGAAAGCTTTATCTATTTAAATAGAAGTAATGTGTCTTCTTTTAAGATCTTGGTCACCAAGGCATTAAGAGTAAGCATTTGAACAGTTCCTGTAACTTCATATGCACAACAGACTGAATTGTCTTACAGAGTAATTTCACAGTATTCAATTTCCTATGCATTAACAATGCATGTAACACATACTTAAGTATTTTTGTTTGTCTCTTCTGCTGCAGCAGCAATATATGGCAAGATTTTTCATTCTACTAAATCAAAACAAAGTTTACTGGAACACTGGCAGTGAAACCTAAATTTTCCAAGATCAGTAGCTCTAAGGCAGACCTGCCAGCTCAACTGCTTCAGGCTTGGCAACACTGGGAATCCAAGCAGGCAGTTTTTCCAGAGATCTCAGGATTTGCATTGGGAAATTTAAGAACCCAGTTCCAAGTAACCGGTAACATAACTGCTACTGGGGGCAGATAGCTTATTTCATATCTGAAACGTGTTTTATATTATTTCTGAAACAAAATTACTGCCAAATTCCCATCCTTGAAGATTCTTGGATTTTGTCCCAGTGGACTGAAATCTTGTTTCAGAAACCAAACTCATCCTAAAACTTTGTGTGTAACAGAAACTTCCCTTTTCAACCTGCTCTATTTCTGCTTTGGAAGGAAATACAGCTCTGCTGCATCATCCAAGCTAGACATACATCTCTTCCTTCAGATTTTTCATTAAATGCTTAGTAATTTTTTTCAGTGTCTTAAGCTTGGAACGCTTACATTTAAACAATCTCTTTAATTTAGTACCAGAGGGCTAAATGCTGATCAGTGACCTCATGAAAGTGGTCACTTTATGATCCCTTTGTTTCAAAATCTGTAGCTTTCTTTTGTGGGCAATTACGTCTTTCTTTTCTACCGTCTTCCTTGATGATAAATGCTGCATACTCGCTCTGAGATCCATAACCTTTTTTTCCCTTATTCATGCATCATCAGTGATTTTCCTGAAAACAAGTAACCCAAAACTGAATATACGTTGCTGCACTAGCCCTGAAGGTCTGACAAAGGTTGCTGTTAACAAGTTAGGGTTCTTGTCTTAAAGCTGTCTGTTCACAGGCTTCTGTGGAGGTACAATGCGGAAGAGTGGAATTCTGTCTGCTTAACATACAAGGCTGCATTGGGTGTTATGATAATGTAGTTCAAAAGAGCAACAAGTGATTTAGTCTGCCAGTTTTCCTCAGCTGTCAGTCAGACTTCTTATACAGTCTGTGGTGAGAAATAGTCCTGACACCAAAACTAAGCCAGCCAGCCACGGTGCTTAAATTAGACACTTCAGCAATCTTGTATCTGAGCTCCCTAGTTATGAAGTGGAGACAAATACACTTCCTGTAGATTTTATTTGTGTTTTGGGGACTGTATCCCTCAACGCATGTGAACTGCAAAGGCACAATCTGCTGAACTCAGCAGAAAGGTGTGCAATTCAGATTATTTGTGAAGTCTTCTAAAATCTAGTTTTATAGCATTTTTTACATGTATAATACAGAAAAATGAACTGAGATACTGTGTGAGTTGTCATTTATTTTTTCAAGTTCTGGGATCAGTCCTGAAGACCTCACGCAGGCAGACTTCTAGTGGTTTTTATTCATAGGTAGGAATCAAATTCACCAAAGTTACAATGGTCCTACAATATAAATTTAATTCAGTTTTTTGAGGGAAATAATGCCAGTTTCCCACTGTTCTGCTTGGTACAGCTGCTGCAAGCTCACGTGACTTTTAGTGGTATTTGAAATGACTTAGGAAAGAGAAGGGAAAATGATAATTAAAATGTACATTAAAATTTAAAATCACGTCACGTACAAATCATTAAAAGCTGTATTCAAGTTTATATAGAGAATGATGATCTCTAATCATGGAAATAAATAAACAGTGTGGGTTTTGTAACATCATGAGACCTGTCAAACATACAGTCACATAGCAAGAAGCACCAAATTATTCATTCATCAAATGCACTATGAATGAGCTGCTAAATCACAACTAACCCAAAATGATTGCAGATGATTTTGTTTAATAATTTAGACAGATGAATCCAGAAATGGAAGCCCTACTTCCTTTCTTCTCTAGTGGAATAAGTCTGTAAAAAAATCGTAATCTTCTTGAGACTAGTGGGAATTTTACTGTTGATCGCAGCAAGGCTATGGATTTACTCCTGATTCTTTCTGCTGTGAGAGGAGTATCAGTACTAGTGAGTACAGATGCTGGAATTGCCCAGGCAGCAGTAACTGTAAGAAAATTTCTGGAAACTGAGTAATTGGATAAGCACTCAACAAGGAGGAAAGACAGGCATAGAAACTAGCAGCTGTTACATTGAGGAGATGACATGTTTGAGATGGGATGGAGAAATAAACGCATTTTCACAAGAACTCATGAGGCTCTTCCACTGTAGGTGGGAAAATAGGAAGAACAGGTTTGTGCGAAAGAAGAACAAAAAGTTATTCACAGCCTCTATGGAAAAGGGAGCAGTGAAAGTGTGGAGAGAGAAGTAGAGGAAGGGATAATATACTATAAATTAATTAGAAGGAGAAAAAAAAAGACAGAAAAGGAGCTCCAGTGTTACATAGGCAGTCATTACATGTTCTGTGGGGAACAGAGCTATGGAAGCTGGAATTTCTGTCTGTTATGTATTTATATCAGCAAGCCATCAAAAAATGTTTCATATAAAATAAGGAACCAAGATTTGATCTTTCTTTTATTAGCGAAAAAGACTCCCAACAAACCCCAAGAAGCTTCCTGTTTGGTTTATTCAAGCAAAGAAACCCAAATTACTACTTTTCCCAGTTGAATCAGACCCACAAGAAATTTGTTGCTTGAAAGGGAATACCACGGGAATCACATTCATAGTCAAGAAACTAAAATTTTCGCTAGTAATGCAGAGTAAAAAGCAGTAACTAGAACTGTAAACATGATGGCATTAAAAATTCACTTTTGCAGGAGTGTTCTCCAGAATGCTCTCTCAGGGAGAAAAGAAGTTTAATTGTCATAACTTCCCATGAAGGGCATCTGGCCCGAATGATTATTTGTAACTGCTCCCGAGTGTTCCTGTTAGGCGACAGTTTAATAATTTAAAAAGATGTAGTTTCAACAGTGGCTTTTGTGGTGCTTAGAATGAGATAACCTTGGCAAAAGGTCCAAAGTAGACATTTTGTGGGTATAGAGTGAAACTCAGACATTTTAGTACAATGTGTATGAGCCACCTTCAACCAACCATTTTGTTTTCCATTAATGCTCGGCATTGAGAATGCTGAAATTCCAGGAAGCCTAAGATCTGCATTCAGCCCCCAGGACATTCAATGCCCAAACTTTTTAATGGATATCTGATACTGCAAGCTTTTTTACCGTTTGGACTAAGGCTTTGAGATTTCCAGGTTCTCTACGAAGAATGCGCAGTCGTAGCTGGAACTTGCCGAGTGGTGTAGGCCACATTTCCGTACAGGTGTTTGTGTTCCTCTGTTGTGTTCGACACATTTTACAGTGACATCTAGTGACTAGTTTAGTTAATGCAGGTATGTACTTCAGATCTCGTTTCCATCATTGTCAGCTCTACTGTACTTCCACTGTGGTAAAAAGTCCATGATCTGAAGCCAAGGACTTGGCAAAGGCACTGTAGTTTCTCCATGTCTGGATTCTCGGTGCCTTTTTCCTCCTTTCACTGTCCCCACCTGGATGCCTTGCAGAACGGATGTAGCAAATTGGGCTTCAGGGTTTTCAGTCTTTACTGAAGTCTCTGTGTTCTACGTTCATTACTTGTAGTACCTGTCTAGTGTAAATACATTTAAGGAGCAGGCAAAAAATCCCTGAGCATTTGTAATACTTCTCCTGCTTACTTTTTGTATATTCTGGGATGCTTGGAAGTAGGAGCCTGCTCATCTCTTGTTCTGGTAAGCATGACAGAGATGACTATTCTAATTTCTAAACTCAAACCCAAATCTCATTAAAGGATGAAGAAAATTAGAGAGAGTCAACTGGGAGAACAGTGTCCCAACTTTGCTATCTGTTATACAGATGTTTCTTCCAGAAAGGCTTTTCACGGGACAGGGAAAATGTGGATCAAGACACACCTAGGTTATAAGCAACCTTCTCATTCAATGAGGAGTAGACATCACTTTGCAGGCTGTTCAGAGCCTGCATGCAGTAGCTGCCTAAATCCCTGTCCTGCTCGCTGACTCATCTTACCTGTTCCTCAGGTACAAATGGGAGAGAAACCTTGCCTTTTTCTAAGCCTAGTTGTGGGAAGACAACAGACATGTTGTGAGCAATCCAGACCTGATTGACTTACAGGCCACGTAGCTCTAAGTTGGATGTAACAACCAAATAAGAGACACATGTGTTCACAGTTGTTTGTAGTTAAATGAACTTGCACGATTGGGTGGAACGATGTATATAAGCTGAGCTATTCAGGAATAAAGTTGGCATTTGCTTGATCACATTGGTTGTGTAGCATGCCCGGGAACCTGCGCACAACACCTAGTCAGTAAAATAAAACATTCACGCACTGTAGGAATGGAGCACCATGTCCTTTATGGCCTGCTTTATGTTGCTTCTCATTTTATGTGATGAAACAAACAGTGTCAGAGATACAAGCCTTGACGCCAGCATCAGATCTGAATGTTCCTGAGTTTGAGATCTGGGCTTAAAATGAGGCATTCCTAAAGTTTGAATTCATCCCAATATGAACAAGAGTTTATTTTTCAAATAAAGATTTTAGTCCATGACTGTCCCTGTCAGCTGGCACTCTACTTTACAAATTTTTAATTTGGCATTGTTCAACCCTTTTGCACTTTAACAGGGTTAGGGCTGAGGGCTTAAACCCAGCAACTTTGCGTACATTTTGACTCTTTTCTAGAAGTTAATAAACAGAGGAGCGTTACCCATGAGCAGCCTTGGTGATCCCTGGAGGTAACTGGTTTGCACCATATCGTTATCTTACCATTAACCATACAGCTTTTGCTTTTTTTCTTTACCGTCACCTTTGTGTAGTAAGGCGCAGACTCCAGCAACAAAATGGTTGCTTATAAATGCCACCTTTGCGTTGTTGAATTTCTTTTTGTCTCTGTGACTCTACACCATAGGGCTGTGAAATTCTTTTTGCATGAAAACTTGTTCTCGGTAACTGGCATTACCTTCTTACTCTGTGTTACCTGACGCTTCAATACCATGCACCTTCTTGGAACATCTTCTTCTTGGACCAATATTTTTATTAAAATACTAAGCAGAACTGGGACTAGCAGTGCTTTCAGAAAGACAGCCCTTTTCTTCCCAATAATATAAACAGTTGTAATATATTCTTAGCTACCTAATAGTTAATTTTTTAATCTCCATTTCTTCCACTTTAATAATTAATCTCCCATGAGGCAGTGAAAGCAATTCTTGATTTAAGTCTATAGAGATTAGCTCCAATGCATTGAGCTTGTCTAAAAAACCAGTTGTCTTATTGAAGAGAGACACTATAGACTGCCACAATCTAGCTTGATAAAATCATGTGGCACTTTATCACAGTTTTCATTTACCTCTCTGTCCTGATTTACTCATTCTACAGTAATGGTACTAAAGTCTTGCAAAATGTTTGTTCTGTCTCCTCACTTGCTCCTTTAAAAAAGACACATAGCGTATTTTTTTTCTCACAGGGTATTGCTGTCAAATTATAGGAACAAATATCCTATGTACTGGTGATTTTTTTACACCTTTGGATGGAGACTATTTACTGCTTTATTTTCAGTTTTGCTGTGATTGTCCAAATTTTGATAATTCATAGGATGTGGTAAATGCTTCACTCCCATGAGATGCTCTACTCTTATTGTCATGAATGTAGTCATCCTGATTGAAAACAGAAGAAAATCTGTATTTAATTGCTAGGCCAAACCGAAATTATCCTTTGACTCCACCGCATTATGACTGGGTAAAGGCCTCATTTCTTCCCTCTTCAGCCTTTCTCTACTTATGGTCTTAAGAGCTAGGGTTCTGTGTTTTTTTGTAAGTCCATCTAAACTCTTCTGGGTGTATTTTTGTACCTTTCACATCTGAAGAATGCTTTTTGCCAATGAATGCCCTTTCCATTCCCGCACAAGCTCTCTACTTAGTCATATTTTACATTGAGGTGTCTATTTTGATGAGTTTTCCTTTCTTTTGAGATTTGATTTCAGTGTTTTTCATTTTTTACGCACTTGAGTTACTCTGGACAACCTTGCTAACTGATTTCTTCAGTTTCTCAAAGTTGCGTTTCAGAGACAAAAATGTAATATAAGAACTATTTTTGCCTATATTGAAATTTTAAGATGAATTGAAGCAGGTCATGATTACTTCATTTTAAAAGAATGTGAATGCACCTGAGAGCAGAACCATTGTCCTGGAAGTGCTTTTGAATTGTGCATTAACAATTCATTCCCTTCTAGAACTAGATTTTATAGTTCGGGTTTTCAGGTCAGAGGCAACATACAGATCTGCTCAGGCCTCTCCCCCTTGGATATCATGCCCTGTGGACGTCACAGCTCACAAGGACTGGCTTGCAAACTTTTGAAGCTATGGAAGCAGTGTAGTGATCACGAGGCATGCTGCGTGTCTAGGAGCGAGAACTGTTACCACAGAAAAAAGGAGTTAGAGACAATGGCTGTGTTGTGGTGTAGACCCTGCTCCCCCCCCAGTAACAAACCGCATTGCAATGTCAGATCATTCAGCACCATATGAGAACAAAGAGCTGGGATAATTGGG
>VZSC01014382.1:212245-226465 GCA_013398225.1 Steatornis caripensis
GGCGTGGCAGCCGGTGGCCGCCAGGTGGCAGCAAAGGGCTGGGAACGCAGCCGGCCCCGCGCCCGCGTCCCCCGGCGGGGGCGGGGGTGGCGCGGGGAGCGGTGCGGCCGGGGGGCCGGAGCCTGCGGGCACCGACGTGGGGGGACAAAATCCCCGGCTGCGACCGTGGGACCTCTGAACGGCTTGCGTGGGCATGCACGCGGCTGATACTCCTTATGTGAGCTCTGCCTAGTTCCTCAGGGGTTGAAAAGGAATGCAGAACCGATTCGACGCTGTATAATTGCAGTGGCATAAATAATTATTTAGTTTTTAAAAACATTTCTTCAAATGCCTTTTGATATTCTACAGAATAAGTTGCATTTCTGGAGCGACCCTTGCTTCAGAGCTTGTGTATACCCTCTGTAAATGAGCTCTCAAACTCACTGGCATTCTTCTTCACAGTGTGAGAAATACTGTAAGGCCTTTGAAGTGCCTCTTACGTGTTTCTCTGCCTAGTTATTCCTAATGAAGCACATGAATTCATAATGCATGTTGAGATAACATTAAGATTTGTAGCCTAAAGCAGGAAAAAGTAGAACGGCAAATATTTGGCCGTTGCTGATAACTTGGTTGGTTGCAAAGGGAAGGTCGAAATTCATATGCTTTGAAAGGTATTTCTAGCAACTGTTGGCTGCTTCCCAAGACCTCACGTCACTCTGCTTGCACAGGATTTTTATACTTTACTTCTACATTAAATAATTTAGCCACAGGTGAAGATGTGCTGTCTCACAGCCCCTTTAGTTCTCATGAATCAGTCCATGCTTTTCTAAAGTTGCACATAGTTGTGTATTAGCCTAAACGTGCTTGTTCACTTTCTCTGATCTGATAAGAACATTTTTTGGAGGCTGGACTGAAACTAAGAAATGCTTTGTTTTAAGAGGTGTTCTAACATTCAACTCAATCACACATTTATAGTTGGTTTTAAAATACACTGTTTGTTTGGGTTTTTTTTTAACAAGGAAAGCAATAATGCCGCCTTGTAGAAATCAATCAAAACTCTTGAAACTGTTTTTAGAAATTGCTTAGGTGTCTGGAAAGCTGTCTTATTAGAAGGCAAGGATGATGAATAACCACTGTCTTGCATATCTACTTTTGTGCCATAGTACTTTTCATTCACATATCTCAAAATGCATCTTTTCAGTGACTCAGGCACTTTCACGATCTCTTCTATAGACAGTTGTGTCAGATGAGTGGCTTCTTGTTAGTGACTGGTAGAGCTAGTAGGAAATCCCCTCATGATACTCTGGAGTTTAGGAAGCCAAATTTACCTCTTTTGAAACGAAAATGCGTCTTACCATTGTCCTTCATGGGACATTTCTTCTTTGTATGTGTTAATATATGGTAAATTCCTTTCTTTTCGATGACAAGAGGGAGGACGTAGTTGCTTGCTCACCGGCATAGTTAGAAACCTTTGTTGGAGATCATTGGATCCAGTTGTTCCTATGTACATAGGGTTTTATTCAGCCTGAAGTATTGTATGACAAACTCTGGGCCAGAAAAATTACTTTGGGATACAGCTGAAGTCACTCTTCCCTATGGTCTTTGCTTGTTTGTTTTCAAGAGAGAGTTTCCAGCCACGAATATCCAAACCAGTGCTCTTTGGGATTTTATCTCACTGTAATGTTTTTCTAAATATTTTGGTGAAGTGATACACGGCAAGACTATATCAGATGTGCCTATAAAGTACATCCGAGTTGGAATGGGTTGGCACATCTACGTAGCCCAGCTGGTTTCTGTACGGAGTTACTGGGCAGGCACTTGGAGGCTGTGCGGCTGCAGGAGTGTGGTGCTGATGCTCGCAGCTGTGCTCATCAGCCTAAGCACAAACCAGCTGCAGCTGCAGCTCTTCAGGTCCCAGCACCGATTAATTTAGGATTAGCTCAGAGCTAATTTGTGAGAGGTAGATACTCCCCTTACCCTAACTAGAGTAAAGTGGAAGAATCCAGCACAGCTCTCGGGAGTTACAGTGCATTGCTCTTCTTCTCTTGCTCGCACAGTTATCTTCATGTACGGGTCAATACGTTGCAGTGTGGCACACAGCTGTGTGTCTCAAAATGGAAAGTAGTTCAGAGAGCTCCTCTGTGGTTACCGCAGGTGAAAGCAGGCACCTGGGATACATGTAGAGCAGCTGATGTGCTGCCCTTGTCCAGGTGCTCCTACCCTCCCTGCAGGGCTTGTTTTCCATGGGGAACATGGCAGAAGTTGCTTTGATATTGAGATTTTGTCTTAAATTAGGGCAAAAAAAGAATATGATCATCTGAATGTGAGCAACAGGAACAGGACTGTAGCCTCCCATCCCCCTATCTAGCTTCTATACCTCTTCCACTTCAGTAGCACGCTCAAGCACAATCTCATTTGCATTTTGCACATATTTTTCAGTATTTTTTGCTTAAGAGATTTGCTCGTCAATATTTGCATTCAAACAGAAAGTTAGTACTTCAGCTGATCATTCTGTTGATCTTCTCCAAAAGATATTTTACCAGTGGAAGTTGATTGAATTTAACCGAAGTGGCAGAAGATTTTGAAACAAGATGTGATGAGGTCTCAGCCTTTTTTCTCCCCCTCAGGTTTTATTTGCTAAAATTCTAGTAGCTTGAGCCTAAGTGAGAGAAAGTAAGATGGATAGGAAAAGGCAATATGATGTTGTAGAATGAGTTTGAATTTCCTTCGTGCAGCATACGTGGGCCATCTTGGCATCTTACTGTGTACATCTGGAGGATGGAATATTCAAATAAGCTGAGCTTTTTGCCTTTCACATTGATCCAGTAGAGTTCAACATAACCTATCACCTGGCCAAAAGCTCTCTACTGTGTTTAGTCAGCTGATATAAGCAGTTTTCCTGCTAAACGTGCTGATCCGATGAAGCTGTAAGTTATTTTAAATCTTTCTTTTGTTTTAGCCAGAGAAATATGGAAGCTTATATCACTTCTGCAGGATCATGCTTTTCTTGGGGTTCACACAAATCAGTTTACAAATGAAAGTGTAAAGGCAAGTACAACCTTGGCTTCCTTGCTGAATCAGTAAGAGTACCTGTTTGTGTCAAGGGAGGAGAAGAACAACAAATACTGTTCCAAGAGCAAGGGAAATCTTAGTAGTGGTACTATGAGGTATGAACACAGGGTTAAGTTGGAACAACAAGGGGTCAAGTAAACTGCCCCCAAAAAAGACTTGGTCCAGCTTATGCCTGGCTATGGACACATCTGCCATTTGTTGTGTCTGGCCTCAGGACAGCCCTCGGGAGGAGGGTGATAGGAATACGTAGAGACCTGTATGCTGGGGCACATCTGGCATTGTAGTAGGCACCTGGCATGTGTAATTAGACTCCAGCACAGTTAGGCTGGCCTGGCAGCTCTGTATGTAGGAGGTTGACTCTGAGGGCAGGCAAGCCTACAGCTGTTCTGCAGTCTGCCTTGTGCAGTCAATCTCAGATCTGTTCCTGTTGTGCTTCCAGAGCTATGTGCATCCCATCTTTGGGTCTGCCTGTGAGCTAAGTAACTTGAAAGCAATGGGGAGTCAGCACTTTGTCTAAGCATAAAAGGTCGTGTAACCAGCTTTTAAATGGCTTCCCAGTGCGTCTCAAGAATCAAATAATGCCTAATGGTACATCAGTTTTCACAGGATTTTGAGGTAGATATCATATTGCTCAGAGACAGACTGTTCTGATTACTCCTGTAGGGACTACTGTACATTTTAGCTATCCTTATGCCAAGAAGTTTCAGTGGAAAACTGCATAGATGATTGTCAAACTTGTGCCACTGGAAAGCTGTGAGACCTCGCCAGGTATTCTGTATAGGGCAATGGCATTATACAGTCTTGCATCTTCATGTAGTGGTTGCTAAAAATGAAACCTAACTATTCAATTAAAATGATATTAAATGGTATTCTCGTGCAAATGCTTGTCCTAAGCAAAACTGCAGCTAGGGGTCTCTGTGTACATGCAGGAGGCAGCAAAATGACAGGCTAAAATGTGTACCAGAACTCCTTTGTCACTCTCAGAAGTTTGTCTGATAGTGTATTGGAAGGATTTTCTCATTCCAGATAGGTAAAATACAGGCTTTATATTTCTATGGCGCTAAGTGTTTAGGCTTACTCCTACTAACACCTTTCCTTTGTGTGGTTTCGCATTATGCATCTACCTGCACATCACTAATTGTCACAGCATGTTGTTCGTTGGCTTCTCTGGGACTGAAGGTGCTCCTTCATGGATTGCCTGGCAAGGAAGGACAGGATATGGCTGCGTAGTTCAGTTTGCCTTATGGATGCCAGCAACAGCGACCTCCCTCTGTTGCTACTTTGCCTAGGAGTGTTTTACCAGAAAGTGTTATTTAAAGTGAGGCGAAGAGCTCAGATTTCAGCCCTCTCTTAGTGGTGTAGGCTCTTTTTTTCTGCAGGTCTCCATATCCTTCCTGCTGCAGAGGACTTACAGGCGTTACAATGGCAGCGTATCCGTTTTCGGCTAGAGACAGTGACACTTTGTCTCAGAAAAGGAATTGTCTTTGGAAGAAAAGTTGGCTGATCAAAGTGCAGTATTACTTTGGACCTTTTTCAGCAATAAAACATAGCGTTAAAAAATGGTTTGCTCTTGTGTAAGAGTGAGGTACATGGCACTGAGGTAATCTGCATGGATCTGTGGCACAATTGGGAACAGAATCTCAGTTTCCTAATCTGGAAGTTGTTGAGGGTTTAAGAGAGACAGTCCCCCCTACTAATATCTGTTCCATAATAGTGTCTGTGTTTTCCAGATTAAAATTAAAATGAATTGTTAAAAAGTGCCTGCAGTAGAGAATGTGGTAAGTACCCAAGAGTGAACAGAGAGCCACGTAAATCTCCTGGATTGGTTTAGCCCCCAGTGGCTGAGATTTTTTAGATCAAAGAAATGGAAAAGAATATAGAAGTAGGAATATGACAGCTCCCCAAATGTAACTGCTCCAGGTTTCTCTTTTTGCAGGGGAGCTCACTCATAATGGAGGGAATGTGTTTTTTCTTTTCATTCTTTCTCTATTTTTGGATCTGAAGATTGTTAGTTTCTCTTTGAAGAGTTTACTTTATAGCTTCATGATAAGCTGCAGGTGGCTTGTGGAATCAGAGTGACAATATATCATTCATTATGACACCTTTTGCTGACTGAGAGTGTCTTTTTAAAATGAATTGGTTGATTAATGCGCATTTTTATTAACATTATTAATTCTCAGCCTACTTTGTACATGGAACTGACTTGGAAGAAACTTGCTCAAATAGGCATCAAAAATTCTCTAATAGCATGAAGTGAAATAGCAGCCTTCTCTCTGCTGTGTGCAATCAGAGCAAAGGAACCATAAAACTTCACAGAACTGGGTATTTCTCATTTTAAAATGAACAGTGTAGTTTTTACTGAACAAGGTGTATGAGCAATAAACGTTTCATGTGTTATACATGATCTAGCTCATAATAACTACAGGAGAAGTTATCCCTTTTACTGATACAGAATGAGTATGGAAAAGTGCTGAAAAAGTAAGAGAAGGCATGCCTGTCATAACTGACCAGCTCTTGCAAAGTGCTTGGTACTTTCCTTTCTCACAGAAGTCCATCGGAGTTGAAGGCGTGCTGCGCTTTGCAGTAGGCACTTAGCACATCTAATCTAATCCATTTTTAATGTGACTTTCACTTTGAAGCATCATGCTGTATATGAAAACCAGATGCAGCAATGTGATGTTATTGCTAATGTTTCTAGATGAAGTGAGGTCAGAAAGTACAAAGTCTTATAGCAACTACTTCCTTTGAGTCTAGATTGCCAGCTATAGAAGTTAGCAAGATAGACAAAGTTGTTTCACGAGTTTCAGCATCTTAGTGTAGTTTGACATGTTCCCATTTCCAGTTTGCAACAGCAAGGTGTCTTCCCCATCAGCAGAAAGTAAACATGACCCTTTTTACACTGACATAAAAAATACTTTTGTTCTTGTCTTTGCTGGGGCAATTTTGAGGCTTGCCTCTGATTTTTTCTAGAAGATGAAATCAAGGGATGTGCATTTATAGGGGAAGATTGCAGTTGTACAGTTGGACCTCTTCTGTTCACACACAAAGTACATTTAAGGTCTTACCTGACTGCATTTCGTCTGTAGTCAAAGTCCGCTCCCTGTGTCTGCATGTTTGGGATATGTCAGTTATGAGTGCTCTGGATGTCCTCAGTCATTTCCTCCTCTTGTTGCGGGGTACGGGGGAGTGAGAATAACAAATACAACCAAAGGTGGACTTCTTACTGTGATTCAGTCCTGCTACTTACTGGTTAAGAGAGGCAAAGGTTGCACATGCATGGAGTGATAAACAAAAGGTTTGTAGCTCTTTGTCTTGCTGGCATGACTTTGTCCCATGGAGTTCCCTGTCCAAACATAGTTTGGTTTCCCAGTTCACTGCTTCATGATGCTTTGAAGAAAAAGGAGATGGAAGCTTGGGTAATTATGGAAGGTCTCGTCCTTACTTGGTTGCTCGTAACTCTTTGAATAAGCTGCTTCTTCCAGCCCTCTTTATTGGTTGAAGAAAATTAACTGCATTAAGTACAGGAATCGTGATCATTCCTTGATTTGCAAGCTGGTTTCATAGAAACAAAGAGGCCCCATTTTCCCTTTCCACATCAAAGCACACTAAGCTTCTTGTCTGCGCCTCATCAAAGAGATGGTTTCAGCACGTGTATTCCTCAGAAAATGACAGGAGGAACTAGGAAACAAAATTGAAATGAAACATTAATTTAAAAGAACACAAGCATCCTAATTGGAGATTTGCTTTAACAGATTTCCCCATGTCTGAAGAATGATGTCTGGGAGCATAATCAGGCTTTTGGCAGACACCATCATCATAATAACTCTTAAATCTGTTTGCTGCGATTTTAAAATGAAATTAGAAGCCATCATCTGAGGGACCACATCTTAATCTTTTGCTCAAGAAAGATGTATTCATTAAAACTACTAAAACCAACTGAGAACAGAAGGCATGTCAAGGTCACTGTGATATTTTTGTTCTGAAATTACTGCAGTAGTCTGTACAGCATATATATAAATCATATCTGGGCCAGCTAAGTTCCACTGACTCAGCTAATGATACAGCAGGATGAAGTGGCATAAGGTATCAGTGCTTTCTGTGACAAACCACATACAGTGTGTCTCCAAACTGTGTTCAGCTCATACAGTTAGAAAATCACTGCAAAAGTGAATATCCCAAATTTTCTTCGCTCAGGGTTCATGGTGGATATAAAGACTATTCCTTGTGACTGAGGAGTGTGGGCTGTGATGGTTCAGTTGGCAAAGAGAAGCTGCCTCTGTGTCCTTTATGATGAAAATGATTGTCTCATTACTATTAACAAAAAATATCCAACCACATTCATCAGGTTAAATTCAAGAATGTATAGTGAATGTTTGAATAAATTGTGGCTTACATGTGCAAAGGCATCCAGTACTAATTCTTTCAGAATACCCCGATGATGGATTTTTGAGCGTTTATAGGCAAGAGATTAGTAAAGCCACATGTCAAGAGTGACAAGGAGACAGACACACAAACACAGCGTCTGGGATGGAGCAGCATTTATTAATAAAGAGAGACATCCGTACAGTGCTGTCTGCTAGCAAGGGATGCACTCCCATGGAGTGGGTGTGAGTTTCCCATGGAATTAAATTAAGTTCCATTTAATCCTGTTTATTATTTAATTAAAAGGCAGAGTAGTGGGAGACCTGCATCTCCTCTGTTGGAGTCCTTCACGTTTTAGTGCTTAGCTTTATGTCATGCAGTATGAGGTGGAAAGCAACTGCCCAAGCAGTGTCTTGGATTTGAGGGCACAGTGACACTGCTGTGTGTTCATTCAAAGGATGTATAGTATTACGTCTTGTTGCTTTGTGGCTGGTGGTCAGGAGAAGAAAATAAGGAAGGCAGGCAAAGGACTTCTCGATAAGGTGGACAGACAATGTGCTCAGAATGGTGTTTGTACTGGGAGGCTGCTTTTTGATGTAGACCATGTGATAGCTGCCTGTGTTTTTTTTGACGTCAGGACTGAATATATTCTGGGTGATCACTTTTTGTGTGGTGCATCTCTTTCCTTCCTCTACTGCACTAGCTGCCTGTTTCCAAACACAACGGAAAATGATGACTCATCAGTGAAGCTGAGTCTACCTTACGGGCTGTCTCTCCCTTCATTCACCCTCTTGAAAGAACATCTGGGACTTTTCTTCCAACAGTGCTTTGATTTTTAGCTCAGGAGGAATGGGAGCAGGATGTTCTCTGTGAATCAGCCCTAACCTCTGTTGATCTGACAAAGCAAAACCAAGTTTTTTGACCTTGCTGGCAAGTCTTTTCTGTTTATTCATGAATTTTACTGTGGTCAGGACATGGGAAAGACTTTGGCTTTACATGTTTGCACTGGAAAATGCTCCTGCTTTTGTTCATTCAAATGGAGAAAAGGTTTTTGTTCTCCTCCTTGTACTGCGAGTATAAGAGGAAACTGCCAGTATTTCCATTGCTGTTTCTACATTGCCATGGGAACAGATTTGAAGTGCTGCATCCATTAAGTCACTTAATTGAAAAATGGCACAGTTTATCCATTCAAACTGCACTTTTGCCACTGCTCTGTGTACGTCTACATGGCACAATGTAGTTTTTGAGCTAGTTTGGTCCCAGAAGCAATGTAGCTGCTTTAACTGCAGTTGGGAATGATGGTTTGGGTTGGGATAAATAGCATAGGCAGGGCATTGTGCTGACATAGCTATACTGCCAGCTCAGGCTTGTGTGAGATGATTCAGAGTTAGTTCAGGTGTGTACACTGATATAATGTAACCCAATATAACGCTGCCTTTCATTGCGCAGGACTTTCTCGTAAGGCCTCTCTTAACACTTTGCATTCAGTGACTGTTTACTGGTGCAAAAATGTAATCTCCTACCTGCTTTTTTGTTCATTCTGAGGTTGGTTTCTGGTTCTGGAATGCTAAATTAGACTTCATGTTACTAGAATAAAGCTTTCAAATGTAATTCTTCTACAGTATAGTAATTACTGTTTGTTAAGCATGGCAGAGTCAGGAGAGAGTGAGGCAGAAATTGAGGCAAAATGAGGCCTCCTGAAGAAACTGCAACACTTGTATTCTTTACTGCACAATGCTTAACTGCCAAAGAATTTCGAAGTATATGTTAATACAATAAAATCTATATCGGAACTGTATGAGTTTATGTATTCTTACCTAGTAGTGTGGGTTTTTTTTCTTTTCCCTTTTAAAACCGACCTCAAGAGTGAAGAAAAGAAGAGTTATCTTTGCTACATATTTCAGATGAGACCCAATTCGTAGCCTTTTAACCTCATCTGCACGATCTGCTGGTACGAGCATTTTCCATGAGGAGTAGCATTATTGTTTTGGGTTCTCCATTTGAACAGACATAGAGTGTAGAATATCGATTATAGACGTTTACAGAGGGAGTTGTAAGTACTTGATAAATGCTGTTAGCATTCTGCTACTTTGTGTTTGCCACGCTTGGTGCTGTGGGTGTTTCAAATAAGGTTGTTGTCTGGGTTCAAAAGGGCACTGATTCTGCAGCCAGGTTGGAGAAGATGTGCTGCTAGCAAATCATACTAAACTCAGCAGAGGTGGAAGAAGAGGAAGGAAGAAAGAAAAAACGAAGATTTTTTTCACCCTTTTTTTCCCTGCATTACTATTGACAGCTCCCTCTTTAGTGCTGCCAGCCTTTCTCTAGCAGTCAGTAAAATGTTATGTTGCTTTATCTCTTGGACAGACATGTGTAGGCTAATTTCCAGATGCCTGCCAATGATAAATAATTTAAAACTCTGCAGAGAATTTATGATTTTTTAAAAACTGTTTAAGCAGTTACTTGACAATTTATGAAGAGGGACCTGAGTACAAGTGAGAAGCCCTATGGTAGTAGCTGAGTATTGGAAAAAAACTGATGGAAGTTCATAATGATGCTAGAAGGCCAGAAGTTAAAAAAGACTAACCCTGAAATAGCAGTTGAAATACTTTTACAGTCCCAACAGGTCTGTGACAGAAATCACTCATCACACTGGTTCTAGAGAACATGGTGTGTTTCAAAGTGCGAGGGAGCGAATGCTTAAGTCTGAACTTCGACTTTTTAACAACGAGGTGCAGGTTAGAGTAACACTTGACGCATGGTGCAAATGTCTCCTTTGAGCTCTCTGCAGTGGGTTCTGTGTGAGGGGAATTCTATTTGGTAGCTGATAAACTGTTCTTCCTGTGAAATCTACTTGAATCCAGCTGATACTTAGCAGTAGCACTAGTGCGAGTGAGTGGTTGTTTGAGACGTCTCAAAAAAGGTTTTATGGATTAAAATGAGAACTACCCAGTTATATGAGTCTCAGTCATGTTAGTCTTATTTAGTGAGACAAGTTCTGAATGTCTTCCTTGAGAAGTGGTGTAAAAGATAACCAATGGGTTCTGTGAATATATTGGGAATAAGGAAAAAGGAAAGAAAGGAAGAACATAGATTCCCTGCTTAATAGGGGAAGAGAGCAAGTAGAGGGTGAGGCAGACGGGACTGGAGTAGTCAATGCCACCTTTGTTTTGGTCTTCAGCAAACAGTTAATTGTGATCAGATACTGAATGAAATTAATTTTAATAAGAGGATAGTTGTACAGGCCAATGCAAGGAAAGAATAAGTTTTATAAGTTTTTTTAATAAGTTTTTTTTTTGTTAAAGGGCTCAATGAACCTCAGGCTTGGTCTAGAGTTCAAGGAGTTCACTGGAGTGATTTCTCAACTATTAGTGGCAATCTGTAAGATTTCATGAATTATATTCCAAGGGAGAGGAGAAAAACGAGCATAGCGATTACCGTTACGGTGAAAAAATGTGGACGATTTAGTGAATACTGGAGCAGTCAGTCAAATTTTGATTCCTTATGGATTCTGAGCTAAGACAATCGAGACTTTTATCTTGACAAATAATGTAATTGTGGTAGAATAACTGAGCTACCGACAGGATGGAAGCAGTATCTTTGATATATCTGAGAGTTTTTAAGTACTTTTAAGGTAAAGATTTTTTTGACAGTCCCAAATGCCATTCCTCATAAGCCAACTAGGTAAGCTGCTCTAGAGGTCATTGCCATAACATAATAGCTTTAAAAAAAAAATATTAAAGACAATTGTTCAGCAGTCTGAGTAGTGAGCAGCGACTTAGTGTGAAACTGGGAGGGCTTCTGGAGTTGGGGCAGACCAGATCTGTCGCATACCCAGTTCTGGTCAGCATTTTCCTTTAATAACTTAGTTGATGAAGCAGGAAATGCAGTTACAAATTGTATTGTGACTCAAAATGAAGAAGAGGTGGGGAATGAAACACTCCAAAGGATGGCATCAAGAAAGAAGCTAAACTGGAAATAAAGTGAAGTTCTATTTTTGGAAATTAAATATATACATCCCACAAGGCTTTGGCTACTCATCTGTGTGCCAACTGCATGATGCAGTTGTAAAAATAGCAAATGTCATTCCAGAATGTTGTAGGAGGAGTGTCAGATGTCATTACTCTGCTCACCTCAGAGCTGGTGAAGACTGAGCTGGAATCCTGCCTTCAGCTCTGGGCACCACACTTCCAGAAAGAGTTAGAGAGAGTTGAGAGGAGACTAGTGAGAACAGCAGGTGGTTTAGAAGACATGAGATTGGAGATAAATGATGATTACTTCCTCCTCCTCAAAGAAAAAAGGAATCACTGAAGTTACAAGAAAGATTTGTGCAGGATTTGAGGTTTCTAATTGGATTTCTAATTGCTGTCTGAGAAGAGAGGTATTTTTAGGCAGAAGTGAGTGGTGGAGGTGTAGCCATAGCATCAGTGGAGAACAACTAAACCCCTCACGGCGTAAATTTCAACATGCTTTTGAGAAAATTGTGATTGGCGTTAGTTTGCCTAAATACGCTGGGCTAAAGTTTCTGGAGTCCAGAGTCTGCTTCCTAAGCCCTCCTGCAGTGTGGCTGGGGCAATCGCCTTGCCTGGCCTCACCACCACAGTTCCTGCCTCCAAGCATTACACATTGAGCACATTCCCCCTGGGAATGGGATTATCTCAGTGTTAGCCATGATCTATTCTGACCTTTTTTACCCCAAACTTTCTCTATTTTTTAAAATACCATTCTAATGCCATCTAACTGTGTCCACTTACACCTTTCTTTCCTCCATATTTTTCAACATTTTTTGCTTGCTCTTGTTTTGCCAGCCATACCACTGGCCTTTCCTTGCTGTTCAAATTCTTGCAACCACAGGGCTTTCTCATGGTGCTAGTGCAAAGAGTGTTGGCATGGGAAGCCAGAAGCTGTTTTCTCACTAATGATGACAAAACAATTGTTTAGACCTTCTAAGTCAACGACTTACATGGTGAAACAAAATGCAAGATAGTACAGAGGTCCATTTCATGGCCACTTTGGTGGGACTTTCAAATGACACAACGCCTGTGCAGCTTATCTAGGGAAGATAAGTCTTGTCATGTCTTGATTTTTTTCCATGGAAAGATCCTAGGCTTTTCTCAGAACGCATTTTCTCACCTAAATCATTCTGTACAGTGTAAAACAGATGTTCTTTTACTGTTTATGTTGAACATATAGAATTCATAATATCTAGGGTTTTCAGGCAGTACCTAAATTTAAACTTATGTATTTAAACTGAAAAAGGACCTTGAAAGTATTTCTCTTACATACGTATTTTAGTCTCACTTTCCTACCTCTAGGCTAGGTAGGCTGTTGCTGTTATCTCAAGAGTTGCCATGGAAACAGTTTTACACTCTCCTTCCTTTTCATTGTGTTGCTCTCAGAAAGTATCTGTCTCTTTAAAACTGTGGCCATGCTAAAATGGAAGTAAAACCCTAATGATTAAATACCGAGAGTTACCTCACCAGCTGATAATGAGCAAATAAATTCGTTGAAATCAGTGAAGCAGTATCAAATGACAAGGTGAGAATCTGTCCCTGCATTTTCAACCCTTCCTCTCCTCTTTTTTTCCAGAACTAAACAGAAAACTGCTTTGACATCAAAGCCAGGTATTTGTAAGGTAGAAGTTTATCAAGTGATAAATGCAGTCTTTTCTTCCTTTCAAGAAGGAAGTTCACAGAATGTAAAAAAAAGGGACTGGCCCTTGGGAAGAATATAGGAACATTGTCAGAGCATACAGGGATGCAACGAGGAAGGCTAAGGCCCACTTGGAATTAAATCTGACAAGGGAGGTCAAGGACAACAGGAAGAGCTTCTACAGCTACATCAGTAGCAAAAGGAAGACTAGGGAGAACGTGGGCCCACTGCTGAATGAGGCAGGTGCCCCGGTGACAGAGAATACAGAGAAGGCAGAATTACTGAATGCCTTCTTCACTTCAGTCTTCACTGTTAAGGCTGGCCCTCAGGATTCCCAGACCCTGGATGTAAGAGAGAAAGTCTGGAGAAAGGAAGACTTCCCCTTGGTCGAGGAGGATTGGGTTAGAGATCATTTAGGCAAACTGGACACCCAGAAATCGATGCGTCCCGATGGGATGCACCCACGAGTGCTGAGGGAGTTGGCAGATGTTATTGCCAAACTACTCTCCATCATCTTTGAAAGGTTGTGGAGAAAAGGAGAGGTGCCTGAGGATTGGAGAAAAGCCAATGGCACTCCAGTCTTCAAAAAGGGCAAGAAGGAGGACCCGGGAAACTACAGGCCAGTCAGCCTCACATTCATCCCTGGAAAGGTGATGGAATGGCTCATTCTGGAAGTCATTTCTAAGCATATGGAGGAAAAGAAGGCTATCAGGAGTAGTCAACTTGGTTTCACCAAGGGGAAATCCTACTCGACCAATCTGACAGACTTCTATGATGACATGACTGGCTGGGTAGACAAGGGGAGAGCAGTGGATATTGTCTAGCTTGACTTCAGCAAGGCTTTTGACACTGTCTCCCACAACATTCTCATAGGTAAGCTTAGGCAGTGTGGGTTAGATGAGTGCACAGTGAGGTGGATCGAGAACTGGCTGAATGGTAGAGCTCAGCGGGTTGTGATCAGTGGTGCATAATCTAGTTGGAGGCCTGTGACCAGCAATGCTCCCCAGGTGTCTGTGCTGGGTCCAGCCCTATTGAAAATATTCATCAAAGACCTGGATGAAGGGACAGAGAGTACCCTCAGCAAGTTTGCTGATGGTACAAAGCTGGGGGGAGCGGCTGAGTCTCCAGAAGGCTGTGCTGCCATTCAGCGTGACCTGG
>VZSC01014382.1:227552-295683 GCA_013398225.1 Steatornis caripensis
TTCCTGTGCAACCTGCTCCAGGTGAATGTGCACGGGGGTTGGACTAGATGATCTCCTGAGGTCCCTTCCAACAACTACCATTCTGTGATTCTGTGATTCTGTGGTCTTCTTCATCCTGTTGCTGTTCCTGGAAAATGGCAATGGTTGATGCAGACATAACTGACAGAATGTGTTAAGGATTTTAAATTTTGAAGAGTTTTCAAGGAAGTCTTTAAAAGGAAGATGTTCCACTTGGATAGCCTTTAAGTACTGGCATATGTGTATGCACTCCACATGGCAACCAGGTATGAAGGTCACTCACTAAGCTGAAAAATGTGTCAGAAATGTGGTTTTATAATTCGTAGACATCAAAGCAATTGTACAGAGCAAAACACATTGAAGAGGAAGTGGCTTGTCTCATCCTTAAAGCTCATATTTCAATAGCGAAATTGGAGCTAAAATGAAAGAATCAAGAAAGCCTGTATTCATGTGATCCTTCATCTTACAGGAGAACATTTATCAGTGTCTGATGAAAGAGGCTCAGCAATACCCCAACAAAAGGTTAGGATTGTATGTTTGCAAAGTGAACTCTTAACTTTAAGAACTATTTGACAGAAAGGAACTGTAGTCAAGGTAACCAAACAGAAAATGATAGCCATCAGTTCAAACTGTACCTGGTTTCAGAAGGACTGATATCCTTGCCTCGTGTTTCCTGATCAGGCAGTGGTAGCATGCTAGTTAGTTTTTGGAATGTAGTAGTTGCCCTGTTTTTTTCGACTTTATCTAACAGCGGCAAGGCACTGTACCAGCACGATTCCAAAATAGTACTCCATGGAGCTACTACATGGCTTAACAGAAAGTGGAGACATCACTGACAACCTTGACTGAATTTGCTTTTATTTCAGAAATAATTTTCTACATTTCTACAAATATGGGCTAAGAATACAGAACATGGTCTAGAGTATGCATAGAACAAATCTGAATTAAGAGTAGGAGGTAGAACTGAAGGTCAAGAGGGCTGATGAACTAGGGATTGTTGGGATAGATACAGGACAGATGCCTTCAAGAAGTGCCGTTTAGCATGGGGGTAGCATAAAGGACAGAATATGAACTGGCAGAGTCTGATGAGATAAATTTATTGATGGCTCTAAAAGGGACCTATGACTCCTAGGGCTCTTGGGTTGTGGCATGCATTGCTGGAGGTCAGGGCTGGGCATTTGGTCTGACTTTAGGGCATTTGCGTGTCCGTCTGGGCCAGAAGTTTAGATCTGGATTAGAAAGAATTACTGGGGTAGATAAAGGCAAAGCTTGGGCTGGGTTCGAGATTGGATCTAGGATTGTTATTAGGTTCAGAAATACTGCTAGTCTGAGTTAACAATCTTTAGCTCATGGAGCCTCTTATGTGGGCATTATTTCATGCAGACCAAATCATGTGGCACCTTCTCAGAAAGACTAAAGTTCAACAGATCATGTCCTCACAGCTGCCTTGTCATAATGTTGCAAAAGAGAATGTAAAATAAATCTCTGCCATCAGGTATTTATTTTTATTTCCTTTATGAATTCTGTAATTTCAACGTGACCGTTTCAGGTGGTATGTCTGCATGAACATCTGAGCTATGCTGAAGACTATTGATTTCAGCTTGAATATCTCCAGTTCTATAGTTACAGCTGACTAAATTTCTATAAAAATCATCTTGCCATTCCAAATCCTGTAGTGAGGGTGCATTGAAACAGAACTGTGGTAAAAGCTATTCCCACACTCCATACGTAGTAATGAACTAAACATCTGTTGGATTTCAGCAGGTTTAGAATTGTGTTTGGGGTAAAAATTTTTAAGGCAAGATGATAGAAATTTTGAGGCCATGCTGTGTCTTCCTATAAAAAGGAGAATTAAAAATGACTAGTGCAATTAAAGCTTGTCAAAATAATTACAATAATTGTAGGAAATATGAGAATTTATCTGCTTATGCATAATATAAATGACAAGAATAGGTAACAAACCCAGCAAGCACAAGAATTAGAAAAATTAATACTGTAAAAAAATCCAGAGGATCTATCATTAAAGGAGGTTTCTTTCTTCTTCTGACTATGTCTACATATGTGGACCTGTATTGTATCCTACAAACTTCTTTGTATAGTTTGGTATATCTCAATTAAGATTTTACTGCACTTATTGCAGGCTAAAAGTTTTATTTCTCTTTCTGTGAAGCCTATCAAGTTCTCTACAAGCTGTCACTCACTGTATTACACTCAGTGGATGAATAGAAGTTTGTTCACAATGAAGTTGTCCCAAATTTTTCAGGGCTTTTTTAGACAATTTACAGTCTATTCTATCTTCCTAATCCCCTGCACAGAGCTTTTGAGTCCAAAATGATATCGCTGTGGTGCCCCAAAACACCATACAATGGACCTGAAAAACCAGCAAGACCATCTGTCATTTCATAGGTATTTCTAGCAGCAGCTTCGTTGTGATGTCTTTTATGCATGTAATTTACAATCAAAAGATATGGTATGTTAATGACTGAATATAGAAAAACTGATTCGCCACTTTGAACTATAAATATGAAATGTTAGTTTTGTTATGAGTGCTATCTCTTTGACCCAAGACAAACACAAGAGTTAAGAAGTCAGTAATTATACCTGTTGTCACGACATCGCTGCAGTAGTTACTCTTACAATATGCGTAGGAAACCTGGCACAGAGGCATAGCCCTCCACCTGCGAGTGCCTAAATAGGCTACGCAGTGTCAGTGGTGCAGATAAGGGACACTGGAAAATGTCTCTGTGTTTACGTGCACATAGATAAGTACCTTGCAGAAAAGCTCACACCAGGTAATAAGTTTTTTTAGTGTACTTATTTCTGAGGTAAATAACATTCAGTAATGAATGATAGGCTCTGAATGCATAATGGAGGTATATTTGATGCTGAATTGCATGAAGAAATTAAGGTTGAGTAACGATTTACAGTATTCCTAGAGAATTTGCATTGATATAAAAATATAAAGGATCAGAGGGAGTTTTTAGCAAGAAGCTCACAAAGGATGCTCACATTTCTCTTTGGCTACGATGGGATGTGAGTGCCCCAGCCCCATTGCTTTATCTGAAGATGCAAAACCAGGTTTAAAATGAAATAGTGTTTCAGTGAGGGAGCTTTCAACGTTCAAAGAGGCAGAATTTGTGAAAGTGTCATCTGCATCTGTTCTGTGCCTTCTGTTAAGGTGGATGAGAATATAAGGAATTAAATGTTAGGATGACTGAAAAGGATGAGTGGTCTTTCTCCTAATGCTACAGTACCTTATTCCCTGTATCCTGAAATAAGCCTTGTCCTGTAGACAAATAATATCTCTGATCTTTTTAGGTTTTTATTTGAGTTTTATTTGGTTTTGCGCTGTTGAGTGCACATATACCACGCAGTGAAATTAATGCCTGTATTGTCTAAGTAAGTTAAGCCATTAACAGTATTTTTTTCAATTAGTTCTCTTTTCCCAGCATATGCAGAACCATAGCAAAGGGCTGTTATTGGGATGTGTTTCAAGCTGGCTATGAATGAATCAATTGAAACGTGTTTTACAATTACCAAGTAACAGGAATGAAAAGGAGTGCTGCAGAGATAATTGCTAAACTTTTATGAAGCTTTCGTGACATCTGTGTCTTGTCTGGATTGAATATTTTGGTACGATTTATTCTGCTTTCATCTGGAAGACATTGACTATATTCATTTTTAATGCTGTAAATCAACTACATTTAGTTCTCTGTGATTTTTTGGAGGATGAGATTGACTTTGTACCTGCACCTTAGAGAGGTTCAAGCTAAAGTTCTGGCCCTTCTGAAGTTGAATGGAGGTTTGGCATTGATGTCAGTATATCCAAGGTTTCATACGATGTTTTATAACTGTCATTCTCTCATTATATTTAAATGTCATGAGGCACAACCAGTTCTCTGTGAAGAGAGTTCAGTTCTACCAGAGTTTAGTAGTATGATTTTCAAATTGAGAAGGATGATAATGTTTCAACTATGAGGGCTACCTGTTCTTTTCCTTTACAAGGAAAGACATGACTGTACAGTGTTATGCATGTGCTGCTGTATGCATACACAGACATCTTTAACACCTGAGTAAATTGTTAACAAGGTCACCACGAGCTGGGATAATTCTTGTACCCTGAATGAGAAAATAGAAGAAGTGTGCCTTTTTCTTTCTTTTCCCATCACTTGCACGATGAGTTGTCAGAGTATGACTCCCGGCAAGTACTGCAGCAGACTGCTGGGATTCACATAGCCATTAAAGGACATATTAAATAAGCAAATGTTTATTTCTGTAGTTGCACTGCAAGATTGTGGTCCTCGCTTGCACTGCAAGATTGTAATCTCTGCTTTCAGGGACTTGCCACACTGAGCTACGGAAAGTTACAACAATGTTCACAGAACGAGTTTCACATGTCATGGTCACTTTGAACAAATATTCTCAGCAGAAGTAACCTAGTTAAAAAAGCCAGTCAACAGTAACATTTCACATGCACTCTTCCAAAACAAAACCGTTGTGCTGTTAAATTGCATCTCCCACTTCCAGTTTTAAATTCTTCAATGTCTTTTCCCTCTGGATTCCTACTGTAGGAATTATTGGACAATTTATCATGATTTCTGTATTATTTCCCTTGTGGAAATCAAATGCCTGGTCAGGGCCATAAAACATAAGTGTCTTTTTTTTTAAAACCGCCAGACATTTGCTTAGGAACAAGAACTGGAAAACTGCTGGAGAGAGATCTCTATTCAGTCCTCAACCCTGCAGGCCTTCAGTAAGCCACACCAAGAAATATACGAGGGACAGAATTGCAAGATATTTGGGCTGAACTGGACAGCTGGGCTTTCAAGTGTCTAGGTTAGACTGAAACCCACACCATTAAACTCCCCTGTGTGAGGCTGAGGTCAGGTCTTGTAGGTGAAGGTATGTTAGCTCTCTGAACTCAGAAATGGGGGTTTCCTTGGCTTTTCCAAGCAGGCAATCTGGGCTTAAGAGCTGTCAGGGTTATTGCTGTGTTAGAGCTCTGAGGAGCTGAAGTTATTATCCAGATGGGGCTCTGTGGTCCTGTAGGTGCAGCTTTGTCCTGGTCTCTATCTGCAGAGAAAGTGCTGCTCACTCTGGGTTTGGGCCCTGGCAGACCAATCAAGACTAAGGAGGATAGATCTCTCTGCTAATTTGATCTTGATTAGGAAAAGGTTTGTGAACTGAAAACGATGCGGACAAAATCCCCCGAGAGATCTGTAATTATGCGTAGTAGCATTCTACTAAACTGAGAAATTGTTATGCAGGGGACATGGCTATCATCCATTCTTTCACCGTGGAACAGGGCTTTTAATGATTTAGGTGGAAATGGTGTCAAAGAATCTGTATCTTTCATCCAGTAGCTAGAGATCTGTATAAATACAATTATTTTTATTTTGATTAATGATTATGATAAATGAGACGTCTGTCCTGATCATCTTCCTCAGGCTTTTATGCTTCTTGAATTACATTTTCAATAGCACTGTAGTATCTACAGGGGTGCGATGATTTTCCACCCATGTATTAGTTGACAGGAGTGATAAAAATATTTGAAGCTGTGTTTCTTTAGTGGGGGATAATTTTTTTCCAGGAAAGATGGTTTTACTGAAAGATCTTGAATACCTGTGACTTCATCCTAATTTCTGGGCGTGTAAAATGTGCTTTTCTTACATTTCCACAAAAATAATAAGAACTTCAAAAGCTGTAATTTTTTTACAAATCTTACATGGATTTTTATTTGGTTTTAGAAAACTTTAAAGAAGCTTTAAAAGAAAAACGCTTGTCAAAAATATAAAAAAAGTAATGCCCTATTTTGAAAATGTAAAAAATAATGTTTTCACACTTCAAAACTCTTAGTGAAGGTAAGTTTACCTTTTATGATATGCAACTCTGTGAAAAATTTTAGAGAGCAACAGCACTGATTTTTTTGTAGCAATCTCTATGATAGATAAAACTTGCTTTGTTTTACAGACTTTGCTAACAACTGTAATTCTAAAAGTAGTTGCATTCACCTAATGATGATAATAGCAACAGAAAAAAAGTCCTGAATCAAATAAGGGGTGATGGGAATAGTTATCATTGGGTGTTACCTTTCATTTGTGCCTCAAGAACACTGAATTCCATTAGTAATAATTCTTTGCTAAAATTAGAACAAAAATGGTTCTACTCTTAATACTAGGAGTCTCAAGTTTGCATTTGACTGTATTTATATGATGCAATTCTATAAGATGTGTTTCTGCGCTGTTTGGCTGCAGAAACTGACTGATGGTTTAAAGTGCAGCCTTAGAGGAGTATTGTGAATAGGTTTTCACTATAATGCATATTTTTAAAGCTCTGAGATGAGAAAGATGATGTATCTTAAATTGATTAGAGAACATCTTTTACAGTTAGAGATGCTGCATGACCACTATGAGTTGTGCATAAATCCTATTTCTTTTTGGCAAAGATTTTTATATGTTGTTTGATTTATATTCTGAGGTGGATGCCAAGAGACTAGTAACGTAAATTATGAAAATGAAGCAGCCTAATATGCAATAGCTGGTTACAAAATTCATACTTGGTATTAGATGAAATAAAGTATAAATACTCAGAAGAGGATAGAGCATGTTAATCTACCGAGTTAATCCAACTCTGCTTGCAGAAACTTGACAAGAGTGTGCTGGATCCTTTGGGCAATGGAACTTTTGGGCAACATCTTGCTTCCTTTGATCTTAATGGTCATTTGGCTAGCCTGATGCCAAGATTTCACCTTGGATCACGATCCTTCCCAATAAATCCAGAACATTTTAGTAGGAGGAGCAGAAAAATGTCTTGATCCAACTGACCAGTGGAAAAGAGGGAAGGAGGGTTTGCACAAAGGCTGTCTGTGGAGCACATTTTTTATGTTGCATGGTGCCATCAACCTGTAGCTGTTGGTTGTCTGTGGAGTCCCTCTGCGGGTTGCATTACAGGAGGTGTTTTTGCTGACAGGCGTGGCACCTCTTTCCTGCCTGTGGTCACAGATTGTATTTATTTGGGAGCTGTCTGAGGAAGAGGGCCTTGAAAGCACAGCAGACTCTGTTTGCTGGAAATTCAGCAAGTGGTACAAGCCAGCAAATTTTTGTATGTGAGAGTTTATATGAGCTTTTTAGTGCCTGTGTAAGTAAAGAGAGGGCATCTCTCCCTGTTTTTCTGGTAGGGATAAGGTAGATTGAAATGTCAGCTTTAGGAAATATCGAATATGAAAACATGCCACAGACAAAGAAGCCTGCAGGGTCCAGGATTTATGGAATTGTGCAGCTGGTACGAAAAAGCATTTAATAAACCTCGTTGCCAGAAAAATCTATGGAGTAGAAACACAATCAAAGTCCTGGGATTTCCAATTGAATTTTGAGAGCCTGGGCATAAGCCTGGAAGTGGCAGATAGCTAATGCCCAAGATGATCTAAATAGCAGACCCTTTTGTGAGGCAGTTAATAAATGGAAAGATGTGAATGTGAGGAAGGATGATGGAGAGATCAGCTAGTGCAGGAAAACAGAGCTGAATAGGATGTGAGGGCTAAAGGCTACCTGTAGGAGGTGATGGAGGTTCAACAAGGAACAGCCAGCTGGTCGGAGACAATGAGAGGAAGGAACAAGAGAATTTCTATAAGAAAGTATCACCAGAGATGATATGGTGTCAGGTGGTATAGTAATCTATTAGATAACAAGGAAAATAAGTGGAATTACTAGCTGTGCAATAATGGAAGAATTTAATTTCTCAGAAATAGATTAGAAAAATAAAAGGCAGGTCGGAGATACTCCTTGACTTGATGGAAATTAGGTCTTAACATTGAATAGTTAGTGAACGAACAAGAAGTACCAATTTTGGGCTGTACATTGACATCAATCTGGACTGAATCATCACAAATGAGTTTTTTTCAGTTTTAAGACAGAAAAAATATAGGCATAAACTTGAGGTTGAGTACTGGGGTGCTTATGCTGTTAGTGTAAAACTAAGGAGCACAAAGATAGCAATCCACAGACAGCCTTGAATTATTTCCAACTGAAAATACAGACACAGTCTGAAGCTTTAAATCCAGGCAGACAAAAACAAAGAATTGAGGAACGGGGCAAGTGTCTCTCAGTGAGCAAGAACTTAAAGCTGGACATTAGGAATATACAAAGAAAGGAGAAGGCCTGAAAACCTGGTTGAGCTGGATCTTGCACGAGAAACTCAGCACGGATATACAATCAAAAAGAGCCAAAAGGGCCTGTTGTGTACAGAAGCGCAAGGATAATCTGTGTGAAGTCCAATTCTGAATGACCATTTGACAAAGTGTGCAAAAATGTTGATGACATCCTTTAAGAGAATCTGAATAATCTCCATTGTAGCATACTGAATGAACTAACAGATGAGATTGCGTGGCCAGTAACAAGGATGTTTAATCAATGTATAAATAGGGAAATATCTGTGTCTGGAGTTTTCAAACATTCAAAAGGAGAGGAGGGAAGCATCTGCACAAGCACAGACATGCTGTCTTGTACTCTAAAACTGTGCGAAGTCTTGAATTTTGAAAGAAAACTGTTTAATGACATGGAGGCAAAGTTGAATTTGGAATAGCAGCAGCAGTTAGAAGATTTTGTGTAGCTGTCTAATGCCAGCAAGGTTTTTATAAGGTGTTAATTCGTACTTAACTTTGTGCTACATCCATGCTGTCTCTGAATGCACTTGAGGTCTTTTAGTTCGAAGGACACAAGGATTAACAAATGTTGTGTAGTTAACATTATTATTGTTTCACCATTACCTGGTCTAAGCCAATTGTAAAGATGGCAATGACACCACCCTTACAGAAATACTCGGTAGATCTTAGCATAAATAAAATTTGAATGTCTAAGATTTCAACCCCAAAGCCCCCGGTAGCTTATCCCCAAAATTAAGGCTGTCTCAAATCTATATTGTGCAAATTGCGTCTTCTGGATTCCTGCCAGCTCTCTCGTCACATCTTAGCCTTTCTAGTGTTTCAGCTCTTTTCAGGGCATAACCTGAAGACTAGCAGCAGCTTGAAATACACCAGACACAAAAGAGTACTTGTAAGAGATAGAGATTTTCTTTCAATGATGAGATTTCAAATGATAGGTGTGGGAAACATTTCCTTCTCTTTTTTTCCCCCCGTTTTTATTTGTAACTGTATCATTCCCATTTTGCCATAGGATTTGTGGGCTTTGTGCCAATATGTATATATTTTAGTTGTATACCACTGAAAATACCTTGGATACTGAATGAACAAAAAATACACTGTGTGTGACTAGTGAACAGCTATACACATGCTTTCTCTGGCTGACCTTGCTGATGAGACCTGTGAGTCAGCATGGGAGCCGTTTGGAAGGGCAAGAGAGAAACAATTACAGGTTTATGTGTACTGGCAGGCAATATCCTGGAGACATTAGTAAGATGTGAGATCACAGACCATCTGAAGAAATAACAGCTGACAAAAGCTAGCTGTTTCTGTTTCGTAAGGAAGAAATTGTGTCTGATAAATCTGGAAATGGAGAAAAGCAGTAAAAGTGAGACAGTGGATTGGCACTTTGAAAGGACTTGAAGAGAAATTGCAACATTGATGTTATGTATAAAGATTTGCAAGCACAGTTGTAGAAATAACTTTAATAGCCATGCTCAGATAAGATGACAGGCACTTGGTCTGAAGGTTTCTTCATGCACAGTCTTTAATTAGCCTTTAATTAAATTAAGTCTTTAATTCATCTTTAATCCACAGCCAATCTGTGCCCAGCAGGCACTGATCACTTCACTTGAACTATAATGTTTCTAAGAAGACAGTATAAGAAAATGTAACAAGTTAAGACAGAATGAAGACAGTGTGATCTTAATCCTTCAGCTGAATACAGCCCTTCATGGACAGCGGCTTTTTGTAATTACTTGAACTTCAGAACAGACCACTTGCCCCACCTACGTCAGGATCCTAAAATGTACTCATGCTTTGTGTGTCCCCAACAATAACAAAATCCTTCTGTATGCACCTGTACCTCAGAGGAAATATAACCTCATTAACCCGCAAACTTCCAGCCAGAGGGGAAGAAGTTACGTAGCTAAAGAGAGGAGATTATTCTGCTTTTATATAATAACAGATCATCAATGACTATTCTGGAACCTGGAAACAATTTCGTATTGATGATCCATGTATGTATGTTTGCCACAGGGCTGAAATTAACGTTAAATTATTCATTAATTTGGCTAAGTAGCTGATAGTGTACTACAGGGAATTAACTCTAACCACCTTACCTGCTGTTTTATCTTCCCGGGATATGTGTGGTAGATTTTCTGCAGTGTCCAGGAACCTACAACACAGTTTGCCATCTATTCTGTCTGCTTATTGCAGGCTGTAATTTATTAAATGCTTTGATATCCATTGAGATTTAAACTGCGGTGCATGTAAATGAGTTAGTGTGATCTATTTCATCGTTTAGCTGTTTGTGGGGAATTATTATCGTACTGTGTGTAAAGTACTGAATTGTCTATGCAGAGTTCTTATGTAGGAGCTACAAGAAATGATCCGTTTGAGTCCTATAAGAAACCAGTGTCTTCCTGTAGGTTTTCACAGATACAGTCATGATGTTGATTCCCTGATTTTATACTGATGACTTCTTTTTTTCCCCAGCTAGCATATGATTTTGAGCAAGATTTGGTGTAAACCTCAAGTCAGTGCAGGTTATTTAGCATAGAAACTGAATGGGGGCAGATGAGTGTCTGCTTTCTAATTTCCTCATTGACAGATATTTGGGAGCCTGAGCTGACTCCCGTGAGAAACTCTTCCCTCCTGGCTGTGGTCCTAAATCAAGAAAGTACTCAAACATATATTTACCCTTAGGTAGATGCCTCAGTCCCACAGATTTTCACAAATTCTAGAATTAGTTTTAAACATATGCCTTCAAATTGGAGTCGCTTTCCTCCAGCAACTTTATAAATCCTTAAGTCTGAGCTTCAATTCCACTTCCACTCCTGGCAGAGGCCGGAGTTCCAGTCTTACATCTGCCAGTGTTATCTAGTGTTTGAGGGATGCCTCCCAGTGGAGGCATCTGAAAACAGAGCATGGTGCTTTTCTTTCTAGCTGTGAAAGATGAAGTATCTTCTATAACGATGAAGTTTCTTCCATAAATTATAGTAAACCAGTAAATCTTTTTTTTCCCCCTTGTTTTTTCTACCAGAGGAAAAACAACTGCCTATTGCAGATGTTTAGCATAGTTTTTGACACTGGAGAAAGCTTGTAATGATGCTATGCAGAGATAAGAGGACTGTGTGGTATAAAACTCCTTCTATATTTCTCCTTAAGAAAGCCTACATGCATCAGTGTTGGAGAAAGCAATTTCCCATACATGCCTCACAAGGGTGGTGTTTGAGGATGAATGTATTTCCCCAAATGATTAAGAGCCAGTGTTTGCAAAGCACTTCATTATCTTTGGATGGGCAAGGAAGCAAATTTAAGAGTACTGGCAATGATTGCTTTGAAATACTTATGGCTATTGTACGCAAACAGCGTAAACCAGCGAGTGGGTCTGTTGTTCCGGTAGGATAATTTTTGCTATTAGAGCTGTTTACTCGGTGTTAGATCTGACCATGTGAGGGCCAATTCTGTAAGCAGTTACTGTCAAGGACAATACTTCCTGGTAACCCTGGCTGGACAATGATGCAGTACTGTGTCGTGTGTATACACAAACACAAGCTGTAATTGTGCTGACTTAGAAATCTATGGCACAGTACCTACAGTGTAAGTACTTCTACTTACACATTTATTCTCTACATCATTATGTTTTATCTTTTTGTGAGGACATTACACTTTCTCTCAAAAAGGCAGAAATGTCTTCTCTTCTTTATACTGTGGGAAACCAACACAGTCATATGAACCCAGAGCCAAAATAATCATATACTGATAAATAGAGACCTACACTACCTCTTGGACAAATAACTCCAATCTGGATTTTTTCTCCCAAATGGGAAATGTTCCAGCAAGTGAGGGTAGGCAAAAATTGTGTAATGAATTATAAACGTGAAGTGCTAGCAAGCTGTTCAGTAATGTGTTATAATGTTAAATAGATAAGATATTAACATAAACTCCCTTTGAAAGTTGTATGCCAGTGCCATGATTTTTAATGTGGATATAGTAAGATATGAATTAATTAGAAATTTTTAAAGTTTTGTAATTTTAAACCAAAAATGTAGTCAAATATGTTTTCTTCAGGATTTGTTTTTACATAATTAAAAATGCAAGCCTTCTGCATAAGCAGGTAAATTAACTGGCTAGTGTAGAAGCCATGCCCAGAAGCTCTAACAGGTGGAGTCCTTTTGTTTTACGGACGAGGGTAGTTCAGTGAAGATCTCTCCCCAAATTCACTCTTAGGCTCACTACCACTACAACTTGTGTCCATCTTACACATTCAGCATGGTACAGTTACTGATGGGCATACTGTAAGCTTTATAACGAGTTGGCTCCCAAGTTAGTAATATGTTCAGTATTACACAATAACATCCACCTAACATTCAAATACATGCCAGTGAGATGTAGAATCTGCATTCAGAGAGAGGCATTCCAGAAATACAAACACAGACACTACTACCAGACCAGAAGCAGCTCTTTACAAGGAAGTATTTATTGTAATGTAAAAATGTATTTTTTTTATAGAGATAAAAATATGGGAACTAGCTGAATGGACTCCCATTTCTACATGATGAAGGGTGGAGGAATGACTTTCTGGAAGATATTTGCTAACTAAACACATTTTGCTGACTGTACACAGAAGTGAGTGGGTGAAATTCTGGGATTTTTTTGTTGTTTTGTTGTTAGGGTTTTTTAAAATGCAGGTGTTAGATGAGATAATCTAATGGTCCCTTCTGGCCCTAAGGCAAAGTGCAGCCTCCACTTGACGATATTCATGGAGCTCTCTCAAACCCTTTTTACCAGGCCTTTGGGGAAGGAGGTTCCTAATGGGGAAGAATTTTATAGAGCAGAAAAGTGTTTGCCAGCAGAAATATTTGCTGTTGGCAGCTGATTTTTTGGGGAGGAGGGGAGGTTTGCCAAGGTTTTCATTTGAAATATCTTCTAAATCTTCGTTAAAGACGCCTGTGGCAATATGCAGGCATGTCTTTGTATATTTTGCCCTGGAAAAAATAAATGGCTTTTTTTTTTTTTCCAAAGCAGAGAAACAAGAGTTCTCATATTATTTCATGGCAGAGGTAAATTTAATCTCGTATTTGTGCATCTCAGGGAAAAAAATAAGGGTATATGACCAGCATCTGTCTCATGTCACCTTTCTTGGAAGCAATGCTTTCCAGCTTTGCTAAATTCATCCATCTCTTGAGCAAACTGTCAGAGATTTAGAGAACCAGAGCTGTGCTTTTGTTAGCTTTGGTTCACCTGAGAGAACTGTGGACTGCTCACTTCTGGAAATCATGACCATTTTTTAAAAGCAGGCCTAGAAACATTTATAATAGTAACGCAATGTAATGGTGTAATTTGTAACCATGGATAAGTAATCAAATATACAACCTGCCAGACAACCAAGGTATTAGACAAGTCCATTGTACAGGTTACACACAATTGCCAGCTGGCTCTGTATCTGCAAAGCAATCTGGAAAACTTTAGATGGCTTGCGGATAGGAACACCGACAAAATGTTTGCAAGCCTTTTTCACCATTTATCCATTCATAATTTAGAAATGATAATAGCTTTTTGGGAAATGCTTTGCTTATGACCCACTCCATTCAGCATGATACTTTGAGCAGAAGACAGTGCAAGGAGCCATGCTGTGTCGCACAATCTGTCACTGGACTGCATGAATAGTGCCCACGTCAGCCTTTTGTCCCTGGCCGCAGCAGAGACAACTGGCTCTCCCGCGTATAGGTGCTGCTGGGGTGGATTGTCCTCCGAAGGGACAGATGTCATTAACGAATGATATACAGCAGGCAGTGTGGCTTGTGGGGCTTACAATGGCTGCGACATCCAAAGGCCATATGTAGTGATCTCATTAGTTTCTTGATTGCCTCCTGCACAGGCTGTTGGAAATGTTTAAAAGTGCAAGTTCAAAAGGGAAAGTAATGTATCATGTTTGGATTTTCTCCTTCAGTCATGCAAAGCAAACAGAGAACCTGCTGAGTTTGGAAGCTAGAATTTTTAGGGACTAGGGCATTTCTTAATTGTGAGCCTGTTAAACGGTTTTTCTTCACACTGTATTTCACCACCGTCTCCCACGGTCAGAGAGTCCAAAAAGATATGGAAGACATGCAAAGTCCTTTGGGTATTTTCAACCTGAGATGTTTATCCACTTGGTTCTGTTTCAGCCCCAGCAGATGTTTATCTTCGGCTAGGAATTTAAGGGAGATATCTGCAGAATTCCTGGGATGTTCAGCCTTGGATACAGCTGTGAAGAAAAACACATGATGTGGGTAATGTTTTGTTGTATTCCTTTCAGTTTTATTTGTCCATCCTTGGTTTCAAGGGAGTATTATAGGCACAGCCACATTCTGCATCTCAGGCTGGTGTGGTGGTTTACCTATAGTCTACTTTGATAACTTCAGGAAACATTTGTTCTTGGTACTCAGCAGCACTTTGCATTGTTTTTACTCCCTGTTTTCATCAATGGAGAGTTCCCTTCCAGTCCACTTTAATGTTATTTAACTACGATTTCCCAGCTTCTTAGCAGAGCCTGTTCCTGCCTGAACTGGGCAGCCCTTTTGCAGCAAACACCAAGTGAAGAAATTCTCCTGGGCAAGATTTTTTACGGAGGCAACGTGTTTGTTTTCAGAAGCATATATTCGATTGCAAGTGGCAGCTTTGAAACCGTAGTAGACCATTTAATTTTTAACCGTTAAACTTAACAAAAACAAAAGCTGTTATATTTCTTACCTACAACTGAGTATCTAAAAGCAATACAAAGTGAAAACAAAAGCATCTTTGTTTTGAGAAACAAATGCACCAGTAAACATCTTTCTAGTCTTATCCTCACTACATAATTTACAAACTCTTTGGTGCAAATGCAAACTGTTGTTCAAAAAGTGTGATTAGATATTAATTGTTTAGTGGCAATTACAGACAATAATTAGTAGGAATAGCATTCTGTAAGGATCCTTCTGTTTCACCTTCATTGTCCTGCTCTCTCAGATGGTTTTCCTACAGGGTGTAAAAGTTAGTCTGAAAACTTGATTTTGGATTCTAAACTGTTCCTGGAGGAGGACGATGGTTGAGTTATTAATGATGATGTGCAGTTCGGCTTTTTCCTGAGCTTTGCTTTCTTCGTAGTTCTGGGTTCAGAGTCACCGTGGTCCTTATTGCTTCACATCTAAAATCTATCAGCATAGCCCTGAATTACTCTTTTGTTCTCCACAGTCTTTCCAGAAGAAAGCATTAATCCCTTCCACCCACTTTACAGTGCATTGCATTCGCTCTGTCTCCAAATGAAAATGTGTGTAGACTGAAATTAGGATTAGTACATGAAAATGGTGTGGTTTTAGTGAAACGTGACAAATTATTTTCTACCTAACCTATTAACTCATCCTGTAAATTGAGGTTGCAGGCCACACTGGAGTGGCTTTGGAAACTACCACAGTGGTGGGAACTTCTGAAGTTTGTGTCTGACTGGCAGAATGCAGCGTAGTGCCCAAAACCTGAGGGCCAGCGCAGCCTTGCTTCTTCCAAGTGGTAGTAACCAGGGTTGGAGTCATAGCCCTTGTATGTGTATAGATTTCTGGTGGGATATCCCAGGGCAGCACGTTAAAATTAGTCATTTCTTGGCTGCTCTTTCCATTTAAAGAAGACACTGTCTGTGCCTGTGACATAAGAATAAATACTTTTATGTAAATATTTTCCGAGTGGAATTACTCATTATTAACACAGACAGTTCTGAAGGCAAATAAAAACAACATGTGTCAGCAGAACCATTATTATTAAGGAATTCAGACTTCTAACCACATCATGATTCATACAGCACCTGACTGATTTTTTTTTTGCTTCTCGATTTCTTTTTTCCTCTTCACTAAATATGAAAATGTCTTATGGCGCATATTTCCTCTAATTATGGACCTGACTGATACTATACTACAGGTTTACCAGAAGGTTTGTGTTGGTGTCTGATAAACTGGAAGCATGGGAGAGGACTCCTTAGGTAGCATGTCAGCTCAAATGTTGTGTAAGTAAGTGAAGGAGAAATGGAGCGAGTGACATTAGGTTAACAGAAACTGAAACAGAGCTACAAAAGGTCCACCTGAGACGAAACTGTGTGGTGAAATGGGAAGGCAAGCAGCGACTTTTTGACTGTAAAGGCAAGGCTGCAAGGCTCATCTTCAGTGAAACCTGACTGAAGCTTGCGGTTTGAGTGCTTTCTGGAGTGTAGCTTTGGGTGCTAGTGCATTGGGTCAAGGGCTTTCTGCATACGTGTAAGGCACTAGGAAGGTGGTGAATACTGTGGGAAAGTGAAGTCATTAAATAATATTTAAAGAAATTCTGAATTCCCCTCTAGTTTTTCAGACTGTACTGAGAAACTCTGTTATGGGGAAGGTTAGGATTTTGGTACAGGTCTGAACTTCATTTCACTGCCAGAGGGTTAGAGCAGGACTTCCTCCTGTTTAGCTGCTGTTGCTTTAGTGTCACTGCAGTGCAAAGCGTACTTCTAAATTTTAACATCTTTTTTCTTCCTTAAGAATACTTTGCATGGAATCACATCAATATAGTAATAGATTTTTACACTCTTTGGGATGGGAGAAGAAGAGAGGATGAAAGATGTATAATTAATTGCAAATAATCTTGTCTATAATGTTTTAAGTAACTAAATTTGTTTTGTTTTGTTTTGTTTTGTTTTTTCACCAAATGAGTCTGCTATGCTCTGAGACACCTTCCTGCCTCAGGTCTCTTAAATCACAGCTGAATCTCTTTTATGAGGCCTAAGGGAAAGTCGAAGGTTATGTTCCTTGCTTTCTTTTGTAAATATGTTACAGTCCATTTCATCTAGAATCTGGCTCTTTTCACAGCTGGTGGTTGAGTCAGTTCTATAGGCTCTACTGTGATTTAAATCACTTAATATCCTGTCTTTTTTTTTTCTTTGGTAATGTTTCTTTTTCAAATATGAAGAACGCTACCATTCATATAGATGTAGATTTTTAAAAGTACTCTGTGGTTTCTCTGGACGTCTAAAACTATGTCATATTTCCTTTATAGATCTGGTATGTTCAAAAAAAAAAGAAGTCTTCATCCTAATGATTCTATGATTCTATGATTCTAATCCACATTTTAAAAAAATGACTCTGTATTCAGGCTTAAGTAATACTCACATCAAATAATTCTTTCACTGCTTAGTTTATATCAAAAATACACCATGTTTTATCAGATTCTTTTCCAACTCAAATGAAGCAAGAGGACAGGAAGGTATGTTAAGATGAACGATGCTTATTTCAGAGAAATATATGACTAATACAATTTTCATTGTCTGAAACTCTTCATGTTCCTATTTCTGTGAAGTGATTTTCCTCTCTAGGCATGCTCCCTCAGTGCTAATCAGTAAATCAGCTATCAATCAGACCTTATGTAGAGACCCATAAAATAACTGCAGCATAATTTTATCACCTCGCTTTTGATGCAAACTTCATGATTTGAGGAGGTCAGGAATTTTGTTTTCTTTCTTCTGCTTTTTAGTAAAAATCGTTGTTTCCACAGATTTCACAGGCTCTGTCAATCTGATTTCAAGCATTTTCCTTACAGAGCTGAATGATATGCTGTTTGAAATCAAGCAGGTAATGAAGTCAGCAGAAGGAAACAACACCAGTCCCCTTACTGGAAAGATCCCTAGTGGCACCTCTCTGTGCACTTGGGGCTGCCTTACATCATACAATGAACTGCAACACTTGCTTTTGTCTTAGTTTGCTACAACTGCTTTAACGTCTTTGACTTTTGGGCTAAGTTCAGAGGTTTATGGAGACAAACGAATTTCCCAGACACAAAAATGTAAAGTTGATGTTTCAGCTATTTGTAAAACACAAGAAAAGAAGAAGGCACACCATGATCTTGCGAAGCACCGTGATCTTGTGTGTAAGGTATTTACCAGTGTTTGTGGGGATGATCTAAACTTTGAATGCTTTGCTGGGTTTATCTACGAAGCTTAAGTCAGGATCCTGTTTTATCTGCAGCTGAAGCTGACAGCTGGTGAAGGAAAATAAAAGACCTTTGGGGTTTTGGCCCATCATTAACTGCTTTGTAGTGAAAGCTTCTAAGTGTCTGAGCTTCAAAATGCAATGTGCGTCCTCCAGTAGTACATGTTTGTTCTTGATTCTTACATCTTTCATTTTCTTGCCAGAGGGGTAGGTGGATTTGCTGTGCTGGGGAAATATGACTAAACTTGGCCTGAATCTTAACAAATTGTACACTCTTTGCTTATAATTATTAAACCACAGATTAGCAGATCTATCTTTAAATCAGCAGCGACCCTGAGACTCTGCTTTCTACACTAGTGAGTGCAGATGACATGAGTACGTGATGGAGCCCAAGGAGCAGAACTCTTAATCATGCAGCTCTGAGGAGCCCATCCTCCCTCTTGTTCATCTATCAAAGGTTTAGTTTCCACTCAGGTCATCGTTTTTTTGCTATGGCAGTCTTCCAGTGCTCCAAGATCTTTTTCTATAAAACATTGCTTTTTCTCCTCTCTCCCCTACCAAATCAACTTTACTATTCTATGACTTGGTCAGGATTTTCTGCATCTTTTTCTTCTATGAAATGACACCAAGTCCTACAAATATCCAGTGTTTTCTTCTTGTGCGGTTAGAATAAGTAGGGATTATGGTGGCAACTCCATGGCAGACAGAATCAATCCCACCACACAGAACGGAAACAACTCAGACAACGTGGAGATCCTCAAAGACCAGCACAGATCCTGTGCTGCAAATATGTGGCGTCACTTGTACAGTGATTTGTAGTCCTAGAATTTCTCTGATCATTGACCAAATGAATGTATCCTCCTTCTATTATATTTTCCATCCAGTGTGTACATTTTCCATATGAAATATTGCCGAATCCCTGTAAATTCCCACTGGGTGTGCAGTTGCAGGCTACTGCTTTGGTGCTGTAGACAAACAGTATTGCTGTTTTCCTGGATGAATGTAACTCCTTATTCCCCTATAACTTAACTTGTTGACAATATCAAGATAAATTCCCTTTACATTTCATGGTAGCTTTTTTTTTTTATTTTGAGTGCTATCTGGCATGCCCAGTCAACTCCCATCTGGAGATTTTTAATTGGGAACAAGGAGGTGGCAAATCTTTCCTTTTAATTGCAACATGACGGCAGAATAAAAATAGGATAAAAAATATGTTATATCTGCTAGGGTTCTTAAGGCTCATCATATGGGTACTCATTTTCAACTGCTTGCTGTGCAAAGAAAAGCAGAACTTATATACTTTTTCTTTTAAGAAAAGTAATAACCAGAACATAGAGATGTCAGGTCAGGAAAGAAATTATGTGATGCCATTGAGGCCCCATGCAGGCCAGTGCCCAGTTGCTGTGGGGAGTAAGTCCAAAGAATAGTGGCAGAAGAACAGAACAATGAAACGCTCCCCACGTGCTCTCGTGGTACAGACAAGTCAATCCATCATGAGTGCACAGCCTAGCATCTGGGAGATCCAGATGATACACACTGTAGTTTTCCTGTATCAGCAGTAGTGTCTCTATTGTTCGTTTTAAAAGCACTTTTCTAGCGAGGCCTAGGGCATGATTGAAATGCTTGTTATTACAATTGCTCTGCTTCAATCAATCTTCATGCGTGATACAAGGCCAACCTGATCTTGGGCTCTTTATCTGCCCCTTCTGCTTGCAATTGTTAAGTGTGCACTTACTGACCTAAGAGCTAACAATTTTTTTTATGGGAACCGTATGCATGTATCACATAGTGAAGAGAACACCTTTTGATTGTAATTATAATTGCTCAGTGCAAAAATGTTTGTTTTAACTGACTAAATCCCAGTCAAACCTTCATCTTAGTATGTTTATGGATGTTTTTTTCTAAAGTACATTCCTGTGGATTATTTTGCAAGCCATCCCATGGGTGTGTTTTTAGCATCCAAGCATCCTTGCAAACAGTTACTGCAGATGTATAGCTATAATTCAGGTGAATCATCATTCGCCTTATTAAAGTTTTACAGCAAAACTTTTGGCTAAGTACAAATGGGAGAGGTCTATTTAGAGATCAGAATAAGAGCAACCTAGATTTGTCATGCAAGGAAAAAAATTGCCTTAGACATGCAGTTTATTTAAATTTAATAAGTCCACAGCTGGGCAGTAAATTTAAAAGTTAAGTAAGTAAGTGCTGTTCCATTGTCTAAATACTTGGGGCCTGATTCACTGTCAGTGTGTATCAACACAAGACCCTTGAATAGGATTTCTGGAGTAGAAAGCTGGTGTAAGCAATCATTTGCAGGAACATTGTGTGTTTGAATCTCTGTTGCAAGTGGAGAGGGTTAATGTGACCTCCACGGACTGGTACTGACCTGGGTAGAGGATGCATGGACTCAGAGCATCACTGCTGATCCTCTGGAAACTCCAACTATAAACAAACCTCACATTTGTTCTTGCAGACATCTAGCTGTCCTTTCTCAGTCCTGCACTATGAATATACTTAAAAGTGCTTTGCCATCAAGAGATGCTTTAAGTAAGCCATTGTATTATTTTGAACTTTTAGACAAAACCCATCTGTGAAAAGTTGTATGTAGGCTATGTGGTCAAGAAGACATGAGGCAAAAACTGTCCTGGTACAAATCCCATTTGATCTGGTGAATGCTTATTGTTGTCTTGGAAACAGAAACAGAAACAGAACAGAAAATTCAGCTGCCCACACTATAGCACCTAAGGGCCTCAGAAAACGCAGGGGTGATGTGAAGAAGAAAAAAATTCCTTAAACCTGAATTTCAGGTCTGGCAAATTGAAATGCTGAACTTGCTGCTTCTTCCCAGACTGTGGCTGTTTTATTCTCATCCTTTTTTGTCAACTCTCTTGCCTTTTTCTTTCTGTTGTTTGCTGGTTCATTGACCAAAATGCTCTTGTTCTGGTTGGAGTGTTTATGTATGTTCATGTCTGCTAATTTGAGTAATTGTAAATACCGCTATCCTACAGTGCTCTCAGTTTGTTCAAAATTCAACCACATGATTACTTGGTGCAGGAGGTTTGACCATATCATTCTCTGTTGTGTTTAGAAAGCTTCATTGGCTTTTGGAGGAAGAATGAAGCAACTGGAAGATCTTACAACTAATATACAGAAGTCTGTGTCCTGCTTTATTTTTATGACCTTAGAAAATTTGGGCTTGTTTACTGGTCATGCTGTAGCTCTTTGTCCCACCCTCCTTTCCATGCCTCTGTAAACAAAGGAAATTCTGCTAAAATATCACCTATGCTCAGGAAAATTTAGTACAGCATTGTGATGAGAATGGATTTTTTAAAGAATGATATTTCTCATGTAATATACAATGTTCTGCTCCTGTAACTGCATTCAGCAGAGGGTTTCATAGATAAATTCCTTGCCCCTTGCCACCACAGTCTTTTGAGGAAAAGGTTATCCCCATTCTGCAGAGCAAGGAACTGAAAGAAGAGACTACGACATGAAATCTGTGGCCAACTGGCAGATGTCAGTTTTCTCGTTTCCACCCCATGGCTGTGATTCCTGGCCCAACTCTGCCTTTCCAAGCTGTGTTTTGGCTCTGCATCTCTCTGAAACTCAAACCAACAACCACGCCAGCAGCTGCTGGGACCATGAGTCCTCTGCACAGAGATCCAGTCACCCATGTTCATGCAATACCCGGTAAAGCCATTCAGACCTTTGCAGCCAAGACTAAGGCCACCTGTAGCTTCACTATTTAGGTTCATATCTTAACATAGGGAGGCTAGCTTTCAAAATTTTTTCCACTGTGTTTTAGGCCTTCTTTAGTCCAAGAGAATAATTCTACAGCAGCCCTGAAGTGGATGTAAAATGATAAGCTCTCAATATTAACGTGGCCCAGTCTTCTTGGTTCTATTCCTGTGGCAAAACCGTTTGCTGGTCAACAGTTTTTCCTGTCGAGGGCACTGAGCAGGCAGACTGTCCTACCTTCAGTGTCCTACCTGCAGTGGAGGGAGAGGTTTGCAGAAGGAGAGTCTCTGTCCAGCCCTCACAGGCTCCATCTTGGCATCTAGCTGGAGATTTAGCCTTTACGTGGGACTTGTGCCTGAAGCGCAGACATCCCGTTCATCACAGCTAACCGTGAAGGAACCACGCTGTTGAGGTACATGTCTGTTTCTGAGTTGTTGCCGGCATAGAAAATACTGAGTGGTGGCACCTTTCCTTAACATACTTTACCTTTAGGTGCTCTTTGGAAAACACAGAACAATAGGTTGGTTCCTCTGGTAGCTTTATGCGTAAGGCTTTTCAGAGAACTGTTATTGCCAATTACCTTGAAAAGATGGAGCCACAAATTCGAACAGAAGTGTAGGCAGAAAGATTTCTGTACAACCCTGAATCAGTGCTTCAGGTACAAGAGGGATAAGATTTAATATGTGACTTCATGTTAAAGTCCTGACGGCAGAATGTGCTGCTGTTGTGCGTTTTTCTTTTTTTTTTCAGTCTCTCTCCATGTATCATACTGAGCACTGAGGCCAGCCATTGTCTTGGAGATCTGTCTCCAAACATAAAGCGACCAATGCTAAGTTTATATAGTGTTCAGTAATGTGGTGGCTGATGCTTCCTTTTTGGATGTACTTTATATACCTACAGATAGCAAGTGGTGAGTACCGCTATAAAGAAACACATTTGTTAACCCAGAAAGTTAAGGAACTTGGCCAAAGACACACTTTGAAGTGGCTGGTTCCACCCAGGTGGATTTTTGTGGTGCGCCACTGAAAGTAGTACAGTTAGTATGAGCAGAAGGGATCACCTACACGATCTTTTAGCAGTGTGTTACAAATGTCCAGTTTCCTACGCTAAGCAGAATAGATCCTGACTGCTTTGTTTCAAGGGATTAGAAATTAGTTCAGAATGAAATGGAAACAGGTGGAAGCAAAACTTAATCCCAACTGTTGCTGTATTTCTCCTTTGCTGTACTGAGAATCTACAGTTGTGTAATCATGAAGACAATTTTAGACTCTTTTGTACTCAGGAATACAGTAAGTTATGTTTTACTTGTCCGTCTCTGGAGAAGAAAAGCTTTAATTAAGTCTTACTTTAATTATGTTCCATCTATACAGTACCTAAACGTGTTATGAGAGTATGACATTAGTTATTTGCCTGCCTTCTGGGAAGGCTTAGATGCTCAATCCTCTAGTACTGTATAAAGTTCCAAGAGCTATTATTAAAGAATATGTGAAACAAGATTCTTAATATATGCATTAATAATTGCTAAGTAGTGGTGAAAACTTGAGTGATTAAAGTATGATCTGGAACTTTCTTCTGAAATAATAGAATTCTGTGTTCATATAGAAAGTCCCCAACATTGGTGGTCCTGACGATCTGCTGGTATGGCTGGTGTCCTGGATCAGAGCCTCATTTCACAAAAAGTCTGTATTTTACCAGTCTCATTAGTAACACTGTGCATTACCATTCTGTGCTGTTCCAACACATAGTTTAATTAAAAACTCCCAATCTTTGCAGGTTGTCTTATCTTAATTAAGCTAATGAGAATGTCATAGTTTCTAATATTTATTGAAAATAATGTCCTTGAAATGAACTTTCAGGCATGATTTTATTGCAAGCTCCGAGTGCTTATGACCAAGAGATTGATAGGAATGTGAATAAACAAAACATTCAGCTTTTTGTAGCAGTTCTTAATCTATGCTGAGTATCCATTAGTCTTCCTCAACCTAACTGTTCACTTAATAGAAATTTAAGCTGATAAAGGTAATAAGAATGAGCAATCATGTCTCGTTCTCTTAAGTAAGTCTCCCCCGACTTCTGTAACTTAATCCTCAGTGAGAAGTTCTAGAATAGCCGTAGATGTTTTAAATACTTTAAAATATCTACAATGGAGTGTTATATGTTATCTACGAGGGAAGAGTGACACATTGATACTTTTTCTCTATATATAGATTTTCTACTTTCTTTTATATTGCTTTACAAGTTGTCATGGCTTGGCATGTGAATCTGCTTGGCTATAAGGTAAACCAACATGCAGCAACGGAAAACGGCATTTGTCTTAATGCATCAAAGTAAATATTGTTCACCTGAAGATGACGCATCCCTCCAAGGGCAGCAGACTGACTCCCTGAAGGTGAACGTGCATTCACGCAGGATGCGTTGTTTGGATTGTATTTGCTCCACCCCTGTTTACTTTTGCCCTCCAGTCGGCTATGTTGTCCAGACCTGTTTGTAGTCCGTTGCATTATCCCACAGCCTTTGGTGTCTTCTGCACATGTTTGTCTTCTGCCTTGAAAACTTGAACTCTCAGACCATGCCCTCACAAAGGAATGATCTGAAGTTTTTCATATTGATCATATTTGGTCTTATTCTCCTTCTTCATGAGCAGATTACTACCTTCTGTGACAGTAGCGATTTGCAAGGCGTGTGATTCCAGCAATTCTGAATACAAACTCATATTTAAAATATCTTTTCACTTTTCAAGTGATATGAGGCAACAAGAAAATTACAACGTTTTGCAGGGAAAATTGAGAAGTGATAGTAAGAACTCCATGGACACTGCTATTACAGTAAGCTTCCAAATTGATGTTAATGCTGAGTAATATGACTTCGTGCCTAGGCAGATTGGCTGAGGGTGTGAATTTGACCTTGAACACGAATTAATTGTGATTCTTTGAAAAATCTTTTCCATATTTGGTACTGTTTGGACCCTACTTAGAAGAATGTAATATTGCTGCAAATACCTTGTCGCAGGAGTGTGCGTAGCGGATAATAGACCAGCAATGCATGCGTCTTGGCTTTAGGGAATTGATCTGTCAAAAGGTGTCTATCATCTCAGCTCTTGGTATTTCCGTAACATGCCCTCTGTTCCTGTTCCAGTATCAGAGATTTTGTTCTTTCAGAGTAGGTACAGACAGATGACATTTGAACTCCCAGTAGACTGATGACATGGAAGCATTTCTCAGAGTGCTTCTTACTGTGAAAGAGGGAGTTGGTTTCTAACATCCCCAAATCCCTTGCTGTTGCTGTCAAGAAGCTGACGTGTTAACACACAAGGAAGGTGATTGTCTTCCTCACCCATTCCACTACTGCACAGTTTCAAGATCTTGTAATCAAGTCACCACCACTGAAAAGAAATCAGATATCTTTTGTATACAGTCCTTTGTTTACAAGGCTGAACTGGACGTAGTTCCTTCAAGAAAGGGACCAAGGGATGCAGAATCAGATTTCAAAAGATGGTTAGAGAAGGAAATGTGCTTTCATAAATATACATCCTTTCCCTCACACCATAGCGTGGTGGAGTTGTGCATGTGCTATGACATCTTTTGGGTGATGCTTAGAAAAACAGTATAGGCCAGTGGAGTTTAAGTCTGCTGTTGTCCTACATTTTTCTGCCCAGATCTGGAAATCTTGAAAGGTAAAGAAAGAAGTTGGAGAGGCAGAAAGTGATGTAAAATGTACAGAGGTAATCTCACTTTGTGAGCACAAAGCTGCAATTTGTCCTCTGCTTTCCTTCTGCTGGCCCACCTCAGTTAGGACCAGGGAGAGTCTGATCATCCAATTACTTGCCTTCACATGGGCAATCTCTGGATTAAAGAAAAATAATTGAGTGGTCAGTGTTCTCACCTAGTTTTTTAAAGCCTGCAATAAGCCTTATTTTAATACCGGCTAGACAACATATTCTTTCTGGTGTTCTCTTCAGAGGCATCATTCTTCTTGTCTTTTGTCATATGTTTCACTAGGACTCTGCTGGGCTGCTATTTTAATAAATCCTACATGCTTGCATTCTCATCCCTCTCACCTCCTTCATTTTTAACCAGGTATCGGTTACACTAGTAGCCTTGTATATCTCCTGAAGATGGTTCTGTTAGACTGGAAACTGGTTCATTGATGCGTAGCATTTGCATAAGAGAAAACCAGCTTTTCATTCACTGTGGGGTTTCTCCTTTGCCATAGTTTGTTTTTGCTTGTGTGTACTGCTGTAATTTTTTTTTTCCTCCCATCCGGTTGAATGCCAACAGCAGTTAGGGAAGGAAGGCAGCAAAGAATTGCCATTAGGCATGGTGAAACTATTCTTTATTTCTTGATGTCTCTTTTTTTGAAGGATTGATTATCTTTCCTTTGATAGCACCCGTATTTCTCTCTCTGCCTTCTTTTTAAAATAGTTTCTGAAATTTTAAAGTAATGGTTTTCCTTTTCACCATGCTTAGGGCTATTAACTGTCTTAATAGTAAATGTTTCATATGCTTCAGTTTTGTCAATGCAAGGATTTTCTTGCAGAACTGTTAGCAGAAAATCAGTTTAGCGTACAGCTTTTCTGCGGCTTATTGTGTCTGTGACTCGAATCTCACATGAGGCTTGAAAATAAATCAGTCCCCCTCTTTTGAAAATCGCACCGGTGCTGTTTCTTTGGAAACATTTGCCAGTGTCTCACATTTAAATAATTGTGGAGATAGATATTGAAGCTAAATAATGGCCAATTGTCTTCTGTGTCCTATAACAATGGCACATCGAGGCTTCATGGCTGTCATCACGCAGCCCATGACAACGCAGGGGATTCCCAGAGTGACAGCATGAATAGAGCACCGACCTTTCTCTTTCCAAAGTTTGCTGCTTGCCACTTGACAGAGGCAGGAGGACAGGAGCAGGCTGTTACGCATGCTGCTGTTTGCCCTCCTGGCTAGAACTCCTCCTCATCCACCACGCAGATCATACTGATACTTCCCCAGATATTTACACTGTAGCACTTCTATCAGAAAGTTTTTTTAAAAAAAAAAAAGCAATAAAGTCATGTGACAAAAGTCTAAAGTTTTCAACGATGCATGAGTAAGGATTCAAATATGGTGTATTTTGTTTTTTTGTAATGAACTAAGATTTTCTTTTCATTTATAGCTGAGGTCACAAATAGTTCTGCAGTTCTTCTCTTCTTCTCCCATCCATATCACCTTTTGAACTTGGTGGGGGTTTTGTCATCTGTTTCGGTAGGCTACAGATGAGATAAAGGTGGTCGTCTCTCTAATCTTCCGTTTCTGCTTGGATGAAGGTGAAAGAAGTCTGGATTTAAGCCTCCACTTCTGTTTCATTTGGCTTTCAAAGATCTAAGATTCTTCCTTGTGCTTTTCATCTGTTAACGTGAGTGAGCTCTCATCTTGGTCGTAGCCGTAAGTGCCTCTGTGTGGGACAATTAATTATAAATGCATGACCTAATGGAGGAAGGCATTGAGGAGCTAGGTTAATGTCCCGGCTTGGTCATCCACATTGTGGCTTCAAAAGGAGTTAGGCAAGAATATTTCTGTATGTCATGAATATATTTCAGGATGAAATACAGTAAGTGAGCGTGATACACTGAGTTAACATTACAATGCAGACAGAGTCTGCACGGCTGCTTGGCCCTCTCTCAGTGAAGTAGCATAAGATAGTTAAAAGGTAACAAATGATTTGGCTTCTCATAATTTATCATCTGCTTTGGCCATTTCTGCGTGGTTTTGGTTTTTGTTTTTTTGGGGTTTTTTTTTAAGTGGTACATCCAGTAAATTCCCTTAAGACCTCAGTCCACTGAGGGTTTCCACTTCTTAGGAGTCTAAGCCAGTTAGTTAAAGATGGAAATTTCCAGAGGTGGATGGAGTCAAATTATTAAAATATGCAGCTCTTCTATAGTATAATGGTTTCTCTCTGTGGCATTAATCCTTCTCCTTTTCATACAATGCACTTGAAATGCCGCTTTTCTCTGTAGGCGGCAAGTATTGTCATAAATTCACTTCAAGAACTATTCACCTTTTAAATGTAGAAAACAGTTCTCATTGTACTTCAGCTGGAGAATAATCCCTTTTCTTTTGCTCCTTCATCCTCCGTGGTACGCTGATGATAAGTGAACTCTCAAGCAGTCACAATTTTACAGGAGCTTTCATGGATTGCAGAGCTCTGGGTTTTTTAGATACCATGCGTTCAATCAGCATCCCTTGGAATGTCTCTCTGTTTTTAAATCTGACTTGTTAATGTTGCTACATTAATCCTAAATACTGCATTTTACAGTGTGAATTCTTGTGGTTCTTTCCTAATGTCTTCTCATTCTTTTTTTTTCTGAGCAGCTGTTGGTAGCTCTCCCTACTGCTGTCAACTCTTAAACCTCTGCATTACAAACTGCAGAGTAGGGTGAACTTACTTACTGCATTAAATTAAGGCTCTGCAAAGTTGGTTTACAATATGCATTAGGAACCCAAAAATAAAGAGAAATGGAAAACTGAGCCATTCCTAATGTAGTGTACTAAACTTAGTTTGTACTTTGATCCTTGAATAACTAGCATGTTAGAAGCTTTTAAAATAATATTATATACAAAAATCCAGCTGATAACATTCTTCATGTGCTGCGAGTATAGAAACAATAATACCGGTGTTAGAGCCACACCGCTGTTTAAATCAGATAGAGAAAAAGCACAAGAAAAGACTCTCTGAAAACGCAATGATGTTCGAAAACTGATGCTGAGCACTGTAACTCTGCAGACTGCTCTGTAAATGTATCGGTAACACATTCTGCTCCCAATATAAGCAAAAATTTAGCAGAGAATTATTAATTACATCACCACACCTATATAATAGAGTTCACTGTAGTTATGTAGGAGTCAATGGCATTCAAGCAGTTTCTTTTGATGAAGTAATCGGGCTGCTTCTGGGGCCTGTTTCAGCTGCTAGGGGCGTGCTTCAAATGTAAATGACTGCCAAATGGATTCCTTCTAAATTCCAGCCAATTAAAATACATTTAAAGTGCAGCTGGTGGAGAGCAAAAGGCTTATAATTGCATAAGAAATGTTTGGGCATGAAACAAATCCCTGAAGTTTCGTGAACGAAGATTATTAAATAATGCGTTTCTGTAGAAGCGAAGCAATCAAAGAAAGAGCTTTCCCAAACTGCAGTCAGAAGCAAAGATGACACTTTTACCACCACCTTAAAAGAGACAAAGCGGGAGTGTGTTTGTTAGGGTGTCAGTTTTCTACCCTGGGCTCTTTAAACCATGCAAGTTTGGCAGCTTGCCCGATGTGGTGCTGCATACAAATATTGACAGAACAGTGTGGTATTTGTTAAACCCCTTCTTGGGAAGCGAATGATTAAAACTCTGAAGGAAGATCTGAGAACCTCAGACATTATATTTTTTCTCAGTAGCACTTTAATATTTACAGAATGAAACAGAAAATAGTGAATGGGGTGTAATGAATGAACCTTCCTTTTCTGCTTTGCCTTGTAAGTAAGGACAGATTTTTTGTTTAATGCTTTAAATGTTATTATAAAAGAGGTTTACAGTTAGTAGCACTGGAAGATGCCATTAACACTTTTGATTTAACCTCACGTTTTATGAAAAAGCTCGGCTGATAAAACAGACGGTGTAAGTAGGTGAAAGACGTTGCGCAGGAAGTAGCTGTGTGCAGTCACTGCGGGTACTGTGTCCGATAGATGCACCAACCTTTGCAGACTTTTTAATACACAACTATATTTGAATGTTGGTACTTTCCAGACATGTTATGGACATGCCTGCATCTGCCTAAAAGTGAGATTTGAAATTTTTATGCCTTTAATATGCCTTTGTAAAGTTTTATCTTAATTTTAATCTGCTTAGTAGATCATTGTACTGAATTTAGAAATGGAAACAAAGATTTTTACAGGCAGTTTGGAGTGGGTTTTTTTCTGTGTAATATTTTACCTGAGAATACTGTCTTTACGCACTTGGTATTAAGCAAACACTTGAAATTAGGTGAATGAAAAGTGATTCCTATGTCATCTCAGCTTTTTGATAATTGTATCAGGAAGTAATAAGTGAAACTGGAAAAATGTCTTCGAGAACTAACAAGCATTGGCTTCTACCTGTTGTTATATCTTATCATATGAAATTCATATGAAATAATTGAAAATTCCTGATTGCTTCCTATTCCAGCCTATCAATCAAGGTCAATCAGTCTGTTTTGGTTTCACTTCTTAACTGTGAGTAAAGACTCCTGCAAATTTCATAGCCGCAGATCATATTGCAGCAGTAGGGGTTCAGTTAAATGTGCTTTGTTAATTGTTAATGTGTAAGTAAGTAGCACAGAGCATGTGCCAAAGGGAGGCTCGTAAGAAATAAGCTTATTGCCAAAATAAATGTCAATCAAATTATAAAATCAAGTTTTAAAGGCATTTGTCAAGAAACATAAACATGAGTACACATATACTATGAAAATAACTGTAATGCAGTTAAGCCCAAGAAAATTCAAGAGAATCAACACTAAAAATCTCCGAAAGGAGAGGTTGTTTTTCTTTTTCAAATACCCTTATTCATTGGCAATTATTCAGAGGGAAATTTATTGAAGTAGATTTAAACGACTTTGGGTAAGTCCTACTCATCACCAGCCACTGTTACAACATTAGGGTCAATGTGTATTTAATTGTAATAAGTATTATGGAAATAGATCTGTCTGTATGTTTACAAAATATATAGGATACATAAAATAATAAAAAATAATGTACATAAGTTCTGGCAGCACTTGGTCTGTAACAATATTCAAGATTTGCTGTGAGCCCAAAGGCGGTAGGAGTACAGAAGAGTGAAAGAATAGTTAGCTGATCATAAGGAAGTGGTATAGACCCAAACAGCTAAGACTGCAATGGCTTGCTGATACTAATAGAAATTACTTTTATATGCTCTCTGACTTTTAATAAACTGCCAGTTAAGGGTATTTTTGACATCTGCAGACAAACAGTGCAATAACATTAAATTTTTATTACAAAACACTGAATAACCCCTTTCTGAAGTTGGTAAATGACGAAGCTGATGGTAGCTGAACGTAGACCCACCAAAGAGCAGGCGATTAGTCTTCTTTTTCTGATGGAACCTCCGTGCTAGCAATGACAAAACTTGTTTCAAACTAAGCCTCTCTCTTAAACAAGCTTGACTCACTTAGTATAAATCAAAAGATGAATCTAAGTCCTCCTGCATAATAACATTTTTCATGTCATTTACTCTTCCTTTATGCATATGTGCAATGATGGATGTATCCCCTAGGCCCAGTGATTCATCTAATGTACCAGTTACCCTAAGGAAAGCAAGAGAGATGCTTAGAAAATATACAAACAAACAGGTGAAAGGATGCATTAACACTTCTGTATTTCCTTCTTCATCTCATTGTACCAGCCTTTGGCTGGGGTTTAGCTGTTTGCAAATCAAAGCCTCCTTTGCCACACAATTAAACAGTGAACAAGTGTCTCTTCAGGGAGCTCACTGACCTGTAGACACACTGCTGCCTGGTCTCTGGGGGCTGGTGGAGCTTAAGTGGAGCTACATATGAAACTTTCCAAACTGTAGTGCACTTCTGCACAGGTGTTGAGGAAATAGTTTGGGAACACTTAAAAATTTTTAGGTGTCCCCAAGGTTAAATATCCTTTGGAAAGCTGGCTTTCTGGATTGTTTCCTTGGATATTAGCCCTTAAATTCTGCCAAAACACAGGCAGGTTTCTATTGGTCTTTTCCCCAGAGTGACTTGCTGAAAAGTTGTACAACTTCGGCGCGTCTCCACAGGGAAAATTACATAAGTCCAACTGAAGGGTCAGCATAATTTATAATGGCAAACAGATGAGAACTTTCCTGGAGTTTTCCCCTGGGTGGTATTACTCAGTGATTCTGCTACAGTAAAAGCCACTATTACTTCATGTCTTTGACAGGTCAAACTCTGAAATCTTTGGGTATCTGAACATATACCCTCCTTTATTAAAAGACTTGCATGGAATCTGTAATGGTTATACTGCCCATAGGACTGGAGAATGGCTACTCTGCTAGTTTCCTTAAAAGCAAAGTACTCTTTAGTTTCTGCATTAAAACTTCTATTAATTCTACGTAGAATTTACTATTCCTTCCCTTGTAATTTTGCTGGTGCTCTAGAGAACTCTGGAGAACAGAACCTGGCCCCATACTTATGGGAAGTGGTACAGCAGCAGAGGAATGTCACGCTAATTAGTGGATAAAGATGAAAGTCTTACCCAACCTGAAGCCTAGCTAGTAGCAAATCTCCTTTTACCTGGGCAGAAAGGGAGTTTTTCCTAAGTGTGTGGTATTCTCCAGTAGGTGTGAAGTTAGAGGCCTCTGCTTTTTATGTTGTGTGTTCAAATCCCTGGTAATGACTCATGTATGATGTTCAGGTACAAGTATTGGCCTAAGGAGCTGTTGCTGTGTGTCAGCTCTGATAGCTTTGGTTTTTGTCTCTGGTTTCTGTGACAGGAGCTGCATGACCCATGCTTCCCTGCTGCTGTTCTATCTTCTACCGTGGTCATTGGAGCTGGTCCTGAGGTCCACAGGGGCACAAGGACAGAAAGAGGCTGTATACAATGGGAGACAGTGGGAGGAGTGTTTTAGCTTGGAGTACATTTGGTGCATCTTTCACAGTTGCTTCCTAAACTCATTATCACTCCAGCACACTTGATCTGTTCTCAAATGTGAGGCAGTAATGTGCTGCTCAGACTGACCTGGGATTTGAATGCTAGCAATTTGCCTCTCAACGGGCAATGGTCTAATGGTCTTTATAGCGGTTTGCCAAACACTGGAACTCTCTTGAGCTGACATTGCTCTCTAATCAAGTGATAATCACCCCTGGCCACGCTGACGACAGAAATGGTGCTTGGGAAGGATCAAACCCTAGTCCCAGATCAGGTAAGGATGAAGAGGTTGAAAATGTGGTTGCAGCTCTTTCAAAGAGTGGCAGAGAGTAAAGGGAAGTGAGATCCTCAAGTCTAGGTAATTTTCTACGAATGCAATGTAACAACACAAATGTTTCTGTAAAAAACTGATCTTCAGCTGTGAATATCTAGCAGGCCATTAGGTGGATTATGCAGGGTCAGAAAGATGGAAGAAATAAGCAGTTATATACTTGATTTTTGTGTTAATTTCTGGTAATTTGCATTATGTTGCCTGTATTTCAAACTTTGCAAACAAATTCTTTATTTTACCCTTAGTCTTATCACACTCACGTTCCAATAATTTCAGAGTAACTGGTAAACAAGATGACCACCTTTTCTGATAAGCATGGTGAACATTAAATTTCAATGACCATTCCAGGGTTCTGGAAAGCTCTGATGGGGCCTGTTGGGCTGATAGTCTCTAAAGAGTCTTGGAAAGGTAATTGCATGGTTGTGCATGGGCTGGTTTGGGTGATGTTCCATGCAAAACCCTGTATCATTAGGAGTTGTCCATTGATCAGTGCTAGCCAGATAAATATCATGGCAGCAATGTGCAACATGGTGGTGGTGACATCTTTTGAGACTTGAGAGTTACGATGGAGTTGAGAGCGTTCAGAGCATGAACAATTTGGAACAAAATATCTTTAAAAAAGCTAAAAGGATGGTGCTTGTTTTACAGATTAAAATCTCTGATGTTGACTACAAAGTAAAATTGTCATTTATGCTGAAGTTGTGTCTGATAGTTTGCTCATAATCTTGTGACCTGTGAACTGAAAGCAAGTGCAACTACTGCACTATGTATTTATAGACACATCGCTGGAAGAAACTAGAATAGTACTCATGTTTTTTCAGCTTCATCAAACAGTAAGTTTTGGTCCTCAGTGCAGTCACCAATTCTTTCCTCATTCTTCTCTTACTAGTAATTTACTTGAAAAGGACAACAAAAGACCATTCCATGTCTCTTGCTGGTGCTATCGTAAAGCCACACCATGGGTTTCTGTTGCACTTTGGGCATGTTTGCTATTACAAAATAAAGCCCATGGGGGCTTCAGTTCTGGGGTTTTTGGTTTTGTGGGATTTTTTAAAAATAATTTTTCCATTTTGTTTGGTCAGTCCTTGATTTGGTTAGTATTTGCAATTGAACACATGTAGGAAAGTTGGGGGACAATTTGTTGGGAGGACAGATAATTATAACCAAACATAAAAGTTATGTAATATGTGGAGGAAGAGAAGAAATACTAAAGTAATGTAAATGGTTATACCCTCTAACATGGTTAGTGGAAAACCTAAATGAAAGAGTACTGCATACCAGATGTGTATATCACAAGGAATATAATTTTGGTAGGAATGATTTCCAGTAGGAAATAGTAGAAGTAAGTAGGGCAAATCAGAATGTATTGCAGGAAATCTCTTACTGACAGGGCTCTGTGAGCATTTGTTAGTATTTGTGGAGCTAGTTCTTTGGTAAACTTTATTCTTCATGTTACAGTTTGATGTCATAAGGATAAGGGAGGTGATCAATAGTCAATGACAAAGCATAAACTTAGAGCTATCCTTTAATTACCCAAGTTATGGGACAGGCAATAGTGGTTCGGGTTGTCCTTCAAAATCTGGAAGCTGTAAGAGCTCTGGCAGCCCTCTCTCTGCAGAACTTCGCCACAATGGTGAATCTGTTTCTTCATCTATAGTCTTTAAAGTGATTGTTTCAAATCTCACACGATCCATCTGAGAGCCTATGGATAAACTGAGAAGATTAACATTCTGAAAGTTGCTTACACAGTTTGTTGGCGGCAGAACAGGCAACTCTCTAGCCTCTCACCTAAGCAATAAAATCATCATGCATACAGTGAAGTTGCTGATGATCCTTTCCTCTGTAGAAAACAATTCTAAGGAAAACAGTATTTTAGTTATCTGAAGTTGGACAGTTCAGGGCAGTAGTCTGGAATTTTAATCTTGTCGCGGTAACTAGAGTTAATAAATGAGGACATTGCACTTAAATGAGATTTTAAGGCCTTGGTGATCAATGCGGGTAGCTGCGGTTCACGAAAGGAATCCTGGGCCTTAATGAAATTATTGTTTCAGACATACACCCTGCCTGCAGGTCCAAAGTGATTTTCCTGTCCAAAGTCAAGGAGTTGTCCGCTTCCTGTCTTCTGTGGTAGGAGCCCCTAAGCAGGCATTTAGAGTAATTTTTATATGACTTCTTCTGTGGTAGTCCACAGGAATATTGTCTTTGTCACATCAACCCAGGAGAACTCCCCCTGGATAGGCAGCTGGACTCATTACTGCGAGCTTTGTTTCTGTAGGGTTTGGCTGTGTCTCTAGACACCTATTTGTATAAATGTGATTGCTCCAAGGAAGGAACTTCCTTTATTTCCTTAATTTGTTGTAAGAGAAAAGTAATTTACTTCTATTTCACAGCCTCTTGCCCGTGCTGGCTGAGTTTTGTGGCTGGTCCTACAGGAAAAGCTGATTCTTTGTTATTTCCAGATCACTCTTCCAGAAAAAATAACAGGATCTGTGTAGTTCCTACTGTTTCCACTCCATCCCCTCTATGCCCGTAGGCGATACATGCAGAGACACTATCAAAATAATACCTGTATTTATAGTCTTCCTCTTTTTCAGTCTAGAAAGGCTGTGTACAGCTAAGAAAGAAACCGGTCCATTGCAAAAGATTATATGGGAGACAAAATGCATTCCTGGAACCACATTCACATTCAAAGCAACACTTTTAGCTTCGGCAACACTCTCTGACATCGCAATCTGCAAGGAACAGATATTGCTATACTCACTAGTGCAGGTTAATTTTTTAGAATTATTTTATACCTCCTTGATGCTCCTGTGGAGGAACACAGAGCTGATTTTTTCTCCTTTTGCCATTTTTGTTGCTACCACCTTACTTTCAATATTGCAATGTATATTTACCTTTTTGGAAATGCATGAATCATTATGCACTCTTGTAACATAGGAATACATGTTACAAGGAATATTTAAGTGTAAAATTTCATGGTTTACAAAATCCTATCGAGAATAATGTAATCCCGCTCTCTTTTGCAATCTAAATCCAGTTGTGCTGGGTAAGTACTTGCCTGGGAGGTGTGAAGGATTACCTGGGCTGTGCAGGTAACAGACGTGGTGATCAGACAGTACACGCCTCACTTTAACTCAGTGCTGTGGGGTTATCTTTGCATGGTTGGGATGTGCATTTACAGCTGTTCTCTGAAATAAGGCATTGTAAAGTGCTTTGTGATTGCCTGGCTTCACATATATGATGCAAACATGATGTATCACTATTGACAGTAAAAACTGAAAGAATATTTTATTGACCAGCTCTCAACGACAGAGCTTTATGAGAACAGAAAGCAAGTCCCTTGTAGTGCTGTCGGTCCCCTCAGCAGACTGTGATGGAGTGCCAAAGCTGAGTAATTTTGAAACTAAATATCTGTAAATGGATTCTTTATTCATTTAAAGGAGATAGAAGGGAGAGTATGGAGGCTTCTCTGGGGAATGTCATGGCTTTGTTGTGCAACACAAAGACTGTGTTTGAATCAAGATGTAGGTACTTCTAACAATATCTTTTCTAGCAACGTGAGGCATGCACTACAATGTTTCCAGAAACCAGTTAATAACCCTGAAATTCATATTAGCTCTTGCAGATTGCCTTCTATCTCTTCTTCTGAGCTAACCTCTCTTCCGTCATGGAAGATCTGTGAATGGGGTGTTTCTTTCATTGATTGTTAAGAGTTTCACACCAAGTGTACTGTGAGCAAAGACACATGTTCTTTAATAGTAAAACTGTTGATCTTTCTGCAAGGCGGCAGGCTGATCTATGTGCCAGAACAATTATTTGGAGGGATCTTTTTCCCCTACAAAGCTATTATTTCCTTCATGCACAAGAAAAAAAATAAGGGGGGCGGGAGAAGAGAGCAGAGCAAACATGAGGAACTACTTTATTTTTTGTCATTGGAATGGATCCTAAGATGGAATTTATTGTCACTGCTATATTGAAGTTGCTTGCTGAGCTTCAGTGCAGCTGTGACAATTGGTGTCATCCAAGAATATGCTTTATCGACAAATGGAAATGGCTTCAGAGAGTAACTTATTCTTCAGTATGACTGAAGACGTCAGAATCTAGGTGCAGCTTCATTTGGACTTCCTTACTACTGAGAGGATGCAGCTTCATGCAGCAGGTGCTGGACACCACAAGAACTGCTGCGGTGGTACTCCAGGTTCTTGGTTAATGTCTCACTCCCCAGGGCATTTCATTCATCCCAGCCTCACTGCTACTCCTGCTGCTGCCTACACCAAGATCTTGATAGTTAGAATCAACAAAGTCGGAAAAAAGTCTATTTCAAAGTGAGAGAGGTGCAGAGTGGGGCGGAATGCAGACAAGTAGTTGTCCAAAAGTCACACAGGTGACAGCGGTAAAAAAGAGGCAGACACAAATTGTCTTAGTTAAGTGCTTGTGCTTTAGCAACCACAACGCCACCCTTCCTCTGATTGCAAAGCTCTTAACTAATTTTGTTCATCGTAATAACAGTCCCTGTCATAGATCTTCAAAAGATGAGCATGCTCTTGCCTTTTGACAGTTGCACAGGTTATTTTCTTTGAACTATTATAATCTTTGCTTTGCAAAGGAAGAACTTCCAGAAATGGATGCTGATTGTATGGCGCTGCTGCTCTGTGCCTCCTGTAGAGTGGCAGCTTGTGGAACACCTGCTGAAGTTTGAGTCAACAGCATAGTTTGTCTTTTGTCAAGTGTTTCTCTTAATAGAGAGAAGGGAATAAAAAGTCGTTTTGTGTGACATCGCTCACAAGGCAGACAGATGCGTAACACATTCTGCTGTGAAATCCTGCTGATACTCCACAGACAGTACATAGGTAACGCATCTGGTCTTAAGGGCCTCAAGATGACCCACTGCAGTGGGTCATCAAAGATTGTAGTAGTTTTTGTTTTAGAGGGTGACAGTAAGCATGACCAGGATGGGGGAAGAAGTACTTCTGCTGGCTTTTGTGGGATTCCTCAACAAGCCAAAGACCAACAGCAGTTTGAAAGGATGGCTGCACAAAACCAGGTGAGGCCAGATGCTTGGCCTGGTTTCTCCCTCTAGTCCTGAACCAAAACCAGCATGAGAGCTCCTGCTTTCAACATATGGGACAGGCACTGCACCACACTCTGTGTATCTTGCAGAACAGACATGCTAAGACATGCTGGGACTACAAATATTCGACACAACAAATCTTTTGGGGTCACCCATTATGAGGGAAAGCATGCCACATCAAAATTAATTCGACAGACACAAAATGTAAGGTATTATCAGTGGAAAAAATAAAGGAGAAATACTCTTGAATGAAATATCTGGATGCAGTTAATAGAGGACAAATTATACTGACGTAAGCTTTTGTGGTCCACTTGTGTCAGAAGAGACAATTTAGACCAGAAAGGAGCTGACACCTATGTATCTATGTTTGGTTTTTTTTAAACACATGATGAAGACAAATAAATATATTTAATATGTGGTTCAAAAATAAAGCTGTTTTTTTCACAATGGTTTATGTATGCTAAGAAACTCTTCTTTTGTGACTGCAATTGTCAAATGTGATTTTTCTTGGTCTGTCATAGAATTACATACAAAAAATATTGGGATTTCCTTATCTCCAAAATGTAACTTCATGCAGAGTGAGTGGTAGGAGTACAGGACTGGAAAAACTCGCTGTTCTTCGTATGAGTCTACTTGTATTAAGAAAGATTTTGTGATGCAGATGTGGATGATGTTAGTAACTGGTGACAATGTGGCAATTTGCAGTAGCTCACCAATGTCACACACATGATTTTTGACCTTTTCCTGTTGAAATTGCCGAAAGAATTCTTGAACTGCCGAAGTTTGAGTCAACAGCATAGTCAATCTATTGATTCCCTTCCTAACAAAAATATGGTGTAACGAATCACTTATGTGAAAAGTGTAACTTGCGGAGTGGAAGTTCATCCTTCTTGTTTCTACATGAGGAGAAATGTTACGTAGGGAGTCTTGTTCTGGGATGGACAACAAATCCTGTGTGTCTGATAGATCTTCAGGTTTATCTCAGAGCAAAGATTTCTTTGACAGATCAGAGAGATTCACTAGTGTGTCCTGAAGCTCTGCCTGTTATATAGTGATGAGGGGGAGAACAAGTGGGCTTCTCTAGAGATTTACCATAAAATACCACCATCTTGCCTATTTTTTTTTCCCCTCTACACTTTGTATTTTGCTTACCACCTTGGGGAAAATCTCATAAAATGTTTTCCTCTGCAAAATGCCAGTACTTACTGCTTAGTTTTTTGAACAACATTTTTGACCGTTGAAGAGAATTCCTTGAACTGACACAATCCAGGAATAACTGGATCCTGAGAACAGTCTGCTGAGACCTCATGGACAATTTTATTCTATGCACTGGAGGTGGAGGCTTCAAGGCCCTGGCAAATCTTGTCACAGACCTCAGTAAGGTCATTTTGTTGCTTTGCTTGAGAGAAAACAATAAAATAATTATTCAGAAAAAATATTTGAGAGCTTGAAACACTTTTTCTTTATGTACACCAGAGCCACAACTTGGCAAACAATAAACAACGGGAAAGTTTGTCTCAGTAACACGACTTAGCAGAATAAAAAGCTGGAATTCTTTCAACAAAGTATATTCTTTTCTTCTCAGATATTATGAAAACTGATGTCACTTGTAATTTCTCAGGAAAGAAAAAAATCCCTGCAGTTTGCAGTACATCAATGCAGTCATTTTTTCCTCGCACTGATCTATAAAAAGACATTGTATACGAATGTTATTTTCTCTGCCAGAAATGCATTCCTGGAATCTAATAAAGGCTTTTCTGTTGTTGTTCAGTACTTTGGATAATAGTTTTTCCATGAAGTTCCATAACATTTATTTACTACCATAAATGATTGGACCAAACAGTTTCAGCAGTCAAAATTGGAATCCCTCTGTAATAAGCTTTTTTACTGAATTAATTTTGTAAATATTATGCCTAAAATAGTTTCAAATGACAGCTTTATATGAGTAACATAACATGGATATGAAGTAAATCCGTAAAGCTGTGTGTGTAAAGCACAGGAAATTTCAATGGAAGAGGGATCAGCTGTGAAAATTCAACTAAGTAAAACTTTTTCTAGAATTATTGACAACTGTGGATAGTTACAAGTATTTCTTATTTGGATCAATTAGATTGCAGTAGTTGTGGCCAACGGTCCTTTTTTTCTTTGTTTTTGTAGTGCCTCAAGAGTTTCTGTTCCAACAGAATGAGGATTCAGATTTCTGAAAAGGCTTCCTAGACTGCTGTGTGGCAAAGCCCACGCCTTAATTTACCGGCCAAGAAGAAGCAGCAGGGCATACGGCCTTACACTTATCTAGGGAGATCGTAAGAACTGCAGCTGTGTGAAGGCTTCCTCTTTATGCACGGACTTGCACGTCTTTTGGTGTTGTAACTTGTGGTTATCCCTGAGCGTGGCTTCTGTGCAATGCCTCAGCTGCATACCAGGCATAGCTGGTGGGCAGTGCTGGCTGTAGGAGTAACCAGAGCAGGAGGGAAATGACATTTTCCTGTAGCCCCGTGGTCAGCCCTGTTAGTTAAGGCATAATGGAAGTGAATTTGAGGGGACTATTCCTCTCATGGTTTGGGAAGTGTGGGAAAGAGAGAGGAAAGTGCAGCTTGGCTTACTGTGTGTAACACAAAGCTGAAGGGCCTGATGTTAGCAAGGCTGACATCTTTTGAGTTGGAATCAGGACTTACACAGCCAACCTTTGGGTGAATCACATGTGACCCAGTTTGTGTGTATCATCTGCTGTAATTGCTGTTTACAAGGATACTTCAACTTTGCTTTGCTAGTCCTCATTTGTATGTAACCCACTGGGAAGATGGTGGTATAATGAGCAAAGTTATGCCTTCTTGTCTTTACTCATATAATTGCAAGGAAATCTATCAGAGCGCATCCTCTCTCTCACTCTAGTCATGTACCACTCAAGAAAAGTGCTTCTGCATGTCAGTCTAGCTGAAATTCTCCTTCCTCTTTGATTTACTTTCTTTCCTTGGCATCTTACCTCCACATACTCGTTGTGGTTTACGTTGCTGTCATTGTATGCAGTAAGTAATAATTGCTGAAGATGACGAGAACAGTGTAAATTATGGTATTTAAATTGAAGATGATGCCTGCCCATTTTGGTTTTGGGGGTCTGTTGTATTCCACCATTTTCTAGTGGTACTCATTTCATCTGAAAGATTAATTGCTTGCTGATGGGTTTAACAGTCTTGATTTTTTTCACAGAGGTACTAAGCATCATCCCCCTTCAATCAAATGAAGTTTAAAGTCTTACATTTGGTTCAGGAGACACAATGAAGTAAGGGTTTAAAATGTAGTATATCATGTAGTCTTGGGGACTCTCCGGTGTGAGACAAGGAAAAAAAAGAGGAGGAGAAAACACCCACAACTTGTGCTGTCTGTGAAGTCATCATTAAATAGTTTAATGTGGGGGTCCGTGAATGTGTCAGGAAAGACCTCTACTCTGCCGTGGCTGCTTCAGATCTGGAACTCAGGCAACGAAGAGCAAGGTAGATTTAGCCTGACTGTTTTCCCAAATGCCTACTGCAACCTATAGCTAGAAATATTATGAGTATCATCACGTATCTCTCGCAATGACAGTTTTTAGCTGGAAGCATAACTGATTTCAAAGTTATTGGAGGGTGAATGTGTTATTTCAAGGGAGGTTTTTTCAAATAAAGGTTTTGCTTGATTTTAATATATAGATATATTTACCATATTTTTTGTTTTTGTGTTAGTTCAATAATATCACCCCCTAAAGAATTTTCCTTTTTCCTTAAATCAGATCTCTGTTTTAAATAACTTCGTGGGGGCGTTTCATTTCTGTGAGTGGCTTTTAGGCCTTGCCAGGCCCTGTGGGGCTGAGCTGAACCAAGTCCCTTTGCACTCCCTTGCATTTTCCTATTGGCATCAGCATCTGTTGGCACTTGAAACAGAATTATTCCACTGGGTCCTGAAAGTGGGTTAGACTGGTATTTTTCACAAGCTTCCCTGTGCAAAGATGTGCAAATCTCAGTGAACTATTGCCTCAGTGAAATGTCACTGAGACATCAGATAGACAGAGATGACTCTTTTTGCTTCCTCTTGGAAACTTTGGAAATTGGAAAAAGATCCGTAGCGTCAAGAGAGGTCAAAGTGTATGTGTAGAGAGTTACTCTATGTGCATCTTTCTCAGTGCTATTCTTAAAATTTCTCTTGGGACGTTTTCTTTTTAACTTGCCATTCCTGGGCAATTAGTATACGAAATGAAAAGGAATGTCATCTAAATAGGGCCCTTTGTCATTTCTTACATAATATTCTGCATGAAAAGAATGACATACTGACCCTAATTATGACACAGAGGGTTGATAGGCAATTTATAATCCTTCCCAGAGTATGGCAACAGACATGAGTCTGGCCTAAAGAGCCAGCTGTATTGCTCTCAACTCGGTGGTATTGTGTTTATTGAACAAATGCTTTTTATATTTTTTTAGTATGAAGTAAGTTAAGGTTTTAAGAAAAGAGACTTGATAATCAAGAAGTCGTTTCCACTTTTTTGATATTTCTATCAAATCAGGTCTGTAGTCTAGTGGTAATGTAAATAATTGGAGAATTTTATGGATTTAAAAAAGGATCCACGATATCCAGGAAAGCCTAAGTCACCTAGGCTCATATCCTTGGAAGGATGAAGGTATCCTAATTCCCACCAAAATACTTTATCTCCTGCATGCTAACTACACTGAATTGCATGAAAATATTTCAACCTTCCTTCACACTGGTGAAGAATTAAGCTTTTTTTCAGTTGTAGTTTTCATTTAAAGTTACTTCTAAATTGGAAATTTGAGAATTCATAGGTTTGGGCTTGTTTAACACACCTGAAGACAAACAATGTAAGAAAAGCCATCAAGTTCTACATTTCCACAGATAATTAAAATACTTCTCTTTTTTTTCACTGAAGGAAGTATTTTATTAGAGAGCAGTGAAAATTTTTCATCACTGAAACTTTCTAGACATTTTAGGGTCTTTCTCCAACCAACAACACGAGGATTCAGTTGTTGTAAATGTGCAATGTGTTGCTGATGTCCTTTTATTTATATTTATTCTTTCAGTCCTACATATACTGTGTTTGCATACATACATGCAGATCTATTTCTGTGGCTGTGCAGAATCTAGAGAAATACTGGGGAGACACAGTTTTACATATAATTGTGTAGTCCTTCATTCTCTGCAGACAAAATGACGTAATGAAATATCTCTTTTGTCAGTCATACAGAGCTACGCGTTTCTAATTTCCAGAATTATTAGTCACCTGAGCTTGCAAAAACACCTGTTGGCTGTGTAAACCTGTTGGTCCGAATACCCTCGCTGTGATAAAAATACCCTCGCTGTGACAAAAATGCCCTCACTGTGATGAAAATACCCCCACTACCTATCCCATAGGTCTCATTTTCCCTTAGCTTCAAAAGTATATTGTCCTCTTGGTACTCAGTTGCGATCTCCTATCTAATAAATAAATGTCAGAGCCAGTGGGGACTACAGACCTGAAAAATAATATTCAAAAGGAAGCCTCGTGATGTTGCAGTGTCTTCCTTTTAGCAGTTACAAAGGACACATTAACACCTGATAATAATAGAAAATGTTTCTCTTTCACAATTCTGCATATAATTGTAACGGGTCATTGGTCTACTTTTATTTATTGTTTTTTTAAAATAATGTGTGGTCAGTTAAGCAGCATCCCCTCCCAACCCTCCTGCAACACAAAACGCAGAAAACCCGTTAAATAATTTGTTATAATTGAACCCCGCCAGCTTTGATGCATTTTCCTATTACCTGCAGAAACAGAGCACAAAAACTTTATTAATAGACTAAATGCTGACTGAATGTACTGACCTGAGTAGCAGTCAGCTGAAGGTTGGTCTGGCTGTTCTCGCTGAGAGCTTTTGAGTAATGAGACCTTTGGAAAAAGATCTGACCCTTTCCTGCAAGGTGCTTGAACCAGACACTGAGGTGTTTTGATAATCGGTCCTTTCATCTCCATCATGGTCTTCTGTGCCCTGTTAGTACAATGTAACAAATAACATATTTTTTCCTCCAGTGCCTTTAAAAGTAGATTTTGCTATAATTGAAAAAGTTATTTTGCAGTTTAATTTCCATAGTCAGAGGCTTTTCATTAGCACAGCTTCCTATGACATTAGTTTATTCTGCGTGTAGTTCGGTTACATTACGGAAAATTGGAGCAGTAAATATCTACTAGGTATACAGGTTTTTGTAATCAGTCTTTGACAACACCTGTCAAAACAATACGGGAAAATCCTGGCTTGCTTTGTCATTACGGAACGGGACTGTTTGTTTATTCAATAGAAGAAATAAAGCATATTGAGAGGAGGCCAAAAGAGTCACACTGACTCAGTTACTGAGACTTCCAGCTTCCAGCTACAGGATATTTTGGTTCCAGCATTTCACATCAATAATAAACAGTCTTTATGGGAACCATTGAATGATAAAAATGAGATCATGACTTGAGAGCTAGGCTATATATTTTTCGATCTGTTGTACGTTATAGTTTACATTAGGCTTGATCTTGAGACTGGAAAGAGGCAGGTTCTGTATCACAGCATTTCAAATAAATGTTTGCCAGCTATGTGAGATACTATCAATAATTCATCACTAGTTCTTCCGAGATGGTCTGTTGATGCAAACTGTCAGAGCACATGGTAATAATATGAGCATTTATGTGATTTACAGATCTACAAAATAGCAAATAACTAGACATTTCTTCAGCTGACAGTATGCATAGGCTCTTGAACGTCAGAAATAGTGTGTGTGACAGCTGCAGCGTGTATAAATCATGGTTGACTGTTTAAAATGTTCTCTGGGTATAAGTACATGCACTTATACTGGCATCTTCATAGTCCTTTTCCAATATCTGATTGACAGATTGTATTTTATGTAATTGTGCATTTTCATGTGTTTTTATTAACTCTTTAATCCCCTGAGGTGCTCAGTGGTTACGTTAGTATATCTTGGCAAGTCAAATTAGTAGAGCTCAAAACACAAATGTTTCCTTGATGTGCAGTATCGCCTGGGCCTCTGGTTTTTTTAGTAATTTGGGTCTTTGGAAACATACTGGAAATTGTGTTGCACAAAGTGGTTTGTAAAATTTTTGCTTGTGCTCTCCTTCAGTAAGAAACCTAGAAATGGTGACTTATATGGTAATTTATTTTTGTGTCTTGACAAAATGCAGGTGAGAGGCATTCTTTGATTGCAGCTACATGAGTAGGTGCCAGGAGCAATGGGAAGAGCTTCCTCATGTTTCAGCTGAATTCCCATCTTTGTACCAACCTTGGTTCCGAAGCTGTTTGGGTCTGTATGGTGCAACAAAGCACTGCCCTAACGACAAAGTGAAGTTGTTCCCACTTGTCCAAACCTTTCAGTTCTGTAGACTGATCTTTTAGCAGTGTACGTTAATCATGATCTGGCTCAGTATTTATCAGACCCTGCATACAACCAGCCTATGAGTCTGTGATTGGGAATGTGAGATCAGAAAATGTACTTACACTAAAAGGACTGAGGACTACTTGCTTTTTTTGTCTTTTTTTTTTCTCTGGCATAGTGTGTAGGTAGAGCTTAATTCTTCTTTCTAGCACCAGCACAGTTGCTGAATGCTACGGAGGCAGAGGACCTATCCCTTGAACCTGTGTGTTTTAAGAATACTTACCGGCTTGAAGCATTTTAAAAGAGCAGCTTTTATATGGTGAAGAAAGTTCCATTCTCCCCAGGAGTATGTCTGCTGGGTGCTACCATTCGTACTTGAGCAGGAATGAAGAAAGAGAAATGGGAACAGGGGGCAATCCCTAGCAATTCAGTTAAGGTAGGAGAGGGGATGATACACTGGGTTCCCCCCTGATTTCCTCTCTTCCCCCATATAATCCCATGAAGGCTCTTGTGTAGTAATTAGGTAAGTGACTGAAAGCTGTAAATACCAGATAGACTTCTGACAGTGCACAGGTGTCCAAAACTTTAAAGCCGAGCTGTGCAAAAGAATTGCCTACTATAACCCTCTTCAGTGGATATCGGTAGAGTTGCAACATCCATACACTTGTCTCAGTAAGATGTTAAATTTGATTTTTGTATGAGGAAAATTTAATAGCTTTATCTCTTTCATTACAGTAAGGAAAAAAAACAATATGCAAGAGTTTGAGGGTATTTTGTGCAAGCGCAGCACACCTTACTGTTTTGAATGATGTGCGATGGAAGGTCACATAGCAGCCTTTTTCCTGGTTACACCCACCGGAATGTAACTGCATTTTAATCTAGGATAGCTGTGGCTGTGCATGCCAGTCCAGCTCTGCCCCACTATTCCTCATGGGTTTCTCTTCCTCCTCTTCTTTTCAGTATCCCATGATTGCATGGACGCAGGGTGATTCCGCTCTTCATGAGTGTGTATCTCTATGGACAGATAGATTTTGTGTGCGTGAGCTGCAGGGATGATTTCCATCCTGAGCTGAGTCACCCTTCAGCTGTGTGACAGAGCCCAGGAGATGAGGTGGGAGGGCATTAGTGCTGTGGGGAGAGGGACTGTGGCTTCTGGCAGCTCCTCCTGCAGCACTGGGCCCAGTGTAATGTGAAACTGCGACACAAGTGACTGCAGATTTGTGAAACGCTGCCATGCTTCTTTATTTCTGTGGTTTTGTCCTGAAACAAAACTGGTTTTGTATGCCCTCCGCAATGTACCCTGATTAAAGTGTTTGTCTGCCGTTCCCTGTAGGCTGCAAGATTTGCCGTCTGAGACAGGACTGCACGATAGGGATCAGCCACAAGCAGGGTGTGGCTTGCCCCTGTGGTTTTGGGTCTTGTTCGGGAATGCTTTTTGTGGAGCGCTCCTCCTTTGGCGGCGCTTGGTGCGGCGCACCTCGCAGTACACTTACCCAAATCCCACAGAAGGTAGCAGATTCCCATTGACATAAATGGCTTTGGATTGGGCTTTTAATTGTGGTGTTAAACGTACGGACAGGAGACAGTTTCTGAATGACTGTGGCACAGATGCTAATGAAGTAAGCTCTGTGTCCACCATGGAGGCGCCTTGCCCGAGCCTGATGTCTCACCGCATTTTCTGAAACTCAGTTGCAGCTCAAGTTTTTCGAAAGAAGGGAGATTTCACCTAAATAAATGTGTAGATACATGCCTTTAGGAAAGCTCTACTAAATAAATCCATTATACTGTTGTTCAATTTATTGTCTGTTCATTTCATAGAATCTTAGAATCACAGAATGGTTTGGTTTGGAAGGGACCTTAGAGATCATCCAGTTCTAACCCCCTGCCATGCGCAGGGACACCTCCCGCTACACCAGGTTGCTCAGAGCCCCATCCGACCTGGCCTTGAACAGTTCCAGGGTGGGGGCGTCCACAACTTCTCTGGGCAATCTGCTCCACTGTCTCACCATCTTCACGGTGAAGAATTTCTTCCCAATATGTAATCTATATCCACCCTCTTTCAGTTTAAAACCGTTATCCCTCGTCCTATCACTCCGTACCCTTGTAAGAAGTCCCTCTCCAGCTCTCTTGTAGGCCCCTTCAGGTACTGGAAGGCTGCTGTAAGGTCTCCCTGGAGCCTCGTCCTTTAAAATATGTTTTAGATGATAGTAAAAAAGTGTAGGTTTCCATTTGGGATTGAGGGGGAAGGAGCAGGGCTGAAGGCAAAATCTGTTAGGCCACTTCGCGAAGGGTTACCTACAGTTCCCCAAGAACTGCACTTTAATGTTTATTAAAAAGCTAATGTTGCCAGTGAAGCTGCCTCTAGGAAATGCTGTTATTTCATTTCAGCATCGTGCTAAGACTAACAGAATTTCTGAGCTGTTGTCTCAGGCTTTATATAGGTTGAAGGTTTATGTTCTGCTCATGTTTTGATAAATCTTCCTTCCAGGCATAAGGTGTAGAAACTTTTAATTAAAGCTTAAATTCTAGAGCAAGGGGTAAGTGTTGCGGTAAGGTGCGGACACTTGTGCAATTCCCAGGCAGAAAGAGAAGATCACTGTAAAGTCAGTACACAGCTGAGGTGGCTGGTTAGACTGCTCAAGCACTCACATGTACTCAGGTGGAAGATATTCCAGGTGAACATCTGTCTGAGAAGTGTCTCTGCTGCTGCCTTGCTCCCAACACCTGTGTCATTTTCCTCAAAAATACTTCCAGAATATGCCATCTTGAGGGCAACTGTTTCCCACAGGTGTCCATAGAAAATGAATACTTCATAGTTGGAAGACACGTCGTTAATCATTTCGAAGTGGCTTCCTGGCATTTTTTGGAGAAGCCAGGCACTACCCGCTACCCAGCCAGGCCGGGAGCTGTTGACTCACAGGAGGGGTGGCACGGGAGCTGCGCTGTTTCTTCTCTGCTTTGGCTTGTTTGGGGCAACTGGTTTTCTAGTTCATAGCACCGGACAACACTGCTGTTCCCCATGGAGCAGGGGCGTTCCTATCAGTATATAGGGCATTACCATACCCTTCTTTTTAATGAATTAATGTTGTGCTGGCTGGAGTGGCTTGAGAGTCAGGTCTCCCTTCTGAGGCGATCACAAGTGCCTGGTGCCAGAGAGCCCCACTCCAGCACACTGCCCTGCCCTGCCTTACCCACAGCCTCGTGCGGAGTGGGGCATCTCATCCTAAGCAGCTGCTCGAACAACGAGCAATTGCGGTTACAGCTCCTGGCACCAAACATTTCCGAACAAAACCACCTCTGTAGGGATGATGTAGTGGAGCAGTGAGCTGAAGTCATTTAATCTCCCCATAAGGTTTGACTCTTCACTCAATTTAGGGAGAATTATGGCTGAGTCAGCTCTAGAATATAGAAATAGCTAAAATCCAAATTCTTCCTTCTCTTTGAGAACTGATGATAGTATTTTAACAATGTACAGAGAGCCTGAATATGTAGACTAATTTGCAAGATATATATAAAATGTATGTAACCTTCAAGGGACTTGATGGACACTGTCACTTGCTAAGTTTGTCATTCTAGGTGATAAAATCAAATGGCTGCATGTGTATTTAAAAAATTGTTGTGGCTGCAGGGAAAATTTTGGAGCAATGAGGACATTCTCACTAACTTAAATTAGACTAGAGAGGCCTTTTTGGCAGGAAGAAAATGTAGTTTGCTTACAGCACCTGCATATACTTGCAGGTCTATGATCTAGTTTTTACAGCCTTTGGTGTCTATTCTCTCCTTGATATATTTGCAAAATTCGTGTGATGTTCTTCGGGAAGTTCTGCTGCGTGGAGGGTGCGTAGTACAAGCAGTTCCTTGTGAAGGCTGCATTCCTACAGTTCGCTGTCATTTAGAAAAAATGCAACTCAGTAACCTGTTTTTAGCACAGTTTCGAACAGTAGTAATTAAATATATTTTTAAAAATCACAACATGCAATATTAAACCAACTCCTGTCATTATATTTACCATTTCTGGTACAAAGTCCCCATAAAGTTACAGCGGCATTTGCTGTTTATCTTGCCAACTATCTGGTCGTTGAATCTTTCTGAGGAGAGGGGGGGAGGAGGGGAAAGAAGATACGAAGCTTGCCTGCATCCAGTTCCAGTATATTTTGGTAACATTGGTTAAGCTTAGTCTGGGTTGTAAATTGCTGTTTTGTAATGCATCTGGGTATACTAAGCCAATCTCAGCCTTTTCAGAGTATGATGGCCAGGATTCTGAGTTTGGTGGAAATTTCAGGTATCTTAGGTAGCAGCTGGCAACCACAGTTAGGGAACAGTCCTGTTGGGTCCAGCAAAGATGGTGAGATGTAATTCAGGGAATTCCTAGTGCTGCAGGTGGAGGAAAAAAAAGGTGAACTGTAAAGCTAATTAGGAGGAAGCGTCATTTTATCATTTGCCCAGAACTGCTAAATAATCAGAGCAAATTTCTCATGAACAAGACAAAAGTTCAGAAGTTACCTTAGGCGTTTCAGGCATTCACAAAATGACTTTTTCAGGTGGGAATGGTGACTCTGGAGGTTCTGCCAGGTGAAGAAGCTAGAATTAAGTTATTAATCTGTGATGTTTTATAAATACTGTTTTTCATTGGTAGTATTTTATGTAAAAGCTTTTGAAATGCATAAGCCTTCAAAATAGAAACCTAGTTTTAGGGCTTCGTCTACGTGGAGAAGTTACTGCAAAATTAGCAGTAAATCACTACAAAATAGCTATTCTACACCAGTTGTCTTTGCAGATATTTCTAATGCCCTCTACATGGAAAGATTGCACTGACTGACAACTGTACGGTCCTGTCTTATTTTGCAGGAAAACTTTAACGGAAACTAGCCCAAAGGCTGTCTAGCTCAATAAAATTACTCTAATTTGAAACCACACTAAGGTGTAATGATGACTCTGCAATGGGAGAGAGAAAAGTCTGTTATAGTAGATATTGTTTGAGTATAGTGGAATACCTAAGTTTCCCATAGAATGAGAATGACTATCATGACTTAATGTTGATATTGGTTTAGGTAATTATAGTTAGATTGTATCATGAAAGCACACATCAGCATTACAATTCTGGCTGAAATCCTAATGTTTTGAAATCCTTTGAGTGGCAGAAAGTCCTAGGTATTAATTAGGCCTCATTACAGAAACAAAAAGAGATCTTGATATGTCCTAAGGCTGCATAACAATAATTTCCATCTGTTTAAAGACACGTGCCAAAGTTAGAACACTAACAAAATTATTCATGTCCAAGCTTCTGGGATATTTGGAAGAGCTCTGAACGGAAGTTGTCGATATTGTGGACAATGAGCAGAATGGCCCTTATTTAAAATTCTTAGACAGTGTCCATTTACCTATGGCATCATATAAACTATACTAACTGATAAAGCCAACTCATACAGGGCAAGATACACTTCTGCATGCTGGGAACTGCTGTATCTGTAATGTTGGAGGGGTAAGGAAGCAGCAACAGGGCAGGGGAGACATCAGGGAAGCTGTTCCAGGTGTGTGCGATGACTGGTCTCTTGGTCAACACCCAAGACTTGATCCAAGTAGTTCAGCAAAGCAACCTAGAACATAAAGTAGAGAAAGAACATCTGGGTTAAAACTGTAAAGGCTTTGTATTTTTAGGATGTACTAAATATATGAAGCAAGTTGTTTTGGCTAGTGATGGCTAATCTCTTTCATTAATATGTATATCCATGAGTGTATGAAAGCTTAAGTGTATGGCAATCAGCCTTTGAAAGCAGGTTGGAGTTGCTCATCTAAATTGCTAAAATTGTATTTGAAATCAAGGGAACATGGAGCAGGCACTAGCAGTGCTGGTCAGTATGCACTTAAGTTGCTTGATCTTTAGCAGGTCTAATAAGACAGTTAACTGGCCTGAGCCCTAACCCTTCATTTGATCAAAAAAGCGAGAGTGAGTCTTGCTTCATGTTGTCACAGACCATTTCAAAGTTGGTGCTCAACCTCAGAGCTGCTTTTGTTCTTTCGTCTAAGAAAGTATGGTGTTTTAAGATGAATCAGATGAGCTCACACCAAGACTAGGAAAGCTTTTTCAGGTTGTGAGTTAGGCTGTGAAGATGAAGCATTTTCCTGCTTTCTCTTTCTGAAAGCAAGATGGACACTTTTGATATTTCTAGTGGTCATGCAGCAGTGTCATGGGGAGATAACTGACCTGGCTCTGAATCTGCTCGCTGGCCTGGGGCAGGTTTGTAACCATGCTCACATAAGGCTCTGCTAAGGGTATTTTCTGCGTTCTGCTCCATGTCGGGGAACTAACATGGCCAAGTTGCTTCCCAGAACAAGAGTAGCTTATTCAAAGCTGCTTCAAACATCTCTGCAAGTCATTGCACTGCACCATGCGAATACCACCTAGTACCAGTCTTCTGCACTTCCATGCACTTTCCATAGTCACATATGTTGGCATAAAGGGAATGGAAAATACAGCTACATTGACTTGCTAGCATGCTGCAGGACTTCATCATGTTTCGTTCCAGATGAATAAAAATTTATCACAGATCTACTGGTGTCTGTTAGTCACATTTGTGTTTATATGAACGTCACTGAGCAAAATTTGGATCGAGAGATTAAAGTAAACGATGGATAACGTATATGCAGGGACCTGTTGAAGGATTTGAGAAAAGTTCCATGTAAAATGTGAGACCAGAAGTTGGATAGTTATTTTATTTAGTTCTAATTCACATGGAAGTCAGTAGCATCTGATTGTATTTCTGTACTGCAGTTGTTTCTTTTAACCATGGATTTCCATTAAAACAGCTCTTTGACATCAAAATTATTCAGTTGTTTTATTTTAATATGTGGCATTAAATAAGCTGGGTGGCAAATTGTCTTCTCAGACAGATTGACTTGTTTTACCTGTGGGGAAGGAACAGCTGAACAGCTAGGAGGGAAATCTGCCAGTTCAGAAAATTTATTGTAACTTACATAGCAGAGACGGAATTGTTTGTTTTTGAATGCTAGTTTGCTTTTGATGCTTTTAATCTAACTGAAGTCTTTATCATACCATTTGAAATTATCCTCAGGGGTTGAGGCTATCACTGAAACTTGCAAAAGTAATTGATACTTATTCTGTGTTGTTCACTGTGTTTATATGATTACAAGATGAGTTTTTCCTCTCTTTATAGCATGCAATAAAATCTTCGTACTGTAGTAGAGAAGGCAGTGTGATAAACCAGAACAGCCTTCATTTGATATACCTGCCCTCTTCTATCCAGACAAACAGAATGGAGTGGCTTTTTCTTGCAGGAATTGATTAAGAAACGTTTCTCCTCACAAAAATAATTTCAGGCTGTTTCATCATCCTGTTTGCAAAGACACACTATGGTCTCCTTCCCTGGGAAGTGTCTAGCTAGCTGTTGCAAGTTGTTATATTTCACAGACTTAAAGTAATCATAGCATATTGTTGAAATCCTAGTGTGTGTACAGTTTATTACTGCTGGATTTCTCAAGAGAACTGCAGAGAGAGGCCTGAGGACTTGCATTGAGGTACTTTTGGGTAAGACTTCATGGTATTGTCTGGCGCTCTGTTGACAGTATCGAGAGCTGTGTTTCCTAAACTTTAATTGGTTGGTGGCTCCACATGGGCTTTAAGCAAGCAGCTTCCCCCTTGAGTATTTTACCTGTGACGTGGATCAACTTGCTGTGAATCTTTGGGGTTTTAAGAGAACAGAACACTGGCAATGCTTTTCAGATACATAGACTCTTGTTGATAATAGTCACTCAGTGAAATGGGATACTTTCACCAACTTATATTGCATGTCGTAATATAGGATTATATGGTATTAAAACTAGGCATGTTGTTGCAGCTTTTATTTAATAAGTCATATGCTGGTAGCGGTTCCTCCCTGTCCTGCTTTGAAGACGGGATTGAAAGACCCGAAGAGAACTTTGAATGATACTAATATAGCTCAAACAGTTTTAGGATTGTTGTTTTCTCACAGCCTTTGGGAAAGGCTGGTGCTGAGCGCTGATTTTGGTCACTGTTTGGCTACGCGTGACCTGGTGTGGTTGAGACCCATGGTGACACTGACGTATTGTTTTCACAGGCGTCATTTTGGCCAGTGGCCAGAGCTACTTGTGGGTACTGATTAACTGCGTGTGCGTGTGCTTTGGCGAATAGAGTGGATGATAAGACTGATTGGGTTGTTACTAGGTCCTCATCAAAGGATCGATGAAACACGTGAAGGTAGATAGCGGGGAAGGTTTGTTCCCTCAAGATCTCTCTGTGGCAGGAGCAAGAATTGGCCTGTTTGTGCAGCTTCCCTGTTCTGGTGAAGGTCAAAATAACAGTGGTTGCACCCCACAAAAAGAGTGTCGAGTAGCAAGCACAAGAAGAATAAAGAGTAAATGCCTGGCAAGGGAGAAAGTAGCCTTCCCAAGTGAGTTCATTACTACTTTCCCTCCACAAGCAGCAATACATGGGGAAAAAGGAGGAAGGATATCTATGACAGAGAGACAGAGATTATCATTTGGAGTAAGAAGGTGGAGATGGGCTTACAAATGGCCATGAGGTAGGTGTAGCTTTTGATCTCTGTGGTATCCCCATGATATTGTGTTATCACATTCGGTCTTAGGAGTGCCGTGTGCTCATTTATTCAAGGGAACTACTTGGAACTGCTTATTATATTGTGGATTTGGATAATATATTTAAAGGCAATTTAAATAAAATTTAATTCCAATTTATGTAATCTTCCCAGAAGTATTTGTTCTCTTAATAAGTTGACGGGCTGTTACCTCTGTGCCGCACAGCGTAAGGCTAAAGCTTCCAGCCAGATTCTTATCTCCATCTGGTGCGTGCACATGGGAGGACAGTTTATAAAGCCATCTGAAATAAATAAATTGTATTCCTTATTTGCTCTGTTTGATCCGATTACCATCTCCTGTAACAAAGCAGGAGCTAAGAAATCCTGTGAGTGAGGGATGAAGAAAGCTCTTCTAGTGCTTGCTCTCACTTTGGGAATATGATTCTTCCTTTGGTGTGTAAAGGTGTCAGGATGGAGCAGGACAAGGTTAAGCATCAAGTCAAGAGTGCAGGGCTGTATAGCTGACAGTCTGCGGGCAAGAATCTCTGCTCTCACATGTACAAAAATGTAACTGATTACTCCAATCCAACGGCCAGTTCATTGATTAAAAGGGCAAATGGGCTTTCATCCAGGAGTACAGCAGAAAACAAACAGCTAGGCTGAAAACCAAGACTATTTAACTATCTGAAAGAGCATGGAGCCATCACAGCTGCTGCAGAACCTGTCATGACTTGGCTGCCAAGAAGCCAGATGCTTGCATCAGAGGAATGTGTGTTTCACAAGCCGATACCTCTGCTTCCTGACACACAGCAACATGTCCGAAAAGGCAGGAGGAGAGTGCAAATTAGTCAGCCTTCCCATTAGGTGCCAACCTTGCTGGAACGCTGACACCTGTAGAAACACACATTTTCATCAGAAATAGATTATGGAAATAACCTTCTCCTGTTGATAGAGATCACTTTCAATAACCAGCGGGGGACCACTGTCCGTATGTGAAGTTAACTGCTGTATAACTGCTTTAATTATTGGATTCATTGGAATCTAAATTTGCGGAGGCTTACCCCTGTGATTAAGGATATACAAAAGCCCTTGAACGCACATTGGTTTTGGGCCTGCTCCAGAATCCACTAATGCCATTGATTTCAATTAACTCTAGATAAGGTCCCTGGTGGCTGAATCAATTGCTTGATTCCAGAAACAACAGGAAAGGCAAAGAAGGAATAATGGCTTAACCCATAGAATTAATGAGAGCCAGTCTTGTGTACTTCTATTTAGTAATCACATTTAAAATGTTTCTGAGTTCTCTGGTAAGTCAAAAATCCAGCTTCTGCCTACCTCTTCCAGCTTCAAGTGGCAGCACTCAAAACAGACTTTGTATGATTTGCTTAACATTGTATTTTACAATGAGGCGATTTATAGTGAAAGCCAATGTCCTTTAAAGACATCCCATCAATTTTCTCCAATGAATGCTTTTCATAGATTTCTACCGAAGCAAAAATTATGGAACTGAAAAGGATTTAGAAATTGATTGCAAATGACTGCCGTGGCTGGAAAAATCGTATCTGCTCATTTTAGTTCTCAGCCCATCTGAAAACGATAGATAAAACATTTCATTTTAGCCATTCTTTTTCTTGTGTCAGAACAGGGTGTCAAGGCTTCATCCTGACACTTAAGGACAGGATTTCCCATAGTGTAGGGTGTAAGTTAGAGTAAACGTTTCTATATAAATGTCCCCTTCCAGGAGGTAGATTATAATCTTTTCAGCTGCTGGAGTGACAGGTACCAGCGAGCATGCAGGTCATTACAGAAAGCTCTCTGGGGGCTCTTGAAGGGGGGAGCATGGCAATGCCAGGCACCGAACAACTGAAAGGACAAACCAGATACATAGATAGATTGATAATATCCCATGACCCGGTATGTAGCGGAACGGCCGACAGGAAGGCAGTTGTTGTTATAGGTTATTCTCTGCTTTCTCTGAAGCTTAAATTCATAAATGTAACAGAGGAGAGAGCTATTGTTTGTTCCAGCGGTAAAACCTGCCTTTGCTAAAGACCTTTCCCCTATTCTTGACATGCAGGGGAGGTAAAAAGCTTTGAAAAATCACCTAGTAAGGTTAAAACCCAAACTATCTCTATGATCAAAAGCTTACCAGCCTGATCAAACAGCTTCAACTGAAGGCCCTTTTTTGACAGTGAGTATATGAGGAGATTCATACGCCACCCCCACGCGCTTCCTTTTATTCTCTCCACATATTTTTGCTTGGTTCTGTTGTTTATCCTCTCTGCCAGCTACCCCAGGCTTAGAAAAGTGTTTACTGTGCTAACTTGTGATGATCCCACATGCTTGTAGGTATTTGTTTTGTGAGACATACTTAGCTGTGTTGGTAAAAGTGAGAATAACAGTAATTTTCAAAGAGCATTTTGCTCTTCAGTACCCTAGTGTCATTCAGGAGAAATTTCCATGATATTTTAGGAACCAGCTCAAGACTTCCAGCCATGTGCAACTCTAAGGAGGGTGAATTCTGCAGCCTGCCATGTATTTTACTATTTTTAAAAATTACTCTCCAGTCATCTGAGTATTTATTGTGGGATAAAAACATAACAGTTTAGGATTTGATTATATTTATTATATCATATAATATCATATCATATACCATACCATATCATATCACATCATATCACATTCTATTACAGTCTGTCGGGATTTTAATGCCCTGCAATTTAGTCCTTCTAGACTAAACTGCTCTTCAGTCTGTCAGCTTGTCTGTCCTTGCCCCAGGAGTAGTATCAGAGGGTAAAACAAGGCTTTTGCACGGCTCACAGGCTCACCACCTCAACCTGTACTGAACCACACGGCGCTTGCGGCACAGTTAGACATCCCTCAGGGGAAATACTCTTGACTCTTACCACCTCCCTTTTAACTTGCTGGGCTGTGAGGCTGATCACCTTGTGCCACAGCTTTATGGGTCTGTAATGAGCGAGTGGACCCGGAGGCACCTGGGTCCGAACCCTTTTCTGCTTTTGCGCTGGTAAGAAGCAAACAGGCACATGGGCATGTGTGACTGAGGGACTTCTGCAGTACTTCAGGAAAAACATCGTGCAGCTTAGGTGACTCGATCTCATCCACTTACTGTATTTTCTGAGAAGATCAGACCTTTGGTTTGGCTTCTTCAATGAGGGGGAACTTTCTAAGTTAATAATAAAGAAAAATCAAATGTGGGCAGTGAACTTGAAGATTGTATCGATTTAGTGTTTGTATGAGACATGGCGTCTTTAACAGATCCTGGCTGTACTGCGATAGGTTAATTGACAAGCTTCTCTAATGTCTGTGTGTACTTAGATCAGCTCATTATGTCTCATTTTACCTGTTTGCCCATCAGAAATGAGGCACTATGAAGCTGAATTATTTCCTCAGATGCGTGACTCGGTTCAGCCTACTGCGCATCAGTCCAGGAGAAACTACTGCAGCTCATGACTTCAACTTCTTTATCTTCTCACTCAACCTGTAGATAGTCAGGGACTGAATTCTGTTGTGAATATTGTTCTAACAAACGCCACGGCATACCTGCCAAAAATAAGCTGTATCTGCACAGCCAGTAGCTATATCTTATGATGACTTAGAATAGAAAGTAGATGGATAAATGCACTGACAGGGTGAGCTAATGGCCACTCCCTTAATAAGGGCTGTAATTTGAAGAATGCAGAATCTGTTTGTCCACTCGCATGGGAATTCTCCTCTTGGGAAGAATAACTTGTTAGTTAAACTCACAAATCCCAATACTTGTTTCCTTGCACATTTATTTTTACAAGATCCACCAGTTCTAAACAGGATTAAGATAGAATTTACTTAGATGGAAGTCTCCAAAAAATTTCTTTCAGGCAATTGAAGTCACCGCCTCTGCAGTGCTGCCTGCCCAGAGGGTTGTGAGCAGTGTGTCTGCTGACCTGATCCGGCTCCCCTAGGTGTGCTTGGCCTGGAAATGCATTAACATTGTCTAGAAAGTTTAGTAAGTGCAAATTTTTGCCAAGTAATACCAATTCTTCCTAGGAACAGGCTGCAGTTTTCCGTAAGACTTGTTCTTTTTGATTTCATCAAACATTTGGCTTTTTCAATTAAATCAGTGGTTTCCTTATTTTGTGAATCTATACACTCTTCCTTTCTTCCACATGCGTGTGTCTGCCTGAGTGTCACGGGACAAGCTGGTTTTGTTATCTTGTGAGCTGGAGCATAACCTGTGTTTTGCAATTTTATGAATATTTCAAATGGCAGGTGAAAATATGAATCTTATCCTCGGTCTGAGAAAGCACACTGTAAGTCAGCATCAGGTTTAAAGAAAATCTCTTTTGCTGATCTTATGGACGGCCTTGTTCCTGGTGGAATGAGCTGAAGCCTTGTGGAGCTGTGTATGTGAGCACACGGCCTCCTTCGCGTTTGCTTAAATCAAGTAGCTGCTCTACGGCATCTGTGAAGCTGGGACTAAAACTGTATGTTTTGAAATTCATGTTATTGGATATTATATCTTAGTACTTATTACTCCCATAGCCCACTTCATCTTCAAAGTAGTTTGAAGACTGCCTGAATCAAACTAGCAAGCTCTTAATGAGCAAGATACGAAACCTTGCTGACTGCAATGGAAGAGGAATGCAACCCTGTACGTTTGAGTCAGGGAGGTAAATATAACTCATAGTTACACAGTATGGTGTTTCTTGTGTGCTACAGGCTGATTAGCCACAGGAATAAATGTAGGGTAATTTATAACAGATCTCCTTGAAAAGCACGAACTTATGTTTTAGAGGCAGCAAGTGGCAGAGATAGCAACTGACCATGTGAGCAGTTCCAGCGAGCTCAGCGGCACTATGTCAGCAGGGAATTGCTGCTGCTCGGGGCAAGCACCAAGAAAATCAGGTACTCTGTCATTAAGATCACACAATTTTTTTTTTAATGGCACCGTTGCAGGCAAAAGCAAGATTTCAGCTAGTGCTGACTGCTATTGTTCAGGTGTGTCACTGCATCTAGTTTGATTTACATCAGCTGAGGATCTGACCCAAGATTGATTTGCTCTCTGTGAATACAGGCAGAATTTGGGCTAGTGCTCTTACGTGTAGCAATTAAAAACATAGTGAAAACTTGGCTTTAGCTCATCACTGAGCTCAAGTTTTGGTTGTTTTGTTGTTTGTGGAATGTACAGTCTAGGGTGTTTGGATGCAACTGGCCAGGTGTTTCCCAATATTGAAGCTCTTCGTGTGGAAGCGTGTGCAGATAACAGAGCTCAGTCTGTCACAACCCTTGGTGGTGCCATTCCAGCGTTTGAAGTTCTGACTTGAAAGGACTGACTTCTGAGAAATCAAGGCACAGAGTCGCAGCCCCTCTCTTTCAGCAGGAACTCTCAGTGACAGAGGATAGATTCAGATTAGTAGCTGAACTAGTTCTCGAGCGAGTACCCCGTGCCTCGCTGGGAACTGAGTGTGCGTTTCAGCTCCAAAGCGCTACTTAGTCTTGGACCTCCACCTCTGAGAAGGAAAGGTCAGTATTTATGCCCTTAGCACCTAGTGAATAACTGTGTTTGATGCTGTTTCTTGCTTTCTTATGTTTTCATCTTTGGAAAGTGAGAGAGTTTTCTTCAAAACGCATTGTAACTGAAGCTGAGCTGTCTTAAATCTTGCAAAGATCGTAGTTTGTAATTCTGTAGGTTTTAAAATTAAGAATGAGTTGAAATGATCATTTCAAGTAACAAAGTCCTCTGCTCTGTGCTTTGAAATCTGTGCAGATTTGCACGCCTGGTTACATATTTTCAAATAAACGGAAAAATTAGGAGGACGCAGGGGTAAATTCTGAAAAAGGCACCGCTGGCATTTTTACTTTTTGTTTTTCTCCCTGCGCTTTTTCCATGTTGAAGCTGTTTAAGTAGTTCTTACTTTTCTGCTTTCCCTGCAAACACTGTTTATTCATTCTAAGAAAACATCAGTTGGGTAAACAGCAGTATTTATGTGTGCAGCACTGCAACTCCTACTAAGATGCAAATTGTGCTGCAGGGAAGATAGTTTGTGCTTTTCTTTCCTCTTTGCTTTTCTTTTTTGACAGTCGGTTCATAAAGACTCAACAATAAGCAGCTGCCTGTGATGTCATTTGGGACTTTGTCCACAGAGCTTGTATTTACAAGTACTGAGCAACTACATAGCAGCAGCAGACCCAACTATCAGCAAACTTCATGTCTGCTGTTACTGGAGGACTTCAGTAGTGCTGTGGATGGTGTAGAAAGCTAACTCTGTTCTTCTAACCACAGACTTTTAAAGCTTAGTAAATAAACACTGGATAAACTCAAGAGAATTTCTGCACTGCAAAGACTTCTTACGGTTCTGAGTTCTCCAGGGCTGGCATGTTTTGACTGAACTGCTGCAAGTAAGACTTTTGCTGTTTTGGTGTTTTTATCATCTCTGTAAAGCTTATTTTCTCTAGGAGTGTGTCAGCATTGCTATTTGTAGTTTTGCTTTAATTAAAAGAGCGGCAAGTATGTAGTTGTTAGGAGTAATTACAGCCATGCATCTGAGTGTGGTTCAGCAACAGATTAAAGGACAAATGAAAACTTGATTCTGGCTTTTGTTTGCTGAGATTACACTGAAGTGGCGCTCTCTTAAATGAAGTGATGAAACTCTGAGATTCTTAAAATCTCATGAGTACTGTCATTAACTGAACAAAAACTAGGCTGTCTTAAGATTGTTCTTTTATCATTTCGTAGTATTTATTTGAATGCTCAAATTTAATTTGAATTTTTAATATAATTTCCTTATAGTTTTTGGTACAGTTTTCTTTAAAAATTGTTTTGCTCTTTATGCAGGCATTAATTTAAAGCAACACTTGCCTATTTTTACTTTTAGCTCTTGTTCAGGTTCTGGAGGTATATAAGCTTAAAAGAAAGAATCATGCAGTGCTTTGAAATCTGATACCTTTTGGATAAAGTGAGTTGTGAATTATGTGAGAAAAAGTAATTTTGTTTTGAGTGTTTATGTTAGAAATCCAACAAATTCTGAAACATCAGAGCAGAAACACTAGTACACTGGTAACTGCTGTGAAAAAACTATTTCTATACTGCCTGCTGTTTGCAGGACAGAACTGTTTCTGACCTCTGATTAAGTAATTTTCAGGACAACTAGCTGTGATTGTCATGGAATTATTCCTATTTTACAGAGAGGGAATCTGGCCCATAGATGTGATCTATTAAAACTTGGTTTACCCGCTTCAAAAGCTGGTAACAAACCCCAAATCTCCCGCTTCTCATTTCAGTCCTTCACCAGAAGCCTGCTCTAAATTACTGCAATTGCAGTTGCAGTGGCTTTTCCAGGGAGTAACCTGATCACAGTACCGAGTATGAGGAACTCTTTTATTACTGTTTACGTCTATTTAATGATCTGCCTTTGTGGAGACAAAGCGCATTTCTGAAGAATGAAATCAGAAAACTATGATTGGCAAATTTATGAGAGTAAGTCAGTACAAATCAATCAAATAGGAATTGGAGGATTCTTCCTGGATTATTAGCACTGTCGATTTAGTTTTGCTTTTCTTGCTACTGACTTTGTTTACAAGGCCTCTCAGTCCTACACAGCAACAGATTTTTGGGACTGCCTGTTAAGGTTTGGGTGGCTGTAACTGCAGATGCCCCTCTCGAGTGACCCTGTTTCTACAGCAGATCAAAACCTGTCTCTTCTTTTGATGTTATAATGTGGCTTGGCACGTCAAGATATTGTGCAACTTAGGAGCCGTTGTTCTGTCTTTGGCATTGAAGCATATTCTCCTGTGTGTGTGTGGGAGGGGGGGTGGGGGAAGCCCTAAATTTAACTCTGCATTGATGCCATGAGAATGGCAAAGGCTTTGGGGAGTTTAGAACTCTACAGTCTTATTTAAGCGCCGATTTATTCTCTAGGTGTTCATCCTCCTTCAGAAATAGTATAAACAAAAAGTTCACGTGTTCTTTAAAAGATCTCTTTGTAGCTTGGAAGTTTCCACTGAATGCAAGAGTGAAAAACAGAGAATCATGATAGAGCCTTTCCTTGAGAGAAGGAAAAGGTTGAAGTTTAGATGGCTTGATCCCTACCACACTGACTCCCGTGGACCAGTCTTTCTTTCCCTCTGTCACTTTGGCCAATACTGATGATCTACTGCTGTGAACTGATAAGGGTATTTACACTCACAAAGTATTCAGGTATCATGTTGGCAAATGCCTACAAAATCTTCAAAATAATTAGAACGAAGCGAGATTTAAAAAATGCTCAGGTCCCACCTCACTTTCTCACTTTAAGTGCAAGTCCTAATCTTACAAATGAGAATGTTACTCCTTTTTAAGAAAACTTTATGGACTTCTCTGCTATTGTTGTTGAGCATGAGTTGTGTATAAGTGTTTAGAGTCAGATTTAAACAAGTAGAAATCCTGCCCCAGTAAATGTAAAGTGGTAGTGTGCGATTCCGCTTCAGTCAAGAGCAAATCTTCAGCTAATTACCTTAAGAGCAGAAGCAGACTTTCAAAACCTGATGAGCCCGGGGGCATTTGATTTTAATTTTTGTCTCTTACGTTTCCTTTCTCACATTTGCATTTTCTTTCTTATATTCCCATGTAGCAAATTAGGATACAGAGCAAGGTCACTTTTCAGCAGAGGGATCCCCTGTTTGGCTTTTCCCTGGGTCTGAGAAATCTATGCAAGGATACCGCACATAATCTGATAACATTCTGGGATGGCATTAAAGGGGACAATTGCCAACAGAATGTCAATTCTTTGGGCTTTCTCGCCATCTGAAAAGAAACGGAGTAAGTGCAGACTCCAGCCTGTCATCGTCTGACAAGTGGGACTGAGGTTGGGATAAAAGCCATAGAACAAAGGTGCCAAAGGGAAGCACAGTTGGCTGAGGAGCTTAGCACACAGCACAGCCAGGGCCAAAGGCGGTGCGATTCTCTGCAGCTCCTGTGCAGTTCTGCACGTGTTCAGCTCCTGGCAGGATTGGAGTTAGGCTTAAGAAAAATCCGTGCCAAAGCTGCCAGGACACCTTTGGAAGCTATAGCATCTAATGTGTATTTTTGTTACTCAAACAGGATAGATGTACAATGTAAATGGAACATGAACCATTAACATTTGTAGTACTCTGTTCTGTACTGTCTAATGATACCGCTCATGTAGCATGCAGAAACTTGAATTACATTAGGTATTCCCTGATGGTTACATAAATTAGTCATGATGTTTTGCGGATGAAAAATTGATAGCCGTCATGTGAAAAATACTTGGAATCTTTTATGATTCCATTGACTGGCATTCAGGTGAATCACATAAATGTGGTTTGTACAGCAGCAGTGGCTTCTGGAAACTGGCAGTAACATTGTCTATAGGCTATGAATGATGCAGACCCTGAAAAGCAGGTTGGATTGTAATGTGGTGGATCAAAATTATGTTGCTGAAAAATGGTCTATTAGTATTGACACGCAGAAAGAACAAACGCTACTGTTAAGCTCCGTGTTTGATAAGCTTTCCACAGGACAACACTATTTGTTTTCCAGAGCCAAACAGGCCTTCGATAGTGTGTGCACACAATAGGTCTGTGCAGAATCAAATGCATGTCGCAAATTATTTTCTTTGACAGTGCTAATTGATTACTATAATTCATCGTTATCTAAATTGTTAAATTCAACAGTTTACCGTATCCTTTTGTTTCTTTGTTGCTCGGACACAATACAAATAGGAAGAGTTAATTACTGCATGCAACAACAGAGGCAAATTTCATTGTCTGCTTCACTTTGATTGAAGCTGTGTTGAATCACCACTGTGGATTTTCAGTAATGGTGGAGAAAAGGAAGCAGGAATTCTTTTGCAGTGAAGTTCCTTTTGGTGGTACTTAGCATTTGTATTTTGAACTGTATTATTTTTGTAGCTGGACTACATCGTGCTTGTTTCACCTATACTAAGTATTCGCTAATTGTGCAAACTGAAATCACATGTGCGCGTTGATCCTTTTGGGAATCAGTGGTGCTCCTTGAGGAATATAGCACAACTTGACATGAGTAAAAGGATTGCATTTGCTTCTAAAATGACTTACTCCACTAGATATGAGCACTTGGCTTTTTTCTTAAGTGCTATGGTAATGTCCCGAGCTGCATCTGCTGGGTAAAAGGATGTAGTGCTCATGGTGCAGGAGCCCTAGAGAGATTAAGCGATGGCTTAATTTATGCAAATTCCTAAAGCTCCGGTCTATGCTGCTATCCTCTAAGATTTGGTGTACCTTTGCTTTAAAATGTGGCATCTTTTCAGCTGCTCTGAAATCATCTGACAAAATGGTTCATAGTGATAAGATTTGGGCGGGTTATTTTGCCAGTAGAGGGCCGTGTTAAACTGGATAAAATAACTCCCTCTTGGTCTCACATTTTCAGTGAGTAACAGCTTAAAGCATATGGTTGATTTCAAGGGCAAAATGAGTAAATAATTGGATTTTTTAGAAGCTACTGAATGATTAATTATTTTAAGTCAGAATCACATCACTTTTACAGTACGACACAGTTCTGTGTCAGCCTAATTAGACAGAACTCTGGTCTTTAAAACACATCATACCTACCTGTTTATTCTAAACTGTTCAAGGTTGATAGATACAGCCCTAATAAGTCATTAAGCTGACGTGATATACAGCACCAGTATGTGCTTTTGCTATAATGACACAAATGAGAAAAGAATTGTTTTTCAGAGGTGCAATCACGTTTGGTTTTGATGTGGCCTCTAAACTAGCAGTCATTATTCAGGCTCTAGTGCTGCAGGAGTTGACCTTTGGCAAAATATTTTGTTATCCTCAATCTTTTATACAGGCCTTTTGTGAACTCTGCACAGCTCTCATTTTGCTGATTGCATTTAAAGTCATTTATTGCACAGTGTTTGCCCTTCTAGCAGATGTTAAAGGATTCCCTGCCTCCCCCTTAAAGGCTACTCCTCCGCAGCATCTAATTATAAGCCTACACAAAAGATTAACAGATGTTATAATTGTCTTTACTCATTGATTAAATAGTTTCTGCATGATTTGCTCTCTTCCCCTCGTTGCTGATTTGTGAGGTCTTTCTGGATGAGTCTCGTGCATCTGCAATTTGTTAATGGTGGTTTCAGTTTTTAAGTTTTTGGGTTTGTGGTTCAATTTGAGCAGGTTATAGATGTTCTTCTGGACAATGTGACAGAAGTGTGTTAAAAATGGGTGTGTGATTACTTGCTTTGATTACACACATTCCTGTTTTTCCTCTCGCTTTTAACCATGCTATCTGAAATGTATGCAAAAAGTAGACCAATTTTAGTGCATATTAACTTGGAGACTGGAGGGGTAAATGCTGAAATTTGCTTAGCAGTAGTTTTGTCCCTGTATTTCAGTTGACAGTTACATAGGAAATTAGTGGTTGAGGAAACCAGCTGAAGAAAAAAATCCCTAGTAGAAGAAAATTTCTGGTAGGACCATTAGAAAACTTTGAGTTTGTGTGGGCTTTTTTGTGTTGTTCATTTCTCTTTTCACCTTCTCTCAAAATTAAGGTTACTAATTAATTAGAAGAGCTAACTAATCTCTTCTCTGTTGTGTTCCCATACTGAGATGAGGGCTCTTTTCTCGGGCGGATCCATAGTCTTTCTACAGCACAGCAGTGCCAAGCTTCACAACTGTTGTTTTACGTTCTTATAAATCTTTTAACATCTTGAACTAGGTCAGACCAAACAATGTTTCTTTTCAGAGGGGTGAAACATCTTGCGCATGTATTTTCACTACTGGGGATTTACTTTCACTTAAATGTCCTTCCCTGTTGTTTGGATTCCATATAACATTTTCTTTACTACTTTCATTGACACACATGTAAGTCACTGGTAAGTCCACAAAGATTTCCATGATAGTCTCCGAACATCCCGCAGTTCTATGAAGCTGCATCTGTCATAGAGCTTCAGCCTAAAGTGCTCTGCCTTGCTTAGTTCAGAAATAGTGTGAGAAAGCAAAGTCAGCAGAGAGTGTTTTCTCACACGTTTGCTGACAAAACTTCTGTTTGATTTAAAGAACAGAAACAGATTAAAGGCTTGAGGCTTGAATTATGGGCTTGGTTACTCAAAAGCCCTAAAATGCTGTGCTGTTCCCCACGCCCATCCCCCAAATCCTACTCAAACACAAAACCGTTGCCTTGATTCCTAGTCAGAGAAACCACCTCATGTTGACAACGGGCATACCTTCTCCAAGCAAAACTCCTTTTGTATTTTTGGCTACCAAAAATGCTTGAGTTCTGTGTGGATGTCTGGGAATTGACTCAGTTAACGCAGATCCACGGATATGTGGGACATCCTGTGTGTTTCTGTTTTGTTGATATTGTGTGGAAACATATTATCTTTACAGTGGACACCATACATAGCGCTGACTGTGAGATTCTGCACTATAACCTACATGGCTCTAGGTTTTTATCGGTTTTTAAAGTTGATCTTTTACTTATAATTCATGAGTTTTATTAGCCTGAATAATAATCTTTGCAGTGCACAAAAGCATTTCCCTGGGGATCCAAAACCACTCTAGAAACAGAGGTACTTTGTGGGATTAACAAAGAACACTGTATCCTCCTTGTTTTTTAAATGACATCTCAGTGCTTCTGAATACTTTCCATTTATGAGCTGGGGGGAGCAGATTATAGATTCATAATAAGAAAATTCCAAGGTGCCAACTGTGCTTGTGAAGTGTGTTTTAATTATATAGACACCTGTCCACTACCAACTTGTAATATTTCATAGAGGTCACTGAACAGCCAGCTGATGGAAATGACTTTTATTCAATACCAACCTGGTTTGAGTTAGAAATGCTGGTCCAGAGGTGAAAGGCTAAAATCTCAATTACCAGTACTCGGATCTATCCAATCCCTATATCATGCTGGTGGTAAAAGGCCTAGGTGCTGTTTGCAGTTACACATGAGAAACATTTAGAAATTACGAGAAGTTCATCTAAATCACTAAGGATTTTTAACTTCCACTGCTACTGAAGGAAAGTATTAAGGTGAAACCTGGTCTAACATTTTAATAAACAGCTCTCTGTTATGTCACTGGCTGTTAGCCCTAACATTTAAGGATAAAATTCTTGTCTTTATTTTAAGGTTGCACAAGTAAATGAAAGACAGCACCAAATGAACTAAAGAGACAACAGTAGCACAATCTACGAAGTCTTGGGTTGGCCGTTCTCCTTATGTCTGCTCAAGAATCTGTAGACTTGTCTTGTATTTAATTATGTGCCTTCCCTAAAACTAATAACTTCCTTCCCTTAAGCTGCAATTTTGTCACGGTGTTATTGATTGGGACTATATCACAATGTTCACAGGTAACCATTTCTGTCACTTATATCTATCAATCTTTAATCAAATTAATTTCTTTTCTTCTTGATTACCACAAAAATCTCCTGTCACGAGGAAAAGCTTTAAACAGATATTGATAAGAATTTATCAACTTGATAATAGTTTTCAGCACAGCCCTGAGAAACAAATGGTTCATAAGGCAAACAGCCATGGCAGCATGACAGTGCGGAGTCAGGCGTATACCACAAACTCTAGGTAGTGTTTTTCTTGCTCTTGGCAGGGAGGTAATCTTACAGACGGGTCCTGTCTTCCTAGTAAATCACTAAAGTCTCACTTTCACCCACTGGTTATTGTCTGTTGTGGAAGCAAGATAGTCTTTACTTGTTTCACTTATTCCTCTCTACCTGAACTCCAGGTTTGGATCCTGTGCATTGCTGGGGGATCCTGAGCTTGGGTGCATGGTTCAAGAGCTTCAACTCCTCAACTCCGAGGAGCTGAGACACCCTCCCAACCTGAGGTATCTAACTTAAGCAGCAGCAGTACAGCAATGGGAGGCTAGATCCCCTTGGCTCATATCATACGCAGCTGAGATGGGGTGGCTCACCCAGGCATGAGGCAAAGCAGAGGTTAAGATTTAACTCAAGGGAACATCACCCAAGAAGACAGGAAGGATATGACATCTTCTTGTAGGTTTAGGACACGCTCTTCGGCAAGAAGTCCCATGAAGACCTCACCTGGCTTTTTCCTTTCCTTCCTCTTCGCTGTCCTGGAGTCCCATTCAGAGGTTCTTTTCTCTCCGATAGCTCCAGATAACATTGTTGTAAGCCAACAAGGAAAACCAAAGTGAACGGCACTAAAGGCTGCAGGATCCTGCTTAAGACTCCCAACTATTACAGGAAAAAAAAAAGAGGCCTGTTCTTCTTAAAAAAAAAAAAAAAAAAAAA
>VZSC01014382.1:296513-350608 GCA_013398225.1 Steatornis caripensis
CCATCAAATTAATAAAACTTATACTGGACAAAGTACTTTAAAAGGTTATACTTAGCCTCAAAATGTGCTTTAAAATTCAAATTGCATCATTTAAGATAGACAAATGTATTAACGATATCCCCTTCCCCACTAAAAATACTACCTTTTTTTGCCAAAATTCAAGCCAAACAGTAATGGAATAACTTCAGTTATTCCAAGACTGGAGGTGCATAAACTGTAACCTTAAAAGCTTTATCTAAATCCATACAGCATTACTTTCAAGAAATAATCTAGGAGAAAAGTCCCATTTGAGGCATTAACATGATTTTTACAAGAAAAAGTGGAAGAATAATCCTCTGCCAACCCAACTGTTGCTAACGCAAACAAAAATATCTTTCAGATTTTAGTGAGTGATGAACTTCTGAAATGTCAGTAGTTTTGGGTTTTTTTTTCTTTTGTGCCACTTTTGGTAGTTTAATGATTTTTTTATTTTGCATTCTAAACAGGCAGATACTAGAGAGAGAGAGTCTAGAGAATGTTAATAGTATGCCTCCTCTCTTTCTAATATTTTCTGGATATTACTGTATCCATAATCCCGATGTGTCAGATTATTATCTGTGGTGGCAGACTATCTGTTCTCTCCCATTTCACTTGGTAGAACTGAGTGCAGATGAGTTAGACTGGTAGAACGACATAAAACGTAGAAGAGTTATAAACCTTTAAACTAGGAAATTCATGAATGTTTTTTTTAATTTACATTTTTATTAAGTTTCTGGCAGATGGAAAAAATAGAAATCAGTGTGTGACAGCCAGTCTTCACACTGAGAAACTGGAGTAAGCACTGCTGGCAGCTGACTGCACGAGAGGACGGATGGAGTGGCTCTTCTTTTTTCCCCCCAAGCAAAAGCTTTTCACTCTAATTGTCTCTAATGCGGATCAACCAGTGCAATGTATAAAGAGAGATGCTGAGAAGAAATGGAGAGAGGGCTCTTTTCTTCCCCATCAGGACCTTCAGACAATTCATTCCTGGCAACATCCTTACTTTCAGCGTATTTTATTGTGCTTCATCCTGCCTTATTTTTTTTTTTATATGACAAGTGTTCTTTTGATTCTGTGGGAATCAATCTGTATTGGATTTCACTTTATGTAATTTCTTCAGATACTCTGCATCATTTCCCTCTCTTTATTTCTTTTCAGCCTATTGTTGACAACCTAATCAATTCCTCACTCTTTCTAGTGTTAGTATATGTCCCTCAAACTTGAGTAGATGGTCACTCCTTCCCATTTTAGTCTCCTCTTCGTCATTGTTTGAAACTACTATGAAGGCACTTGTTAATCGTTTCCCACCAAGTCAATACTTTAATCGTCTTTGCTGCTGTTGTCTGAATCCCATCAAGTTTGTCTATATCCTTTTGGCCCAGAACTGAATTCAGCGCTTGAGATGAGATCGCTCTAGAATTGCAGAGAAAGAGATGAAGAGCTGTTCGGTATGCCAGCACTGTTTAGTGTTCTGTCACTGTCTAAGGGGATATGGATAAGGACAGAACATCTTTCATTTTTAATGCTTTCATAATAGTTTTTTTGGCCATAAGCTGAAGATGGAGTTTAATCAATGTGTATCTGTTCCTTTTTAATTTTACAGTCTCGATATCCCACAGTCCTACATGCTCTGTTCTGTAAGAGTAAAGTGAATCTGAATTGGCTAGAGAAACCTCTCGGGAGTTTTTCTTTATGTATGCTCATTAATGTATAGGGAATACATCCCACAACAAAACTGTAGGTGGTAGAGCTGAGTTGTAGCCTGTCACCTTTCTGTTGTGAGCACGAGCATGAAGGAGAGAAGTCACTGAAGTGTGTTTGGGAACGCTGGAGCTGCGTTCCTTTGGGTCTGATCCTTGGATGATGTTAGGTTGGCTGAAATTGGAGTAGGCTTCTAACTTCTGCAAAGGCTGAACAGCAGAGGAACCAGCTGAAAGATTTTAGTGCCCACGCTTACAGGAGCTAAGTCGGTTCTGGCACCTCCAAATTCAGCTCTGGAACCACATCTTTATGTGGCTTGTCTGTAGCAGTGAAGAGAGGTGACTGCAGAGTCTAAGGAACTGCAGCTGTAGTTATAGCTGGCCTAACTGCACAGGTTTACATTGTTCTGATTTGGCTGGCACTGGAAGAGTTTGGTGATGTCTGTCCCCTCTTGTTCTTCCCTAGCGTGGACTTTAGTGGTAGTGAGGTGGAGGAGCTATTTTCAGATTATGCAGATAGAAGAGTTGAGTGGTTTCTCAGCTACCCTCTTCCCATGTCATGGAGGGATGACATGTATTTCACTATACATTACCTTCCTTTATTTTTCATAGGACAAGGAGATTATGGGCTTGTTTCAGTTTCTTTTCTGGGCTGTAATTGAACTAGTACCTTCATTATAAAGTTATTGCCTGTAATGTAAGGATAGGCCCTGGCCCACTGGGAGTGTCTGTACAGCGAGGTGAAATGTGAGACACCATGTTACAACCCACAAAGCCCCGGATTCATTAGAAACAAATTCTGCAGTCTAGACACTGACATATTCCCTCTGATGCAAATGACTTTGGTTATCTAAGGAGAATGTGCAGAGCTGGGTGCTGAATATATTACTAGTAGCTGAGGAAATGTTTTTACAATACTTATTGGGAGTTTTCCTTTGACCACGTGAACATTTTGAAGTGTTACCCAGTGTTTTGTGGAGTAAAACCAGGTGTCTGAATACTATCACTAAGTTAAGGTGCTTTTGATAATTCCTTACATCCGTGAGCTGGAATACATCAGTAAATAAATGATCTTTCATTCCTTTCATCTATGCTGCCGGGGAGGACCAAACTGAATAGCATTCATTTGGGACACTTCATCTCACAAAACTGCTTTCTTTCACCAAAATGTACTGTTAGAAAATGTTTGTACAAAATACTTCATTGTGCACAGACTGCAAAATGAGTGAATGAGAAACAAGAGAGGTGATAGTGACAAAAAACTCCCAAGTACAGTCAGTCTCTGGTGTCTGACGGCTTGCGTTCCGATCATGGAGCCATCCCGTGAGCGTTGCAGCCTTCGGGCCTTTTAGCAGTGCAGGTGGAAGGGGTGGAGCATGCACAAAGAACTGATGATTTTTAGTGGTCCCTCTGGACTATGATTAGGACAGATGGGCAGGCAGAAGAGATGCTGTCTGAAATGCATCTGTGTCCAAGAAGAAGGAAACTTTAGGCACATTTTACAAGCTCCTAGTTCTAGTTTTAAAAAGTGAGCTGGCAATCCACCATGCGTTACAACAGAGACCGCGATACAGGTGTTACATGTAGGTTTGAAATTCTTGGACTTTCTTGAGTAGTGCCTCGATTTACACCAATGAAAGAAAAATGAGAATAAAACACAAATCAATACTGAGCAAAATGTAAGAAAATTCATTGTATATTTAAAATTCTTCCCTCCAGTTAATTGTCTGTCAGACCGACTCAGATGTTGGATATAATTGCATGCATTTTTCTGAAGATTGCAGCGTATTAGATGAACACATATGAATTTGGTACATCATCTTTATTGGCCTCCAAAATGGGATGCCACTGCCTCTGATGAAGATTTATAATTCAGTGTTTGAAACCTAATGAGATTCCCATTTGGCTCTCCGCTGCCAGCCAGCCATTTTACCATGAGAAACAACTAACTCTAATAATTAGATTACAGAAGTTGCATCCAGTTGATGCCAGAGGCATCTTTATTGGGATATAAATGGGACATTTGTTTTTGAACCTCAAAATCTCCACGTAACCCTTCAGGTCTGTGAATAGTAACAATGAAATTTCCTCAGGGCCTGCAGTTCAGCTTCTCCAGGTGCCTGGAACTGCCTGTTCCTGACCGAAGCTCGGCTGTGGTTCCCAAGGGAGACAAATGTGTGTTGAAGCCCCCAGAGGCAGCTGATGCTGTTGCGGTGTTCAGAGCTTGCCTTTTGTAGATTATCAGCCTAGACTGCAAAACATTGCTGAAAGAGGCTCAATGGCTAAGGGAGTCCATCTTTATCATTTAATAATACATGTTTATAATAGTATGTCGTAATAAATAATATATAGGAATGAGTGGTTAGAAACTCACCCAAGAAATGGAAGATTTGGATCTCAGCCTGAATAGCCTCAGTCTTGCTTGGCTGTCTCTTTCTCGGATAGAGGTCTTACAATGTTCAGAAGGATTTGATTTCAGTGCAGGAACTAAGGAAACACAAACACCATTGCCATAATCTGTTTTTTATTGATGATAATGCTGTAATATATCCTTTTCTTCCATGCTGTCCTGACAACAGATTCATGCTTTCTCTCTGCTTATCTTTCATCATTTTTGTCTCAATAATTTTATTGCATGATATGAATGCTTCATATGTCCCATAAAAGCAAACAGGGGAGCATAATCCTTTGACCTTTCCAGCATTCTTTGGTGTAATTTACTGGTTATTCTTCTCCTCCCTGCGGCATGGCCCTGGAACCCCGTGATAAAAATGGACAGATAATCCAAACAGAAAATGCTGAAAAGGTTAAAGCTTTGATTATGTTAGTCTATAAATGTTCATAGTCTTTTTTTTTTTTTTCCAAAAAGAAAATGAGAGCTGAAAATGGCAATGAATGAATCATGGTTATTACAGAATACGGAAATGATATCGATTCAACCCATTCTTGTTAATGCTGAAAGAACGTAATCTTGTGCCCTCTCATTTTATGTCACTGCAACCCTCCTTATCCTCTTAAATGAATGCATGCATCCATTTAATTAACCTGGTGAGATACTGAGATATAAATCTTTTAAATGCTTCTCATGCAATTCATCTTGACAGCTGTCATAGTAATAACATCTTTAATGCCATATTCTTTATTTTCTGATTTATTGAAATTCCTGGTATTATTTTGAGCACACTGATAGGTTTGCTAGATTTAAGCCCTTAATCTTAACTTGTTTAAATCCTAGAAGCAATGCTATAGAAAGCTTTACTCGTTGTTTAGTTTGCTGAATAAATGGAAGATTATCTTGCATGAAGAAAGCATAAATGCATTTTGAAAACTGTGGTTGAGGTAGGGTGGCATTTAGTAGCTGAGATGCTTTATTTTAAATGCTGTGCTTCTAGAACATTGTGCTAAGGGTCTGTTCTTTGCTGGCAAGTGCTCACCAGTCAAAAATTGTGTGAGACCGTCCTACGTGCTCTATGGATTCCCTTTGAAGGGATGAGGTAAGGGCAGGAGAGATCCACAGCATTTGGCTCTCAAATTAGTCAACCCTCATTTTCTTTGTAGACTGCCATGTCAGTGTCATCGTACTTAATTAAAATCACAACAAAGATGAGAAGGTTCCTTGTGTAGCTCTGGCCCTTCCCACACTTCCTTGGGGCTACTTTATCATGGCCTTGTGGATGACCACTGGAAAGTTTTCAACCAGAGGAACTAGAGGAACACTAGATAAAGGAGTGTTTTGGATCACAAAATAGCTTGCAGGGCATGGCTGGCTCTGCGTACTGCCTGTGCGGTCCCAATATCCTTTGGAACAACTTTAGAGTTTAGAAGAAATTTGGGGTGTATCAAAATTAATTATCCCACAGGAAATCAATAAAAAAGAACTAGGAAAGGATTTTTCTCCATCTAAATATTTTCTGACTTGACAATTATTTTAAATATAATTTTCCAAAGCCAGTCAGAATCTCTAGATATGTAGGCAGGTTGATACAGCAGTGCTATGTTTGCTGCCTTGTAATTCCCATAATATTCTACTTACCTAAGCATTTTAGGTTCCTGCATTGGAATTTTTCTAATTTAACTAACTCATTAGTGCTAGCACATGGCCCACTCTCCTTCTCTCTCTGCAAAAATGAGGCTTGCGTATCTAAATAGCAACCTAATCCAGTGGGTGTGGATGTACAATGCATACATTAGCACTAATAAACTGCTGACTAGCCTAAACAAATACTTGGGAGTATTGGGCATTAGGCAGGCCGGCCCTGCTTATGGCATTGCTATGAAATACGCTGTGGGTGAAACAGAAAACATTTAGCTAAATTTCAGGTTGCAGAAACATCAATGTCGCTGTAGTTTTCTGTTTCTCAAGTGTTGAAATTTGAAACATCAACTCAAAAGAGAATTTTGGAATTATTTTTCCACTTTATCACTTAGTCATTACTAGGCTAAATACCATGATGAGGAGGGATAGGGGTCCCTTCCAACCCCTACCATTCTATGATTTTGTGAAGGTGGGGTTTTCTGCTGTTACTGCTCTGATGGTTTGAACACTACCATTAAAAAAACCAAAACAAAAACAAAATCCAAAACAAAACAAGGGAGATACTCGAAAAGCTTTGAACAATCCTAGCATTTTTTACTGGCCTATGCCTGGGAAGATAAATGTAGTGATTTTCTAGAATTGAACGATCTTTGATCTGTTGAATACGCATCAGCTCCTTAACTCTGTAACCTTTTTTTCCTTCCAGTTCTGAAAAGGCCCAGACAAACTGTACCATACTTATTTACCCCTTTTCCTACAAAGACCACAACAAAAGCAAGCATACGCATATTGGTGTTAGCACCAGAGTTGGCAAAAAGAACACAGCTGGGCAGTGAGAGATCCAATTCATTTAGGCTCTTAGGAAACTGAATCATTCCAGAGATTGGTAATGAGATATAAAATCTTTCACCTTCAAGTCATCTGTTCATTTTAACTAACATTTGCATTGATGACAATCTTTACTTTCTCATAGCTGCTTCCAGACCTATGCCAGTGGTATTATTTTCCTGCTGCTTTCATTGCTGAGGGATAATACCAGTCCTGGCTATTCCCTTTCAGTCTGAAAGTATGGCTGTTGAACAAGCAGGACTATCAAGAGTAGAAGAACGTGCTTAAACTTGATAACTGTATAACTTTGGCCTCATGCCGTTACCCAACAGTTTGATGTCCACATCACAAAACCTGTCCTCTCGTTAACACCTCAGAAAGACAAGTAGACTGCTTAGAGGGAATACCTTGCTGCCCTGCGGGTGTTTTGCCTCCTGGCGGCATTAAGGTGTGCAAAGCAGAGGGGTGGGGAGGCTGCATTATATCTAACCTGAATTTAAACAAGATGATGCTACTTTGCGGAGCTGTCATTTTTGTCATGTGTCATAACTGCTAAATTTATACTGATTTATAAGAGACAGAAAAATAAATACAGTCCGTTTCCAGTTACCAAAGAGATATACTGTGTGCTAGTTCCCAGCTGGCATATGTTGGCATAGCTCTGTTGAAATGTAAGTGCAGTTTCAAACTGTCTGAAAATAGCTTGGATGCTTATCTAAGGAATATAATGTTACACATTTTCATCAGCTAAAGCAATAGACATCAATCATCCTTTGTTACTACTAGAAATGAAGAAGGTATTATAATCCAAGAAATTTCTTGCATAGATTTGAGTGCTTTTCTATGTTAATCACACCGTTTCTCCAGGGCATAGTTTTACAGCCATCTCTTGAAGTAATGAACATTCTTGTATTGAGTACTAAAAATACTGCACTTTAGGATATGTAATCAAGCTGATGCCTCTGGCTTGCTGGCTTTATGAACAGTAAGGGTATACCATATTGAAGCAAGATCCTACTTAGTTCTTCCCCTGAGAGTTTTTTCTGTGTCCATAGAAAACCTTCTTCCCTGAGCTCAACGCAAAACTGAGAAGACAGTAGGCAAACATTGGAGACCTGCATTCTCTTAGACTGATCCCCATACACTTCTTGAGGATGCAGGCTTAGTCGCCAAGTGCCTCTAACATCAGCGCCTTCCCAATACGCTCAGCGTAGATGAACTCTATAGTCCCTTAGAGAAGAGTCTTACAGCAGAAAAATTTCCTGCAGCACAAAGAGCTGTAAGATGTGCCCCCAAAGATTTGGCAACGTACATATGCGAGTGTGAAGACACCATAAATCAGAAGTGACTTTGCAATAGTTCACAGTTCAGCCGAGCTAAAGAGGACAGTCGAGGTCTGAATGCTGATCACTGGGGTTCTGCTGTAAAGATATCAACAAGTAAATTGGTCAGGGAAGGTGGATAAATTTCTACAGCCTTTTCTCTTGGTAACACAAAAATAGTACTTCTGACGATTGGGCAAACTGATTCTCAGTGCTTTTACATTTCAAGACTGTTCCATCTGGACGACCACTCTCCTCTGCTGAGCTTCCCAGCAGATGTTAGCTCCATTTTGAACTGTTGTTAGTCTTTTTGCTGGTCTCAGAGGAAGAGAGATTTACCTGGAAGGATCATTTTTAATCTGTGACAAGCAGTATGATGCACAAAAATGACCATTCTGGGATGGAAACTTATTGTGTTTTTGTGAAGTACTTCATTCTGATGATCAGTTTTCTTTAAAGAGTTGGGTACTTTGAGGCACCAGCATTTGTTGGTACAGGCGGTGTATTGTATTATCTTGTCTGATAATTACCTTTGATTCAAAACTTAGAGTGGGTTCAGCCTTAGGTTGTTAACTCTTCAGGAGAGATCCGTTACGGCCTGCTAATGGTGACGTGCCCAGAGATTGGAGCTTGCGTGGTGCGTGCGGGGGACGGAGTGGGGTCTGCAAGTCTGAGGCTGCGCCACCAGTATGTGAGTAGGTCCACGTGCTGTGCTAGGTAGGGCAACAGTAAATCCACTCCTTGAAGTGCCCAGGGCAGTGTAGCACGTAAACTATAGGAATAATTAATAATAATCCTGTCTTGTTTTATTTCTAAACTGGAATTTGGGGTGGTTCCACCAAATACCTGCAGACACAAACTTCAGGCACTTGTTCATATTAAATACTTGACCTTCTACGGCAATAATTGCCTCCAGCTGTAGCTCTCACTATCTCACTCCTAAATGGTTCTGTGCTCACTGATCAACAAAGATTCCCTTGGTGGAAGTCACGCTCTCCAGGCATGATGAATGCACAGAAAGAAAATGATATAAAGATTACATAAGGTCTTTCTTTTGCTAATTTCTGGCATAATCACAAGAACAGTGTAATGCATTGCCTCTGTGTTTGTTCAAATCTATGGTGGTATTTCTTTTGAGACATGATAGCTAATCCGGAAACAATGGTAATTATGTGATAGCACACCACTGAGATTCCTTATTAACTGAATTAAATAGTGTGTGTAGCTTTAGAATTGGTACTACAAAAACAAAGCAAGGGCTTACAGGTAAACCTGGGAAAAAAACCCCACAAGGCAGGGATGAAATGAGATTGTCCTGCCATTGTATGTACATGTTCCCATTGCATGTGTTCTTTAGATGAATGCGTATAGAGGATAACTTTTATCCCTTTTGGAGAAAATGGCCTGAATTCTGGTCTTGCGTAAGCGTAAACCGGAAGTACAAAGCAAGTGTGGGAGACACCAGGTGCTGTTTATTTAATAGAAGGCTGGGTTTACCTCCTGATGGCTTGGTCGCTGGACCAATTACAGTTCCCCCTGGGAAGCATTTTACAAGAGCAGTCCCAGTTGTGATGCCCACATTGTGCTTGACGATCCCAGTTTGCCTGCCTCTGGGAGCCCTCTGAATTCCAGCTGGCTTCAGAGGCTCAGCCTGGGGCATCCTGCTCTTGCAGGCAGCCTGCGCTTGAGCAACAGTCAGACCCTGTGCCCTCCTGGCAGAGCATTCGGGGACAAATTGGGGAAAGAGTCGCAGTGGGTTTATCTGCTTGATATTGCCACAGCGACAGATGGGATCGTTCACAGGTGCATGAGAAGTCGAGTCCATCCATAGGCATGCAAATACATCTGGAGGGCACATGCAAGGCTTCTTTTGGGAATGCCAGCTGCATTACCCTACAGCCAAGCCAGTGGTATTCATGTATCACCTGGCTGTCTGTGACTACAGGTGCTGCTTGCAATTAGTAAAAACGATCAGAAACAGACAGATTTGTCTTTTGCTTAGTCTTGTTTTTCAGTCAAATGCAATTAATTTCTCTAGGTTTAGCTTTAAGTAGTGCTGTAGGAATATCTCAACCTTACTGGAATTATATTTAAATAGGCTTCCACATCAAATCTTGTCTAAAAAATGTGAACAAATTCATGTTGTGAAAGCTCTTTGTCCTTAATGGGACTTAGCCCAGATTAAGCGATATAGGATGTTGCCCTCTGATACAGCAAATGCAGTCAGTATGAAATACAGGAGAAAATTCCTGTATTTGGTACTGTATTTATAAGTGTATCTGCCTGCCTTAATTTAGGCTGGATTCTGATTGCTGTTGTTATTCTACTACTTTCAGTAAATCCTACATAAATTCATTAGCTTTGCCCATGTTTCTGAATCACACACAATAAATATTACCTTAAAATGCAAGCTAAAACTTTCAAACATGTATATCATCAGGAACACTTACGAAAAGAGAGAGTTTGTAGTTGTTGCTTGTAAGCTGTGGCTTGGTTTTAGTAGAAACCATCAGCAAGAAATAACCAAACCCTACAAAACTGGAAAGACTAATTCCCTCGGTGAGCTTTACTGGGTGAAGTTCCCCGGCTATTCTGTACAGGCACTGGGACTGCGATTATCACAGCAGAATCTTTGACCTTAAAAAGATAAGGAAAGTGCTGAGGGCATTCGTGTTTCATTAAGGATAATAGGAGTTGAAAGCTTTTAGAACTTTTCAGGATTAGGTCCAAAATTTGTACATCATGGTAGCAGCACAGATGTGCCAACAAGCAGGGCTTACTGAGGAGTGCAATTAATGTGAAACAAACTGTTCCCCTTCCTGCCTCCCCCTCCCGGCCCCAGGTAGTTCATTTGCTCTGCAAATCCAGCTCCCAGCCCAGTTCAAAAGAAACTATGAAAACGTGGGATGTATTGATAAAGACAGTAGTAGCAGATTATTTTTTTTCTTTGAGAAGTGACCCAAACATATTGGTAATATTTCTGTCTGGAGAGCTTAGCTTTTTTGGCACAGAAAATTTGTTCCTGGAACACAGCCTACTATAGATGCAAAGTCATTAGCTGCTGGGTTATTACAAAGTTAATGATGAAAGACAGAAACTGTTAAGTAGGATATTGAAATGTGCATTTAATTTTTTTTTGCAGTGATTCTGGAAACAGTCTGACATTTCTACTTGATCAAAAGGAAAACAAATAACCTCAGCTATGGAGAGAAAGAGACAGCTACAGAAAAGGGAATTTGGGAAAAGACTTTCTCTGGACAGCAGTCTTGTGGTAAGAATGAATATTTACTGAATTTACTATAGCTGTTAAGAGGCAATACTCGTAATGATTACATTTTTAGAGGTGTTTATCTATTCATCACAATATCACAGCCTTTCGTGATTTTTAAGATTCTCCAGAGAAAAAGTGCTGGCGGAATTTTACAGTGTCCTAAATAGAAACATGTCATCATATAAAAACATGTCCCTGAATTCATTGGATTCACACAAGAAAGAAATCCAGACAAATTCACCAAACTTGTAATTAAAATCCTACTCAGCTTCTGTGGGATCACTCGGTATTGCTGTATACTTAGTGTATGACAGCTGTAGATAGCTCGGGTCATCTAATCAGAATGCTTGTTTTACTATTGAGGATACTAGGAAAAATTTGTTTGTAATAGTGAATGTATAAACTACCGTAATACCGCCTGAAAGAGAAATGTAAATGTCACAAGCTGTAAAATAATTGGTTTTGCTATACATAGGAGTTGAATTCATTGAGAATGTTTTCTAGATTTATTTTTAATTACTGTTTTCAAATGATGACTGAGATTAACAAGGAGTTTTATAGCTGTACTAGGGATGCATGACCGGAAAACGCTCGTAGATGTTGAACAGTTGTATAAAGATAAACACGCCGATGTCAAGTACTTGGCATGCTAGTGTAACAAATGCTGAAACAAGCAAAGCTGAGCGCACTAAGGAAACCCATGACATCTCTTTGACATTCACAGAGATTGTCTTCTGAGAAAGAAATTTGTTCCTGGGTGTTGATAACAGAGCTATCTCTTTTTTTGGCTACTGGTATTGCTGGGACTGAAGCTGGGATGCAGGTGGATTCGGCATTAGTAGCCGCAAGGGCTGGGTTCGGGATCTAAGAGCTCCTAATGAACACCAGTTTATCTCCTCACATGAAAGCCACAAGTATTAAACTTTGCCCAATGGACTGTACTTCTTCACTCATAAGCAATGAGTGAAACGATTCACAAAACAGTACTTGACTAATGAGAGGAAAGGACAGCAGCAACATAACTGGACGTTAGAGAATAACCAAACATGCCCTTCCCAGAATGTACCAATAGTCATTTGAAGACTTCTTGAGCAGATAGTTCTCATCTTCTGTAACATCTCCTTACCCACAGGCAGTGGCTGTGGGACCCCACAGCCCTGTTGCCTGCTATCCTGGGTAGCAAGGCCTCATCCACACCTGTGAGAACCACGTGCGCGTGCTGCCCACAGCACACTTTGGCCAACCACCCCTGTCTTACCCGCACTGCAGCTTGCTGTTGAGATTTTTCGTCACCAAAAAGGCTACAAAGACCTCTCAGGAAATAGAAACTCTGCTGTGCCATCTCTTTGGTCTGAATTCTGTATCCGCATGCTGTAATGTGTGACCGTTTTTCTCGGGCAAGTTTAAGATGATTAGCGTACCTTGAATTTTACACATTATTACAACTATGTAATTTATTTCCTCTTATGCTACACTTGTCTTCTGGGGTTTTTTCCAAAGTAAAATGCCCACTGACGTGCTAAAAGCAGTGAATATGGACTGAACAGGATTCAGTTTGTCCACTGATGTCTTTCGTTCATCTGCTGTGCTCCTTAGCAGGGGTCAGCGGAGCATTCCCTCCCTCCATCCCTGGTTTCCTCTGCTCTGCAGGCCTCAGAGGATTCTGCTTAGGCCTTAGGACTCTCCCTTAGGCCTTAGCTAGCAGGTCAAAACTTCTCAGGTAGTGTTAGTCAAACAGTGAAGAAATGTGCAGAGCACTTTTCAAAAGGGGTCCATCCTTTTCCTCAGCTGTGAAATGGCACTGTTTCTTATGATGATGAATTATATTTTTTATTTTGAAAATTGAAAATATTGAGAGAGAAATAAAAGTAGTGAAGGGTAGTGAGCCCTCCCCCAGACTGAGCTGGTCTCGGGACGCTAATGAGAAGCTGTCTAAACTCCCTCCTGTTCAGGCCCTGCAGCTCGGTGCTCTGACGGCAAGAGGCAGCCGTTTTCAGGTTGTTCAGCCTGCAATCAGACCTGCCTTCTCAGCTTGCACGCACTCAGCACGCCATGTCATTCTCCCAGCGCTATTAAAACTATTTCAGTTGTCTTCTAGCTCATGGGGAGAGACGGTACGTTTAGTATGAACTCACAATTTTATCTAATGCACTCAGTCAAACAAAATCTGGAAGGTTTTGTACGCTCAGAAGTGTTTATTCCCAGGGCTAACCTCTGTTATTAGCCCTAAGCAGGCGACCCCCCCCCACCAGCCCTGCCCTCAAAACAGACTCCAGTTAAAATGTACTGCTGCGATCCAAACAATCCCTGGTGAACTATCAATATTTATCTGTGGAAAAGAACACTGTGGAAACTGGGTGTTGAAAGTTAAGGGAAATGTTAGCAATTATGAATTTTGCACAAAGATGTTGCTTAGTATGGCAAATCAGTACTGTTTTCCCCTGAATGTTTTCACTGATGTAATGGACTAGATTCGACCTTTGCGTAATGCATTAAGATAGAAATTTTCTTTCCCTGAGGTGACAACGTGGTCTGCTGTATGGATGGGAAGAAGGAACTACGTATTCCTGGATTCCAGTTTCACCATACTCCTAGTTTGGGCTTAATTATAGCCAAGATAGTGCACCATGCTTAATTCTTACCTTTGTCATCAGGAAGGGGGAGAGAGACGTTTGCCAGTGTCGAAGGGAATACTGGGTGTAACACCGTCAAAAGGGCTTTGTGTAGTAATTGGTGCTACCTGCGCATCAAAATGCCCATAAGGATTTAATTAGAGGAGAAACAGAATCTGTGGCTTTATGAGAAGGTGATGCTCCCTCCTTGCTCTTCAGCAAGTGGTAAGTACAGTGGGATGCTGTACACAGATGAAAAACAGTCTTCAGGCACTGGCTTGAGGTCAGTGAATTTATGAATTCATGCCAATATGTGCCAGCTGCAGATCTGTGTCTGATTAGCTCATGTTGCTGTGAAGGTGTTGAAGAAAACATGTGAGCGAAAGATGAAATATTGCAGTATTTCAATATTTTGAAGACATAAGACCGTCATACCATCAGGCTGATGCACCCAGTTTTAAAATGTCTTCTGCTACACGTGGCATTTACAGGTTGTGCTTGCCTGTAGTTTCTCAGCGCATACATCCATTTTCAGTACTTGTGTATTGCAGGTCAATGTCTATCAAAGCTGTATATTAAGTAGAATATATATGCCTAGATTAAAGTATGTCATCCATACATTTAATTAGAAACATGTGAGCCCTGTTCATTGTTTACTGCCAGCGATTACTTCATAACAAATTGGGAGACACATTTTGAGATTCAAGTGCCTCCAGCAGCCTGTTAGTAAATCACACTGGGTGTGCTGTGACTGCATGAAATTCAACTGGGCAAAGAAAAGCACTTCGTGTTCCTTTTGTTTTCCCCAGATTCCTGTTTTATCATAAGTCCTCTTAATTGTTGCTTTCATATCATATGTCTGTCTTCATCACCCTTGTATCCATTCTGTTACCAAATTTTATCTGAGCAATATATTTTAGTCCAGTCCCCTGCATGTACAAGCCCTTACGTCTCTCTTTTCGTATCTCTTCCCAAAGATTTTGTGTTTAACCTCTCAGGCATTCAGGGCTGGACGCTCTTCTTGGAAAATCTGGCCCTGATTTGCTCGAAAACATCTTCTCCTTGTTTGATGGAGTCTTCCAGCATTATTGTATCTCAGAAAGAATTCTGTGTGTTTAAAGGAAACATGTTTCTACTTTTGTACTCTGGACCATGAGATACAAATAGGCGTTTCTGATAACATTCCTCACCCTGCCTGGCTGTGCTGCTTTTCCCATCTGCATCAGATTGTAATCCTTTGGAATGTTTTTTCCATGATTTAATCTACAAGTACTGCATAGTAATGTTTGAAACAAAAAAAAAATCACTCTTTCTCCCTCATCTCTTTGACTCTAAATGTATAAGCTACAATGGTATTTGATGGAAGAGTGAGAAAAGGAGAGTAGTTTCTGGAACAAAAAGACATGGCTTCAAACCCCATAGGATATGGATCTGAGCTTTCAAAATATGAACATAAATTTCATTGGAGTGTTTTGTATTCAGGCCTATCCCATCAAAGAATGAGTTTCAGGCGTCACATGAGGAGGATCAATTTCAGAAATATCCTTCAAACAACATGCCAGTGAGAAATTTCATAGACATTAAAACACTCTGCCTTACACCACAGGCGCAGTAACTACTTTTTGATCACCTCAGATAAAGAAGAGTTCAGCGTTGTTTCATGTAGAACTCTACCCCTTCCTAGCTGGTGTCTTTGGGGAATAAGCTTTACAATGAAGGCAAATAAACCTTTTAAAATTAAAAAGTATAAATGCACAAATATGTTCACAGGAGATATTTTTTTAGTGAGTGATCATGGGCCTCATGAATATTTGAATTAATGCTTTACTGGAAGTTAGTGGTTCGCAGCCATGTATTTTAGCAAGATTCAGAATCCTACTGCTGCTAAGAAATGCCAGGTAATTCAACAGAGGCATCAATACAACTGCCACTCAGGTCAAAGGGGAGCCTTGCTGTTCACTTCAATGAAATTAGGTCCCTGTCAGCTTTTAGCCATAATATCACAGGTATTATTCCAAAAATCCCTAGTACAGCCAATGGCTGTTACTGCTCTCTAGGTTTCAGATATTGGCAACAGGTTGGAGATTTTTTTATACACCCAGACACTCATTTACGTTTCCGAACAAAGCAGGTAAGCCTGCAGTGACAATGCTGTTCTATAGCTTTATATTCAGAGGAAACAATTGTGAAATATTAACTTCGTAACAATTCTTACAGGTGATCCTATGAGATCAGCTAAAGAAAATAATATCTTTGTAATTTCTGCCTGATATTTAAAAAACGAAACGTGCCACCCAAGAAGGATATAGTTTTTACAGTTTCAATATAATTTTGTAATTTTTTATAATTTTTTCATCTGTTGTACAAGTGATGCTACTGTATTTTGGTTTTGTAAAGTTTTCTTCCACAAACCAATTACAATCGAAACACCGTAACTCTGAAAATCAAACTAGTTTGAGGTAGGAGGACTAAAGAAGATCTCAGATTCATTTTTAGTTCTAAATAACAGGTCTCTGTCCCATCATGTTATCATGACATCAGTAAATACGTTTTATACTAAACATGGTTATAAGATGACAAGATTGACAAGGTAGCAAGCGGAGAACAAGGTGGAACTCGGTGTCCTTCTGGATTGCTGTGTTAGAAACAGAGACCGAAGCCATTGCTATGATTGCCACAGTACTTCTGTTCAGTATGAAAATAAATTGCAAAATTCGTAATGTTGATGGAATATTTTTATTTGCAATACATTGCTTAGCTGTCACATAGCTCCATGTCAGACTGTTTTCTATTTAGACTGGCATATATGGCAGTCTTTCTGAAGAACATTGTGCCTTTTCATGTGGCTTAAATCCTTAAATTCTTTAGGTTTTCTTAAAAAGAACAGCTTTACAAAGTGAAAGTGAGTATTTCATGACTTCAAAGTTTTTTCATGAATAATTTTTTCATGTTAAATCTTTCTTTTCAGCATGTGTAGTTGAAAACAGCTAGTGAATGAAACTAGGTAAAAACAGGGTGGAAAGGGATTTTTCTGTAGTCTTTTTTTCACTTCAGACTAAATTACGTAAAGAAAATCAATATGAAAACACGTAGAAAAGTAAAAATTGTACTCTAATAAATTAACACCCATATTTCCTTAGTTCAGGTATAATGAAGACATTTTTTCTGTGACAAGTTTTCCTTGATAACATTTGCAATTTATTATTTGGTATGTGGGGGAGGCAGCTTAGACAGGGAATGCTATTAAAAAGCCAATGAAAGGATTGATTGTGTTTTAGGTTTTCCCTACAGAAGTTCTTCAACAAAAAGAAAAACGGAAAAAACCCAAACCCTAAACAGACCCAAAGCTAAGCTTTTAAGTAACTTGTGTGGGATGAGGAGAGTGTTAGAACGTATCACTGCCACCAGGGCCACATCAGCTACTCTATTCACTGGGGTGCTCTTTGAACATAAAAAAAGCCCTATCCTTTGCCTGATCCAAACTGTCCAGTTGTCTCCCAGACGCTTTTGATCAGAAAAAAGTCAATGTTTCAAGCTGTGCTCTTTATTTGTGTGGATAATTCCCAGCCTGACTACACACGTGGTTGGCCCTTACAGCTGTGGTGGCATTTAGCTGGGGAGATTTGAGAACAGAATACCTTTTTGAAGCAGCCAGCATTTATCAAAGTAAAAGTTTTTGTTTTATTTAAAATGAGGCTTTTGCTTCTGAAAGCAAGCTGCGGTAAAGTGCTTCTCTGGTGGCTCGTGAACTGTGCCCTGCTGCTTTCATTCTGGTCACACGCTCCTGTGGGGCTCTGTAGGATTAGCTTTAATGACACCACTTTGTTGTAATAAGGGTAGCGGTGTAATATAATGAATTGTACCGGGGCATAGGAGTAATATCTTCATCCAATTCTACCTGCGATAGTATTGGCATCATGTGTAAAAACACTTAAGTTGAATCGGAGACCTTTGTTGAGAAGTGTGCATGTATTACCCGTGAGTAACACACGGGGCTGGGAGCCTGGCCCGTTTGGGGGTCAAGTCCAACATCTGTGACCTCTAATCAGTTTCTAACTCAATTTAATACATTTCTAATTCAGTTTTCTCACCAATAAATTGGAGGTTATAATAATGTCATACCTCGTAAGTATCCTAATAACGGTCTGTTATTAGCATATGTCTGTAGCTTGCTTTGATATCTTCAGATGAAAGGTGCCACGGAGGAAGTGACATCGTAGCAAAGCTGTGAAGAGTGCTGCACCAGCAAGGTGGGAGGGGAACTCTTCATATGTGGGAATTAAATTCAGTCAAGGGAATAGCCGTGACTTTTTGCTAGTCAACTGTGACGTTCACAATGTGTCTAACATCGCTGTGTAACGTAATGTAATCCAACATTTTGAAATGAAAGGTGGCAATAAAATATTGCCTATGCAGATGTTGGCTAATGTTCTAAGGTTCTAAGGTTTTTTTGATTATTTTTTCCCCACCTAAAACTGCTGCCCAATTCCCTATGAATCTGCAAATGTTTTCAATCCGTTCAGAACTTGTATTTTTATTGGTGTATGAATTTATAATTTAGAATATTATTCAACCGGGTATACCATCAGAAGAAAAGCATATGCCAAGGGCGTGATCAGGCACTGCAAAAGCACAGTGCAGCGCTGGAGAAGACATGCAACATGTGAGCTTTAAAACCAGTTTTCACAGTGTGTTGCAGAGGCAAGCTGAAGCATCCGTAACATTCAGTGCATACAGTGGGAGCGTAAGTCAAGGAGAATGGTTTGATAAAAGTGACAAGTGTGTTGTTTTGAGGTAGAAGACAATACAGGAAAGAACAGCAATGAAGTACGTGTGGTTTTGCTGACTTAATAGGTTAATGTTTACGCATTTGTGGTGAAAACCCTAAAATACAGAATTGGCATAAAGACTCAGTAAACTGAATTAATAAGGCAATATTAGAAAAGTGTGTTCTTTATGGCAATGTTAGTATCGCTTGCACTATTCTGCAAATCTGCCAGTAAGGACATCTATTCCATAGACTGGGCAAATGAAATGTTATCAACTGTCTATATAACAGACAGCCCTGAAATCTGCTTGAAACTTTGTGGAAAAAGAAAATCCCAGTGGAGTTAGAGTGTGTAAAAGCCTTCTAAATGGAAGAAGAACAGATTGTCTGTTGTGCACATCTGGTGCCTTTAAACACCAGGACTTTGCAGAAACGGAGCTGTCTATAAATGTATAGCAAATAGCACATTCTTGTCTGCATTTGCATTTTTAATAAACCAGAAATCAGAACAAGAGCTCTGGCATGTTAGGCATGAGCAAACGCACAAGAAAATAACCATCCGAAGGGGTCGGTTCACAGCAGAAGCTGGGAAGAGTGAGGAGAAAAGAGAAATCACTGGTGTGGGACAGCAGTGCTTAGACTTTACTCATATTGGCATATCATTTGTGCTAATAATGGGGGTAACACTGTGGTGTGTATGGGTTTACGGATATCATTTACCAGCACAGCAGTACATCTAGGGTACTAGAAATAGACTCTACATCAGCTTGGATAAAGACTGCATGAAGTCAGTGGTTTGATCAAGTAAGATGGACGATGGCACTTCTGTGTTGCAGCGGTGAAGATGTCTGGTTTGAACTTCATTTGCAGAAGAGAGATTTGAATAAAGAAGTGTGTAAAGCACTGGACATCCTGGCAGTGTTCAGCTAGTCTTAGCACTGTTCTTGGACTCTGGAGCAGCCTGGCAAAGCCTAACATCATAACTAAAAAATACAGAGACTGTGAGTTCAAAAGCACTCAGTAAACCCAGGGAATTATGTTAGAAGAAGTAAGTGTTTGGCCTAATGTGAAGAAATGGCTCTATTGCGCGGCAGTGCCAAAGAACCGAAATCTTTGCTTGGGGTGATGCAGATAGTGACCTAATACTTTCATTAAAGCTAGTTTATACCAATAGAAACCAGTGAGCCATTTCAAGAACTGGAGACACTGATAAACAGGGAGCAGTAGCTGCATAGCAACCTAGAGAAGATGTTGCTTGAAGAGACTAAAAAGCTCATATATAGCATTGCGAATGAGGAAATAGTGCATGGAGCGTGTTGCTCCTGAGCAACAGTTGGAACAATATTCCTGCTGGAAAATGCCTCAATGGTTTATTGATCAAAAGCACTGACACCAACACAGGCAGAAGTGCACTCCAAGAAAGAAATTATTTACCATTTGTTGCTGCACATCAGAAGTTACATCAATAGGTATATATGGCGACAGCTGAAACAGAGCCCAGATCCCTAGAGAGCGTGCTTTGACAAACTGCTGGCTTTTGCTTTCTCGTGTCTTTGGCACATAAACTTAAAGCAACAAGCAAGAGACTCGAAGGTTAAAATAAAAGCTTTAAGAGAGATTTCTGTAGCTGATCTGCCCTTGTTCATTGTCACAGAATTTGATGCAAAAGCAGAGGAGAGCTAAGTACAACAGAGAACAGAAAAGATGATTTTACTAGTGCCTGCAAATTAGCTGGCAGATGGACTGAGAAAAACAGAGGGCAATGATATTCTGTGACCTTTTAAAAAAGTGGTAAAATCAGTCCATGTTGCTAAAGAATCTCAGCAAATGCCCTGTCAGACTTTCAACATGAAAATATTAAACCCTAAACAATTTCTAAAAAGCTTTTAAAGGCACTCATTTGGCTGCAGAGGGGAAACTAAAAATGAAAATGAAGGAAAAAGCAAGACAAATGTCTGCATGTATTTTGAGAGTTATTCAGGAAGGAAACCTTAGCATGGTACAATACAAAATTTGGCTGCAACAAAAAGAAATGGATGTCAGATGTTCAAGTTGACAAAACCCAGAGACTGAACTATGACAAATTTATGGTAATATACAGTTGCAGGTAGCAAGGCTTAGAGGAAAACAGTCACAGGTTCATCTCAGCGCAGAGGAGACAACTGCATGCTGAGTGCTGATTTTTACAGGTTTTCTTCAGTGTCATCCGGCTGGGGACATATTAAGGAGAAATCTTGCCATGGAGCTATTTCACTGATAGTAGATCTTTATTTCGGATGGAGCCTCGCATCACGTTTTGGAGGAGTTTTGATGATTTGCAATGCGCACACCAGGCTCTGTTCCCCAGGGCCTCCGGGAGTAGCTGGCGGGTGCCTACCATCTGGTCCACAGCCAGCTCGGCAGCCTTCTGCCCGCTCCTGCCCTCTTCCCCAAAGATGCCAGCGAGGAGCAGGCTGCATGCAGGGGAGGAGAGCTTGAGCAGTGCGAGCCTGCTCCTGGCCGAGATCTTGGGCTGCTCTCTCCCTTTCCCTCTGCCCCTTCCCCATCAATTACAAAGTGTAGCCGTGACAGATGTACATCTAGCCACAGAAGAGGAAAGGTCATGGAAATCTTTGGATTTCCTGTGAATATGCACACATGCTGCGTGGCCTGCCACACGATTATGTGCCTCGCTGTGACATAAAGGCTGCATATCATCAGACTGGCCAGAGATAAGCAGTTCCCAAGGGAAATGGATATACCAGGGACCCTTATCTGGGTCTATTAAGCTACCAAATGCAGCAGTGTAATTGGAGGCTTTGCCTGCCCAGATGTTAAGAGCAGAAGGCTGCCAGTAACAAGAGATCTGAGGAGATTGGGGTTAACTAAATAGGGGTTTTATTTACAAACCTTTTAAAATGCTTCATGCCTTCAGCAATTAAACATAACACACACCCTGAGGAGGACAGGTCTCCTCCTCACAGTTGCCTGATTCCCTTGAATACAATCATGGGGAGAAGAGAGACAAATTATATCCTATGCTGTTTTATAGTGTTGATATAATCCTCTACCCTGCAAGACCAAGAATGAACAGTGAATCTACCTCCTGCTGGTTCAGTCATGGCATTCTCTCAACTGTCCTATTTTGAATACTGTTGCATCCCTAGAAGAATGTACATTTCTCTTATGGACTTGTGTGCATGTAAATGTAGAAAGGGAAAAAATATCATTGCAAAAAGGTATGTAGGCATATCCAGATAGATTTATTTTACAAACAGCTATGGTCAGCTTACCCTGTTGTTCTTGCATTTTTCTTGTTTTGTCCACTTACTCACGGTGAATGTGGAATAGCCTCAAACCAAAGCTATAGCTTTGAACTGTCTGTAAACAAGGATATCCAGCCTGTGTTATAAATTCTGAGATTTCGCTATTTGGTTTAGTCCCAGCTGGAAAATCCTGGTCTTGTTCTAAAATTATGTATATATTTCTGGTCCTCTTGCTCTTTTAATTCTATAGCTGTAGTAGATGGTGTACACTAAAAGAGGAGATGTGCACTGTTTTACTCCATGAGGTTACAGTTTTGATCTTTAGATAAAGTGTCTCACTGAAAAATTCAGTTAAATCACTATATGTTTTGCCTTTATGGAAGAAGTGTTTTCTGGTTAAAACCCTAGCTGCTAAAGAACTCGCTAAATCTTTCACATAGAAAATATTCTGCTTCATGCTGTCAACAGAGCTAGCAAAACTCTGCAGTGTAAGTAAGTCTCTTGCTCTGCAACCCTGGAGGTAGGGACATTCAAGGGTAAATATTCTGATACCAGACATTTTTCTTTTCTAGAGAGTCTCCACATGCTTATTGAGCTCTAATTGCTGTGAATAGCTCTGCTAGCAGTTTGTTTCTACTTAGTTTTGTTCTTGTGCCTCTGAGCTTGCCTATCTGCTTTTGCTTTTAGGGCCCCGTTTGACCCATATAGGAAGTGAGCTGGGATCATCATGAAGCATTTAAAATAATTGGGTATCAACAGCTGGCTTTATGGGAAGCTAACAGTGTAAATCCAGAGAGTTTTTATTATTTCAATGGGTATTTTTTCTAGTGTATAAAGTGGATCCAAGTAATTTTGGCTGGGAAACAGTTTCTCAACTTATTTCTATAATACCTTAGAGTTTTTCATTATAGTGAAAATCTCTAACAGGTCTGAAGGGAGAAATTACCTCCACTGTTTCCAGACAGCCAAGATGTTTTCCCTTTGCCTGAATTTATGAGTTTTGGCAAAGATAACTCACAATATGATCGTGCTTCAGGGTAGCGATTTCTTGCACCGAATCCCAAACTAACGTTAACTGTTTGGAAGGCTCCTATGTGTCTTTGGTGATGTATGCATATGGGACATGGCTCTCCAAAATCCTTCCAATCTGTTTTGCTTCCAGTGTATTATTCACTGCATAGTGTATTGAAACAGTTTTTTGAACTACTATTTACTTCCCAACTTCTTTCAAAGCTTTTACAGCATACATTGCAGTTCTAGTCAAAAGGAGCAAGATTTAACTCTTAATGAAAATTCTTTTGTTTGTATTGTTTTGTAAGGAGGTTCAAGTATACCTGATTATTATAGAGCTTTACTGAAAGACCAGTGCTTGAATCAAGTGATTCCATAAGGTGTAATGCACAATTCCTCTCAGATTTAAGCATTAGACTGTGACAGAACAGATATTTCCATCCTGGGGAATTCGATTCATTTTGACATTATGTTTTCAACTAAAACTACTTTTTTACTTAGAAATATAGAAAATATCTCCTCTTAAGCTGAATTTACTTTCTTCCCATTTTTGCTGCAATGCCTCACCATTTCTATGCCTTGCACTCCCCTGCTGCCCAGCTACCCTATGGCATGCGTGGAGCTCCAGGTTATACAGCTGTCATCCTCTGAAGTGCTCTCTCTCTGGAGGGGAAGCAACCCCACACTCTACCTGTCACATGAGATGGAGGAGGTGGGGGACCCAGCAGGTGAACTACAGTGCTCTCTGTGACCTTAAACACATCATGCTTGAGCGTGCAAACAAAACCCTTCTGACTCATAGTAAAAAGGGGTGTGTGTACACAAATTTAATGCACACATACGTGCCCACACACCCCTTCTTACTGTGACTAAGTGTGCGCTAAATTTGTGTAAATTGTCCCCAGAAATTAAGCATTTTCTGTTATTAAACGTTTTCTGTTATCCTAAAGGAAACCTGTTTTTTAAGAATGATATTGGCATTTTCCTTCAAAAATTCTGTTTTTTTCTTGTGGAAACTGCAGTGTCCTCTAGAGTTGTCAACATAAGATTCCTGAACAGCTTTATAAAAGTTATACAAGTTGCTGCTTTTACCTTTAGCCAATCTGTCCGTTGCCTTATTCCACCAAGTAGAAACTTCAGTAGCACTCGTTAGCTAGATATCTCAAGCAGAAAAGTACATACTCCGTATAGGTTAAGGTGACAGAATCTGACATTGCAAGTGTTTGCATCTTATTTCCTTCGTGTCTTTTACATCCCTTAAACTCCAAGAACCTCAATGGACTTTTTCTTGATGTATATCCGTCTGAGTTCGACAAGAATCACACCAACGTCCTCTGTTTATTCTATAGCTATTTTCATTGGAACATTTTTTTAGTTATCAACCAGTATCTCATACCCGTTTCTTCTGCTGTTACTGAGAGTTGGATAGGAGTTTTCTCTCATGTTGTGTCTTTGTAAATCAGATCATCTTGTGATACTGAATCACGCTGGTGTTCACTGGCTAAGCAGCAAGTTCCTTCTAACCCTCTTCCATGTGTGGTTCTGTTTGATGGGATTGTTATTTACTTTCCAGCCACCTTGTAATCTTGATTTCATCTGCGACTTCCAAGCTTTCCTTTGAGTACCATATCAACGACATTGTCAAGGCTTTTTTTTTTATATATTATATATATATCCGTGTAGGAATTCAGCACAAGCTCAGGTCTTGCTATCTCAGCAGGATGCAGAGGGTTTGATTTATGTCTGGATAAGAGCACAGGTTGAATTATTGAAGTAGCTCGCTCACAGCCTCCTAGATTGGCTTCTACATGATAGTCTAAAGTTTGTGCAAAATTCACTGTATGTGCTAAAGCACACACAGTTAAACACATCCAAAAATTAACATGGCACACCTATACGAGGCATGGAATTATTTTTGGATGTGGCATTGTTTAAACCTACAAAGTTTTAAATATGCTTCCCTCCCCATGAGCCTGTGTCTTGGACTATCACCGTGTTTGTATGACGTGTGAACGAATTTTGTGGGCGTAACATACATCATTGAAGAGAGTTGTCTCACAACCTCCGCTCACTTACTGTCCTTGAGGGAGGTGAACACTGCTGGTGTCGTGTTGCTGTTTCCCTCTGGTGCAGAAACTCTGATTCCTTTCAGAGTCAGTTCTAAGTGACCTGGGAATCTCCTTCGATAGAGGCTAGGTGTTTCAAACTAATTAAGTTTTTTTTGCATTCACCAGTTTTATGACTACTATTTAGCAACTAAATTAAGCTTTTTGATTTATAATTGCTTAGTTCTACTGATTGGCAATTGACTAGCAACTGCAGGTGTATTTCTTTGGGCATTCAACTTTGGATACTTTATTTACAGAAATGCTGGAAATCATGGAACACAGATGCCATTAAGTAGGACACTGGAAACTTTCAGACACCTTAAGCCACCAGTTTCTTTGAAAGTCTTAAACAGAACGCCTTCACCTCTCCAGAAATTACATTTACAAAGACGTGTTAGACACGGAGTTGCCAGCTGCAGAAATGCAAGCCTTACCTACCATGCCAAAGTAAAGATTTGTAATTATGCACAGATCAAAGTATTCTTTATCTGCCAAAACTTTGTTAATGCGGATTTGACAATTAGAACTTCTGTATTATCTATAAAGAGTAGTTTATGTGGCACCAAAATTACAGCATCTACTCTTTTGAGTACAGAATTAACTTTCTGAAATGAGCAATTATATTAGTTAATTCATTTATACATTACGATTAATTTAAAAATAAATCCTTTAAGTATTTCAGGACTGTGAGATGATTTTAAAAATTATATTAATAGAGGAATACTACCAACTCTTTAAACTCTGAAAAAAGTCAGGCTTACAGTAAGTACATTTAAATTTTTTTCACACTGTTCTTCATAGCTAAGTTTCTTCTTTAGCAGAGACTCATGTGCAATATTATTCTTCCTTTCAAATGCCAAATATGTACTCCATGTCCTTCCAGTTGCATAAAGCAGAGAGCATAGGTGCTTTCTTGAAAAATGCACTATTCAGAATAACCATTGCATCTTAGCGGGATAGGACAAGACTGTAAAGATGCTCTCTGTTTATCCATGCACACTGTGTCTCTACTACCCGCAGAGGATGGGCAAGGCAGAAGGTCAATTCCAGCACCGCTAGAGCTCACAGGGGTCTAAGGGCAGACTGAGTGAAGGCATAGCTTATATCATGTTGGCCCATCTCATATGTAACGGCATCAGGCCTTTCTGAGAAGGTTGCTGTGACTGACTTGTCTGCCTGTTACTGACTATAGGTGTTGCTGATATTTGGTCCAAGGACAATATCCCTCACAACTCCATACTGCTGCTCGGGACCAATTTTAGGCTATGGAAAGAGAAGTCCAACACAGCCTGAAGGTTTCTTACCCAACATGTCCTTTGTTGGCACTCACAGATGTGCACTTGTGTTGGAAAGGGTTTTACCACTTTGAGCCTGAATTCAAGATAGTCTTGAAGTAATCGCAATACCTCGTACTTTGATAATGCAGTGCAACCAGGAAAAAGAAAAGTTTAAAAAATCAAAATAACCAAATACAGAGCTGTAGTCAGCACTACTGCTGATCACAATTATATGCCAAAAGCTTTTCATTACCAGAGCTAACCTCTGTGCCTGTGAGTTTTATACACTAACATGCATCTATCTCCTTAAATCTTTGACTCTAAATTTGTAATGGTTGCTTTTCAAGATTAGTAAAATATCTCTGCCACACGTTTGCCTGTAGCCTTCTCCTGATAGTGTCAACTCTAGTTTTAGCCCTTTTGCACTGACGATTTAGCACAATTCTGTGGCTCTGTGTAGACTTGCTGTCAGGTCCACCCTCACACGGAAAGCTCGGTTGATGCATGCTGTACAGGAAGGCTGGAGATGTGGAGCCCTATAAGCTAGCGCTGAGTCAGTATACTGATTTGAACATGTTTGTTGCACTTAACTCAGTGAGGTGCATTTGAAGCCCCTACCTGTAAGTCTTAACTTATCTTGCAGAGATACATGTATTATTAACAACCATAAATGTGTCCAACCCTTTTGTAAAACTAGCCTCCAGTATTTATTTCCACAATGGTCTGCAGTCCAGAGGCAGTAAATGTAACCGAGGTTAATGATACTGCTTGGTGGCTTTTAGTCAAGTGTGCTCATTGTGCTTTACATGTACTCAGACAGATGCCCTAGAAAAGGAAATAAAACACTTCCTGAAATGAAAGAACTACTGCAAATTAAAACTGTGTTGACCCAAATCCTTGGATCCAAACATTTCTTAATATGTTTCGCTTGGGGCCCATCTCAAATAAGAGGCAATAACTAAGCCAATATATTGTCCCTCAGTGGGATTCCAGATTGCTGGAGGTTGCTGAGGTAAATACTGTGGATGAACTTTTAACAGTATTGAATAATTTTGTGACCTTGGCTAATGGTGGTAACTGTAATTGGATCTCTTGCTGCAGGGTATAACGTGGTCTCCTGTAAAGTCAGGAGAGAGTTTGTCCTTTCCTGGTACTTGTCTTTCACTAAGATCCCAGTACTGCGGGTAGCCGACTCAATAGGCGACTGGTTTGATCTGTGTTTTGTCATGTGTGTTCTTATAGGATTAAAAGATAAACAAACACTTAAGAGATAGAGTTCAGTGTTTTAATATGTATGAAATAGAACTAAGTTTAATACTATAACCAATATCAAGTTCCTTTTTGTCACATTAAGGTTAAAACCTAGGACATATTTTGGGAGATGTCTAAATATAGAGAAGTTTTGAGATACAGGTTTCCAGTTTCAAAAGAGAGATGTACCATATTTGAAAGTAGCAGAAAAAAATATCCAATTTTGTTGCACATAAATAAGGGGAAACCTTCTGACTCTTGTTTACCTTGTTCTGACTTTTGAGTTTGTAATTTCTGTCTTTTTCTTCCTTTAGGACTGGAGACTTTTTATCATTGCCTGTTATGCTTCTTAAAATACAAAGTCCTAAGCACGCTACTTGGGCTTTGAACTTGCTCTTATCTTCATTTGTATACAATCATATGTAAAATTTTAGGAAAGTATCAATCCCTACAGGCAAGATAGGGACTATATAAACATAAATACAATATATATGTTTAAATTAACGTTTAGCACGATCTTGGAGAACCAGAAGCAATTGTGAGATAAAATATGCAACCCGAACCAGGTCTTGTTTATTTAAAGAGCAGGTTAAATGGTATGGTAGGTTAAGACAGGGAAAAGGCGGGGAGGGCAGTTAAGTTTAATGCTAACTGGCACACTTTCTGCCTCGCTGACCTACATATTACAGAAGAACTTTTTTGTCAATCTCCTTTTCAAAATTAAGCTTGAGCTTGAAGCTTCAATGTAAAGAAGAGACAAGGCCTGATTTCACTCCCATAAGCTTCAGAGTAAATCAAGAATAATTTTAAGAAAGTCAGTGGAGCAAGCTCTTACGTGATATAAATCATCACTGATGATAATCAAGTTATTTCAGTTTACGCTGTTAGAATCAAGTGCAATTAAGAGCTTAACAGTCAAGTAAATGTGACCAAAATCAGGACAACAGAATGCACACCTGAAATATTGCCTTTTGCTAAAACTATTTAAGGACAGGTTTGGCTCTGTTCCATGAAGGGCAGGCTGGCGAAGTTTCTACAGATTGATGCTGGTCTGAGTGAAGGCAGGAGCCTGGCCCTGTAGCTCTGTGAAATTGCTTTGTTCCCTCAGTGGAAATCTTGTCAGCATACTCTTCTCTCTGGTTTTCATGGATCTCTATCAGTGAAAGAAGTGTCGATACCTTAAGCACTTAAGCCGTTTTCGGTGTTGTGAACAGATTGCTTGGCCCGTATAGCAACTTCAGAAATCAAGTGCTCAGTGTAACTATCCTTCCACTCATCCTAGGGATTCAGTCTGAGTTCAAATGTCTTTTATAACCTGTAGGTATTACAAGTCCTCTGCTATATGAGTCAACTGAGAGCATGAATATTTTCGTTCTTTGGCTATACAGTCTGTGTAATAACTTACGGTGTCTTAGCTAAACTTCACTTGCTCGGTCTCTGATGTATGAGTCAGGAGGACGAGTGTCACGCAATAGATAACATGTGTTATGTTAAATTTCCCTTTCCTTCAGGGAAAACCTATAAACAGTGAAAATTACTGATTAGTCATTTCCAATTCCCTTAACAACAGTAATGATTAGAAAGCTTTATTTAAATAAAATGGAAAAGATTCCACATATTTTCTTGGAGGAAAGCATTTCTTTCTTACAGAGGACATACGATTTTCAAAGACCAAAATTTTTGCCACTCTTTAAAGGGAGTGATCAAAGACTGTGTGTTGCAACCACTGGGCTTGGCTATCCCTCAGCGTCTGTGCCCCATCCAGTCCAGAGCCATGGTGCTACACACTAGCTTGACACGGAAGAAAGTAAAAGGTGTCAAGATTAATAGTGCTAAGTGTAACGGTATTTACAAAGTTGCTACCTGATATTTGTCTGTGGTGGAAGGACACATACCATGTCGGATGGTGCTGTTTTATTTGACCATAAGCTTGACCTGACAAAGCTGTGTTCACATGCACTTTGCTAGTAAGGCCTTCTCAGACTCCTGAAGGGGAAAAGAGTCAGGTCTGTCGCTCTGTCCCATCCCACTGACTCCACAGCGGCAGGGAGTATCTACCCTGTATCTCTTTCGCTTGTCCAGAGAGCCTAAGAGTTCACAGGATGGAGTTGGGACCTAAACAGATTTCATAAAATATCACATGTTCTGCATTGACAGGGGGAGCCTGTTTAATGGTTCCCAAAGGAATAACACCCTGTCTTTATACTTTCCAAAGTTTGTTTCAATAAGACTGAAAAGTAAAGAAACAATGCAACAATGACATGGTTAACTTGGACAAGCTGTGTTGAATTTAACAAGTCAAGGAACTGGCGTTGTTTTGTTGCTCAGTTGGTGTTAAATATCCCCAGTGCGCACGCAGGATGTGTCAGAACCATGTGGTAAGGAAGGCAATTAGTTGTGCGGAGAAGATAAGCAGTGAGTTGGTACTCGTTTTGTGTACTTAGGGAATAGCAAGGTAATATAATGCGTGCTATGTTTCCACCTACAGTGCTTCTCAGACCCACTAATTTTTGTGTGTTTAGTCTGAAGATTTCCTTAAGAAACAGATTGCCTTACAGGCAGCCTGGATTCTATACATTGTATTGGAGAGGGATTTTGCACAGATTGAAGCAACAAAGCACAAGACAACGCCAAATCCACTGAGCACAAACATGCCTCAGTGAATAGCACTCCCTAAGCTTATTTAGCACTGTACACTGCAAAATATGCTAAACAAAGAACAAATTGCTGCTCTAAAGAGCTTGCAGACATAAGAACCTGAATCCGTATGATACAGTGAATAATCTATGCCAGATAAGCTTTCTAGCTGAAATGTTCAGAAGTTCTTAATTGGAAGGAGCAAGGGGATGTAAGTGGGAGTAATGTGTATATCATTAGCAAGAGAACAAATGTCTCCAGCTTTAACTAATGTTGACTACAATAAATTAAAATAAAAAGGAACAAACTGACACTTGAATATGAAGCTTGAGATGAGTGTTAATTTGAATTTTCTTGCCACACCTGGCTTGTTTCATAGTCTCAGGATTACTTAATTGGGCTCTTCGTATTTCAATTTTTGTATTTTAAGAAATGTCAGGTTATTACAAGTTCCAGAACATAATAATGTAAAAAAAAAAATCTTTTCAAGTCAGATACTGTTAGAATTTGTTATTCTGTGACTTTGAATGGAGTTTGACTCACTCTGCCTAAACATCCTCAGCTCAGCCTCGACTTTTTTTCCACGTAAGCATTGCCATCAGCTCTTCCTTCAAACATTTTGCTGCTGATAAGTACCCTGTGCTGCCTTTGAGTGTGCGGCGCTTTCTTGGGGGTGACTTGATGCGTCGGAAGTTCAGCTTTTCAAAACACGCGGAGTGAATGGGGGAGAGGATCTGCTTATTTCTAATTTTTAAATGCAGGTGATTGTCTAAGGAAGTCGCATACCATGTTCATTTACTGATGCTTGTCTTTGATGGGGGGAGGGGGGGCAGGGAGGCAGGGAGATGTAAGAAAGGATCCAGGGCAGGGAAAGTATATTTAATTCTGAGCTGAAAGCTTTGACACTACAGTGGTTAGTGTAGCATTGCATTAGCATGCTTTGTTGATCCTTCTCAAGAGCTTGTGCAGCAGTGCTGCTTAGGCACCCAACTGAAATCAGTTTTAACGAATGTCAGAGAAATCGTAAGGTGAATCATACTCAATTAATGTACAAGAACAGACCATTCAGAGTTTGCTTTTTCATATTCTAGTCAGGAAAGAAATTTCATTTTCTAGTGGGAAACAGAATTAACTTCTTTAAGACGTCTTGAAATCTCTTGCTCATTTAAAGTTCGTATTGTCTCTTCCCTGATTTACTGCTCCTGCAAGCTGCAGTTCTTCTGCTGTGGGGAGGAGAATACAGTATTTAGGGAGAGACCTTAGACTGACTCTCAACTCGTCATGTTTGGGGAGTTTGCAGGTGAAATGCTGCCACATGTAGTACCCAGCATTTTTCACCTCAGTCATTCCCCCACTGGAGCTGGTCTTACCTTTTCACCATAACATGTATCACAGTGCTGACTGGTTGTGAGTATAGTAAGTCTCATGGTTGCTTTTTCCATAAGTAATATGAGCAACTCGACTGTAAATAGTGTAAAAAATGTGACCTTTGTCCCTAATCCTGCCATTTTGGAAAAGCATTTTGAGAGATATTTTTAAATGCAAAGTTTCTATGTCCTACAGCATTGTCAAATTTACAGTTCAGTCCTTGCTTCTGTAAACTTTTAAAGCAATAACATTGGCAGTTCAAGCAAGCAGAGTTATTCAGTTCTGTGCAGCTGCTGGGATACAATGAAATTATGGTGTCAAGAAGATTCAAGCCTTACTTTAGTCAACTGAAAATATTGACAGAAAACAAATAAGATCCAGCTTTTCCTAGTGAACCCAAGCTTCTTTTTCTCATGAACCCAAGCATCCTTCTTGGATGTGATGATGTGAGTTGAGAACATTGTTTTATCAAACATCACTCCAGCTGCAGGATTCTATATAATGCAATTCAAAACACATCCAATATTTCGGTTTCTTGCAATTTTCTATGGTGTTCATTGTGGCAAATATTTCTGAGATAAACAAGCAATAAACCTGTCACTGAATGAATTCTGTTTGTTCAAAAATATAATGACTGTCCTTGCTACAAAAGCTGTAACTTCAGCTTCATGAAAGATGAAACCGCGGAAAAAGAAATTGCACTCATAATATGATTCTGTAAGCACTTGTATTTTAAACCTAATGTTTTGACAAAGTGTATGTAACAAGTACAATACTTTGGAAAGATTTTTCTCTAATGATAAAATAATTAAGTAAATGAGCATAGTTAAAAAATTGGAAACTTTTTTTTGTTTATTTTATGTAATGTATTCATTTAACATATTAATGTGTTACAGCTGACACAATGGAATGCTTGATGGAAATTAGACTTTGGGTTCAAGGTGCCTATAATTAAACCAGAACCAACGAGGTTAAGGGAGACTTTTGTCGTGTTGTCAGTAAGAGCCACTGGAGGGCAAAATGGTTAAAATTGGGTCTAAATCCATCCAGTAGAGACAGTGATGCTTCTTTGCCAGTAATTCCAGCTTCATGAGAGGTCTTATCATATTGCAGTTTTTGCCTATCTTCTTAAAAGTTTACAAAATATAAATTAAGGGGACTTATTTGGAGAGCGAGTGTTGTTCTGGGGTGCACAAATGGGATGGGACTGGACCTTTCAAAGACCTGAACTATTTTGCAAGTGGAGGAAGCCACAGAGATGACAGGTTGCCACAAGCACCACGGACCAAAGCAAGCAATTCTGTGGACTCCTCACCTGGCACGCTGGGTGTTAGTGCAATAGTTTCATTTGATCAATCAATATGCCCTTACAGCTCCATGTGTGAAAGCAATGAGGAAAAGAAAACAAAACATCCAGCATCTGGGGGGGGGCTTTCAAACAGCAAACAAATGGCTAATAAACCATTGACCCAAGCCAATTCCTGCCAAATGGGCATACACAGAGTGCATCCAACACATCATAGTACAAGCAGAGGAAAAGCACTTTTGTAAAACTGCAGCATTTCCATACATATAAAGAAAGAAGTAACTGCAGTATTTTAAATATCATTAAGTTACAATTTTCTGGATGAGTACAAGCCTGTGAGTTGCACGGGAGGCACATTTGATATGGTAGAATGTAACATTTGGTCAAATTAGGAGGCCTGAGGCATGACCAGTTATCATCAAGGCCTCTCTGAAAAGAAGTGAAATTAGGTATTCACAGGAATCCCCTGAAAAAGTAGGGCTGTCAAAGGAACGACCACTATCATCATAGGCCTCTGCAGGAAGGTGGTGGTCATGGGATGCCTTGGTGCAGGTACAGGCATAGGTTTTGAAGGTAGAAAAAGAAACATCAGAGCTCTGTGAGGGATTTGTCTTGTTGTGGGTGTCCTCACTGCAGCTTTGGGACACATAGCTTTGGGTGTTTGGGGAACGGACTCTCCTGCTATTTCTGTAACCAGCAAACGTCCCCAGCCTGGCCACGGTGAAGTGGGAATTAGGAAAGCTCTGCAAGAGGGATCTCACACTGCGGGGAGCATCTGTTGCAATGGGCTGCTGGTCATTTGCTTAAAATGCAGACAACTTACAGCTCATGGTGAATCTCCTCATTTGATAAATTGGCCCATGTTCTGGACTGTTTAGCATGGACACTTCTGTCTACGTACTTGCTTGAAGGAAGGAGATATTGCTGTGTTTTTTACTGCGATTTCTCTCCTGTAAATTTGATGTTATTAGTGTTTTCTTGTTTTTCGTTCTGCTCATTTGCCATTGTTTTATCCCTATAAAATAAGGATAAAAGTAATCCTCGAAGCAACGTTTATATAATGTTTTTCTAGTATGATGTTTTTCTAGCTATAAAAGCCTTGCCAAACTTCTTTTCAAAGGCTGTTTTCTTCTGTTTTCTTTCCCTTCCCTACTGAGGATTATAGGCAATACAGAACTGGAAAAACAGCGGTAAAAAAAGGCAGTGTGTGCTGCGTCCTCAGCAATATTTTGATCTTCTGCTCTTTCCGTAACTGTGAATAACACGCAGTTTACTTTTTGTTCATGACAAACAGGCAATGTGTGCTACCCTGGAAAACAGACGAGTGTCGGGTCTAGCCTCAGAACTCTATCTTTGATAAAAGCTCCCCTTTAAGTTGCATTTTCTATTAGACGTGGCAACAACATTAAATTCAAATGCGTCTTTCCGGCACCATTGTTGCATATTCTATCAGTCTCAAATTCCCAAACAATGTCAGAAGTTAAAGTAATTCAGAATATAAAGCTAAATCCGTGTGGCAGCTGGTTTTTGTCTCTGCACAAGGCTAACCCTGATTCAACATTACAAAACTGAGATGCTCCAAGTCATATTAGAGATGCCTAACATCTCTAGTCAGACCTCATAGCCCTACCAAAGCCGTTTATGTGATTGTGGCCATCTGTGAATTGCTGACAGACTTTCTGAGCTCATGGTATATGTTTGTACAAACAAATATAAAATAGACCATAGAAAAGTGTATACTAGAAGGGAGATGGTGAAAGGGATTGGCTCATCTCCTTGGTGAAGGCTCCAGGACTGGGCTGGACTGTGGCTAGGTTTAAACAAATCTGCTCTGTAGCTGGCCAGTAGCTCAGGGCTTCAGGGTGACGGCTCTGTCCTTGCAGATACAGCCTGGAAGAGTTGATAAATGAGCAGATCAATGAGGATAAATGCTTATAAACAAAGTCTGCCATTTTTTAATATTTGGACAGCACAGTGTTAACCTAGCTTTTACTGCCTGGAATGGAGCACCCGACAGATAACCTTACCCTCCTTTTAACCTTACTACTACCTCAGTAGTCTCAAGAGCTGCTTTAACAGGCAGAATCAGGCATCCCTCATTAATTCGCTCCACTGACTGAATTACTCAATGAAATTCTGTGGCCTTCATTATGCAGGAGGTCAGACTTGAAGATAATGATGGTCCTGCTGCCTATGAAATCTAGTACTTCTGCAGTTCTAGAGGGTTAAGGATCAGGAACTGGATTTCAGTGTCATGCCCTGGTATTACCTCTCCTTGTTATGCAGCTCTGTAATGCTATGAAGCCACAACATCATTAGTGTGATTCTTGGAGGGAAAAGAGATTTGCAGCAGTTTATTCTTCTTTGTAAGCAAACAACCAGGGAAAGCAAGATCTGGCATAACTTTTCAAAGATGATAGGCAAAATGGTGGTGCAAAAGAGAAACCGGTAATTAGTGGCTGCTTCCACTAATGACTGTCCTTTTACTGTGGCTAACGTGTCTCAGTTTCATCACTGGTAACTTTCAGGCTGATAGTTTGTACTTTTCTGAAGTGCTTTGCAATCTTGTGAGAGTGGTCTGGAGGACAGGGTGTCATTATGATATGCCACTTCTATTTTCTGGGCAGAAGTGGCTACCCATAATTTGACACATGGACAAACTTTCATCATCCCGAGCGGAAGCAGCACATGAAGAGTAGCTGGAAGCGGTGTATGAAAAGTAGCAAGGGAAGTTGTGGGAAGGGAAGCAAGGGTAGTTAAGGGAAGAACCAAGACAGAATTGTTTCACCATCTAATGCCGCAGCCGATTGCCTTGAGCTTCTTTCCTTTCCCTGACTTTGGGGACAGAGGGAAGATCCGCTGTACTTTTAGTAGAGCACATGAATTTAAAACCAAGAATTTTGAAAAAACATAGTATGAATAGTGGGTGAATTTTTTTCACCAATGAGAGGGCCATTTCAAAAAACAAAGGTGCTTTTATATTTATTTTGTGTAAAGCTGGTTTGTAGAAAAATCTGTCCGTTCCTGTTCTCTCTGGACTAACACATCAGATTGTGACTTGTCTTGTCTGCTTGCATTAATAGCATTGATTTATGATATATGTTATAACACAGTGTGACTCATCTGAGGTTTCTCATGCCTTCAGTGCAGGACTGTCACAATGAAACCTTAAAGAATGTATGTCTTTTGATTCATTACTCTACCAGAACTGTGCTGATCCTCCAGCAATTTTTAGAGCTATTTGTTTTATCTTTACCATTGTCAAGGTTTAAGGCTGGGCTGGCTATTAAACGGATGACAGATGCTCTCTATTAACTCTTTCCCTTCCCAGAAAGGGAAGGGAAAGAGAAAAGGGAGAGAGACTTATGGTTGGAAAAAACAAAACAACTTTAATGAAACAATAACAATAAAAATATAATAATATCAATGGAAATAATAAAATATATACAAATATATGCAAACCCAACATTGCGCTCCCCCCCACCAATGCTGATCACACTACCACCGCCGCTGCTGCGTGGCAGGCCCTGGGAAAGTCCTGGACGCGACTCAGCAGCAAACGAGAATTGGATTCACGAATCCCTGGATCAGGATTGAAGGCAGAAGAATGGACAGAGTCCTCCCAGAATGCCAGCCATGGAAGAAGACAACTTGACCCTCGTGATCCCTCAGCTTTACACCGAGTACGATGTGTATGGGATGGAATACTGCGTTTGCTCAGGGTTGGGTCACCCGTCCGGCCTGCCCTTCCCCACAAGTGCGAGCCTTTTACACCCTTTCACTTACAGCACATAAGAAAGTCAGCAGAACCAAGCAGGGACATTAGTTTGTATAGGAATAACTATAAGCAAGAGCCTTTCTGCATACCATTCCTATCATTACTCCAGCAATAACTATAAACATGGGGAATTATCATTCCCAGAAGCAGACACTGAAAAACACGCTGTTAATTTCAGAAAGTGCAGCCATTTAGAAGAGACTTAACTGAAAAGTAAAATTACTAAAAAGAAAATTGTTGCCGTCCTAGCTCAAACCTGAACAGCCAGGTATTGCATGTGCTTTGTGTTTGCTTTTGCTTTTAGAATCCCAATGGAATTTCCAAACTGATCTATCAAAGATCAAGGTGATCTGGTACGAATAAAAGAAAAAAGGAAAAAGGAAGAAGGAAAGTGGGATGCTTGAAACATGCCACCTTGTTACATCATGTTCTTCATATTAGGGCCAAAATTCAAGAGGGGAAGATGAGCAAAATCCACAGTTTGATTTTCAACTATGGATTTTCCAAGACAGAGAAGCATTCCAAAGAAGACCTGGAAAACTGTTTTTGAGGACTGTCCCCCCAGCACAGACCATGTGATGAGTCTAAGATAGATGCCTTTATAACTTTGTTTTGCATCCAGTAAGGAATATAATTCCTTTTCTTCCTTCTGATGTAAAATGCCAGTTTAAAAATTAGGAAACTTCTTGCTGAAACGAATCAGATTTTTATTTATAAAGATCTCTATCATTTCCCAGTTCAGCATATGAAAATTATAAAATGTGTGCTTGCCAAACTCTGCCGTATTTGCATCCACTGTGGGATATCTAATTTGTGCCGTTGACACATCACACAAAAACTACCTTTTCCTAGGAGAACTGGCATAAATGGTGTGAACATATGCTGAAATGGGAGACTTCTTCGAAGATGAGCTATAGGACATGAGTGGGGTGAGCACAGAAACAAGCTAGGAGCTTATTCTGACACTGACTTTCTAGCTAGTCTTTCCATATCAGATAAATGATAATACTTAACCCACAAGGATTTGTGAATCATATTCAAACAGAATTGCAATGTACTAATATTGTGCCAGATTCCTATTAGCTATTTTGAAGTTATACATTTTTTATCATTTGAAGTATGCTAAAATTGGTCCAGATCTCCTGCTTGCCTGTTTTATTTTAACCAATGTTGACAGCTAGAGCTGGTAGAAGCATTCTGAATTAAAATGAAAAGTCAGTGCAAAAATAAACCCAACCTTTTTCTGTCAAATAATTAATTAATTTTGTTGATGAACTCCATTTGCAATACACGCTAAGTCTTGTCAAACAAAGATAACAATATAATAGATCTCCACAACATTCGGACACCTGAGGCAGACATTTCTTTATAAAATTCTTTATAAAATGTCCTCTCATATTCTGTCTGTCCCCTTCACTTTCTGCACATACACAGATACACATAATTATAAATGACACATCCTTTTTTGAGGGTAGAATTGTGTTTGGAGTTAGGTACAGTGTGTTTGTGGAACTAATGACTATAATATTTCTTTTGAAATGCTGTCTTCTAGGTAAGCAAAAACATTTATAGTCAACTGATATCAAGTGAGATATGACTGTAGTGATTGTATAAGGTTAGGAAAACTGAAAGCTGAAGTTAAAATGTTTAGCTTATCCTCCATTCAGCAGTCAGTGCATACACTGTTGACAGAAGAAGAAATCACTCTGCAAAAGAAGAGGCATATATTTTGGTTAAAGTTTGTCAGGGTTTAAAGCTGGGCTGGCTATTAAAAGAACGACAGACGTTCTTTGTTAACCCCCTCCCTCCCCAAAGGGGGGAAAGAGAAAAGGGAAAGAGACTTATGGGTTGGAAAAGTTATAACAGCTTTAATCTAACTACAATAATAATGTATAATAATAATAATAGGAAAAAAATAATGAAATATATACAAATATACAAATACGTACAAACCCAATACCGAGCTCCCCCCCACCAATGACGATCACGTCACCTGGACACTGTGGGGCACGTCCCGAGGAAGTCCTCAACTGTACTCAGCAGCAGCAGGCAGGAGCTGGATTCAGGAATGCACAGATTGGGATTGAAGGCACAAAAATCGGATAGAGCCCTTGTCGGACGCCGGCCATAGAAGNCTCCATAGGGATAACTATAAGCAAGGGCCTTTCTGCACACCATTCCCACCGATGTTCCAGCACTAACTATAAGCAGCGAGCCTCATCACTGCTAGAAGCAGCTACTGTCTGGAAAAACATGCCGTTAATTTCAGAGAGTGCAGCTGCTCAGGAGAGACTTAACTAAAAAGTAAAGTTACTAAAAGAAAATTGGTTCTGTCCTGGCCCAAACCAGGACAAAGGTCTTCCATACACACAAGGTGTGCATGAAGGTGGCAAAGGACTTTATTTTACTGTCAAAAATAGTAGTTTTGGCACCAAATCCTTGTCTTATTTGAAGAGACACTATTGCTCAAAAAGCTTATGTGCTAGCAATGCTTAAATACTGGATATCTAAGGGTGAAATGAAAATCAAATGGAAGTGTGGTGCGTGGAGCCACTCTATGGATCTCTTCCTGTGTGTGTCGTAAGTGTGATTCCCCACATACTGAGGAAAATACGCAGCAGCGTCATTTCTGGTATCCTTCAGGCACCGTGTGTTACAGTGTGTAGTCAAAGGTCTTAGAAATGACAGACTGCAAAATCCTCTTGCATACTACAATCTCTGTGCTCTTGTGGGCATGACATCTCAGGACTGTGAGGATGTATCTGTGTGGCTGCTGAGTTCCCCATATCCCTATTGGTTTCCCACTTTTCAGCTGCAAGGATGGAAGAGATACAGGATGGGGGAAGGGGAAGGAAACCAAGGGAAATTTTGGTCTCTGTGGGACTGCAGCTTCAGCTGTCATCATTCTGTGCTAGTTCCAGGCCCAACACAGTGCACAGCACCCCTTCTGTGTTGGGTTGTGCTAACTTTTATATTCATGCAGGCTCGAGCAGTGAGTTAAGAGCTGCTGGGACTCATAAAAGCCATTTTGGCATTAAGTAATCCTGTTTTCTCAAGCGGGATTCAGCTCACAGGTAGAGGGGATGCCAGGGACTCAGAGATGCTGTTCCCTTGATGCTTCTCTCTCCCAGTTATGCTGTTTGTTCCAAACACCCGTGGAACTTACCAGTGTAGCTTTCTGAAAGAGGAGAAAAGCACATATAATGGTAATGAAAGGTTTTTCTGTGGGCCTTGAAGGGAGTGTGGAATCTTATGTGTTTATCTTGACCTGTCCAATTTATTTAACAGAACTTTAAAAACTAATATAACATTTTTTAGATCACTTCAGATTTGTGCTGAAAACCTCTGCAATTGCATTTGATGTATTTATAGGATGTAAATCCATTGAAAACAGCAAAAAGTCTAATTGAGAGAGATAAGTTTTAAATCAAACTTAGATCGACCTAATTAATTTTTTTTTTCTCCGTGATTACCTCCTACCTGTCTCCTGAATGTCCTTTAAAAATCTTCCTGACGTGCATCCAAAAATTCGTAACTGCCATAAAGATCCAATGTCCATTGCTTGGGAACGGAAGGCACTGAGTTAGCAGAAAAACGTAGGCTACCATCTGAGGCTGAACAACTGACAGCCTGATGATGAGCCAATAGCCTGGGAGTTTAAATCTGGACTAGATACTCCAAGGCCAGAAGAAGTCTTGTCCGTGCGTGTGTGTGTGTGTGTACATGCTGTTGCGATGGCGTGCTGCCTTCCTCTGTACTAAGAAGTTGTCAAAGTGGTTCACAGGCTCAGGGCAGGAGCCATGATGTTGACTTGTTCTTTGACTGATCGAAAAACCCCACAGAAGCCCTTGCATGGGTTCAAGGCTTTGCAACGGGGTGTATCAAAACTCTTCAGTTTCTTCTTTGTAGTTAAGTATCCCATAGTGAGGTACTCCCTCGATGAAAAGGAAATGAATGGAGCAAGGATGCGGTATGTTAGAGTGAAGCTGGCCCCTGGAACCCCAGCTACTATGACATTTATGCTCTGTATAAATAAATACGGTGTCAGCACATCGCACACCACATTGATTTCCACAAGACACAGCTCACCTTTACCTTTCAAATGATCCATTTGTTCCTCTCTTTTTGACTCAATTGTTTTTTAGGTCTTCTTTCTTAAGGAAATGGAGGAGTCTGAAGATTTTTCATCCTGTTCTATTGAAATCCTCTGCATTTCAGAGCCAATTTGTGTGAATACTGTGTCAGGGGATGCTGCTCCTAGCTTTGGTACAGGTTCTTCACTGAAGATCCTTCGCACGTCCCTGAAGAAGGCAGCTGTGCTGTGGACTTTTCTGTATCTGATACAACTTTTATCATTTTTTTGTTTTCTGGTACAGAATGAAAGATAAATGCAGTAAATCTACCTCTTATTATTTCACTAGGAAATCATTTTGGAAAAAGCTCATTATTGCCCATGGAAGAGGAATAACTATTTGGTTGGAAATATGCTTTTAAATTGTAGCTAAAAAAATTTCAACTTAACTTGTACTTGAAATATCCTTAGTTTTTTTCTAATTTCTTCTCAGCTCTGGATAGAGATCCTGTGGTCATTCCTCTATTCCAATGCCATCTTTTCTTGGAAGATACTAAGCAGTTGAAGATTAAACTCTGTATGGTATAGTTGTCGTGTTGGTGTTGATAAACACCTATAAGAAGGAAAACTTGTTTTCCAAACAGATTTTTATCTCTTAGATTTCTTTTCAATCGAGCCTGCAATTTCATAAATTTATCGAAGGAACACAAACTATCTGCTAGTTATTATCTTTTCTGTGGAGCTTGCTTCTTATGAAATGTTATTTCTATTCAACTAGTAGCTTCTGGAGTACCATTTTTACAAAAGAATAAATTGACTCTTGAATTAATGAACCTTGGACTGTGAGAACATACAGTTAGAGATTTAATTCTATAGCAAGCCCCTACTTTAAAAGATAGTTGTCAGAAAGCTTCCCTGGAATAATGGGCAATGTGCAGGTTTCATGGTGTTATCACAGTTCTAGAAATATGCAATACCGAATGATAGAAAAATTGTTATGTGTTAATACTACTGTGGTATTGTGTTACCTGCATTGCCACGTTCGCAGGCCTGGTAATCCAGACCTGCACAGATGACCTTGTCCCCAGAACTGGGGGATTCTAGCTGTGTGCTTGCTCCACCACGGAAAGGTCGTGCTTTTCCTTTTCCTCCTACATCCCAGCACTGCACCAAGGCAGAGCTCTGGCAGGGATGAAATCTGTCAGTTCTGGAAGAGGCAACGAAGAGGCCTTTCCTCCAGGTGACTGAAGAAAATGCAAATACTGTAGCCTCCAGCTCAGGGAAAATTTATTCAGGAGTAGGACCTTGCTTTCCTTATGCTATCCTAAGATCACACAGGCTAGTGAACACAACCTGAGTGTGTCTTCCCCTGCCCCACTGATCCCTTCCCCCAAAATGTCTAATGGAATTTCAATATTCAATAATATATTTATACTTTTGCTATTAAATATTTCTTCCTCTGGAGCAACAGTTGATTCTGTTTCCTTGAATCGCTGTTTAAGTCTTGCCTGCTCATCCTCCTAAACATTAATTTGGCTAGCAGCCTAGAAACCAGGAGGATTTTCATGGTTTGTGAGGCTGTAGAAAAGTCTGTGCTCAAAATTAGTAATCTTGGGCATAATTTCTTCCTGCTATCTGGGAGGACAAGTTTGTGCTGTATTACTTGAGGCCTCTGTGCAGCCTATCACAGCCACCAGTGTTACATATACATGGACAGTAACTGATGTTCTAAGTTTAGAAGCAGCTGTCAAAAAACATTTTAAATCTGTATTACTCTCAGAGGCGGAGAATCAGACTTCAGCTAGAAGTCTGGAGCTGAGTTGAGCTGTAGGCTTCACCCTCCTGTTAATTTAAGCGAACTCCCAGTGAGGTTTACTTCACCTTCTCATATTTCTGCTGCCTGGGTGAGAGGACAAGATAAGTATTGTTGTAGAATAATGCGCTGTAATTCTTAAAGGAGAAATTTTGCTTTAAGGCAGAGTATGAGATAATCAATAGATTTAAGATACAGTCTTCCAGATGATATGAAGAGTTTTAGGGCTTGAGTTGGTAAATAAGCAAAGAACTTGTGTGAGGAAGCCTGTTGGTTTAGGAATTGTATGTTTGAGGGGTAAAATGCAGAAAAGCTGGGAAGTCCTTTTTTTCCATTGTATGTGAGTTTCAGTATCAGCAAGTTTTACCCACATCAGTTATTTAAAAGAAAGGCGATGAAAATTTTAGTTATAGCCCAAATAGATGAATGTTGTAAATGAGGCAAGATTTGAGGCATGAAGCAAAATGTTTTGTTCAGTTGATATTACGAAAAACAAATAGCTTATTAGGAAGAAGTTGTTACAGGAGGCTGCCTTTAAAAAGAAAACGAAATTGCAAAAGCTTGTAATATCTTTTTGGCTAAAGCGACTTCATGTAAGAATGAATCAAGCAATGGCCAGCAATACACAGACCCATGGCAGAAGCAATTTCAGAATCAAGTTGCAAAAAAATCAAAACGGAAACGTGTATTAGTTTTATCCATTTTATACAAGGAAAAAAAATGGGGGTTATATACATCATCTGTTACACTGACCTGCCAATAGAATAGTTGCAAATGATGAGATTTGTTTCTGGTGAGCCGTTTACTCAGGGCAGGGACAGTAACTGCAATATTTCTGTGGTTTATGGCCTCTGAATTCTCCTCCGCTGACATTATTGGGATCTATTTTTCACTGTAGCTTAAGCAGTTCTTATTTCATGTGAATTGAGTTGCTCTTATATTTTTTAGTCTACGGTTTTACTCCGCATGTTTAAAACCATGTGCAATAACTTCTTTGTAAATAGTTTCAAAGCAGGAAAGCAGAGGATTTCTGAGCAACTTGAAGTATTGATTTAGAAAATTCCTGGGACAACCGCAGCTTGAGCCTGTGGTTCTGTGAGTAGCCGTTGCTCAAAGGCAAGAAGCACTGACACCAGTTGAGAAAGAGAGTTTGTTTGTTGTTCTGCCTGGTATCCTTTAAGTCATGGCAGTTTATTTCGGAATATTGCCCAGAAGCTGATGAGCTTGAAAGCACCGTATTAAAAGTGACCTTTCCCTTGCAGCTCCATAGGAATGAAAAGAGCTGAATATTTCAATGGGACCTGTTGTGGGTACAAAATAGTTGTGGGTTTACGTGCTGTGAAGAACATCACGAGGATCTTTGTCCAAATGAATAAATTATCAACTCTTGGCACATCATAATTATTTTTAAAAAAATAATAGGCGAGTAAAATTTTTATGGTTCTGTGGACTCTTCAAAATTTCTGAGCATTTCCAATGCCATTAATTATCTCTTTGAACCCTGGGACCTCAGCTGCTCTCATGTCTGCAGGATTAGACTCCTAAATCTGGCTGCTGCAAAACCAGGAAAACATAGTATTCTTCAGCCTTTCACCCCAGTTTCAGATCAATGTCTCCTAAATGTTTGTGTGTTATGGTTTAAAAAAATAATAAATAAGATTGATAATATAATTCTTGGACTCGCTGCAGACTCTTCCTCCCTTTAGTCATTAGGAAAATATTTTCTCTGACTGATCATGTTGTAAAATGTGTTATTTCAAACTACAGATATTGACAATTATTATAAATCAAGCTGAACAGGGATAATTAAAATTCAATTTTAAGTTTGTCAGGGTCTTTGGAAGCATATCCTGAGGGCCAACTGTGTCTAGGTTGTGGCTTGTTTCCAGCTGACTTTGGGCCAAAAGTTGACATCGTTGTTCAGCCCCCTTTCGAAAATAATTCCCAGGTACTTCAGAGGGTGAGTGTCTGTTAAACTGAATAAAAATTGAATGGAATTTTCAGACTTTGCCCTTAAATATGTGTTGTGGGAAAAATGGTTCTAAGATTTCAGATAATTTTAACCAATACTGCGCTCTAATTGCTTATGGTTTTCTTTCTGCTGCTGACAAATTCAGTGCCTAGCATTGCTACCAGGCATTTTCTGGCAGCCCAACTGAGAACAATGGAACATCACTGAAGTAATATGCCTCTACGTTTTTTTCACTGTGTTTGACACGTGTATCAACTTGACGGTCATGTGGAAAAGTGTGAGGCTGTATTCTGAGAGCAGGCTTGAATTCTTGAATTTGCTGTATACTTCTTCAGGTAGCTAGCTGAACCGCCTAGTCACGTCTCTGAGACAACATTGTATTTCACCGTCAACTCTTGTCCCACTGCTCAGACTGAATAGAGACAGCTCTCTCATATACCCTTGTGTGGGTGTACAGCTTAAAACCATACATGGTGTACAAGGCCAGTTGCATATAACTAATAAAGTGGTGCGGTTCTCCCATGAACTTGTGCTAAGCTGGCTGTGTAGCATTCACACTTTCTTTCTGAGCAATGATGTGGTTTACAAAGTGTCAAATGTTCTTGAAATGCATGTAGGAATGTACATTTATAGCAAATACCAAAAATCTGTGAGCTGAATGACATTTCTGTAGGCTCTCCTCCTATAAACTCTCATACATGTTTTACTTCTCATTCATTGTGCCTTTCTCACTGGCATCAGCCAGTGATGAAAAAAGCATGTGCTTCAGTCTTGAGTTCAGTCTTCAGTCTTCAGTTCAAGGCTTTACTGACTCCAGCATAGTTGTACAGATAATATTCTGAACAGGATTTGCTCTAGGTCAAAGAATACACAAAGTATTTCATTGTAAGCTAAGACCTAAGCCGATGCAGCCCCAAGCTAGTGTAGGTAGATGCCTATGTAGTTACTGAAGTTATTTATTTGTGAAAATAAAAAAAACCCAAACCCAAACCTGCTTTCAGTTTTATGTTTACTCTTGGCTAGTTCAAGTACTGATGCAAATTTTCAATATGAATTTGCTTAGCAATTCTTACAAGATATAAGTAAATTAGTATTATTATTCTTCCTTTCAGTATAGGCACAATCCTGGAGTTTTCTCAGAGGAAATTCTACAAGCAGAGCAGGAAAACAACCACCTGTAACTTTCAATCTCTCATGAGCAGCAATATTTGGCATGTCTTAATTCTTTTTTCTTTCTTTTTTTTTAACACTGTTTTTTGTTATCTCATAGCTATTTATGGTATGCAGTCAAAAAGCCAGGGATCGCTTCAGTGAGAATACCAGGACATACCTGTGAGTTAATAATTATTGTAATTTAAAAAAATTACAATTGCTGTAGGGATTGGTGGTTAGATGAAAGTATTCAATATATTCAATATATTCAGATGTGAACTAAGTACTACTGTTCACGAATGAGGCATTATAGTTACTAAGATAGTTTAATGAAAATGTCAGCTCAATGTTCAGTAGCAGTCAAGAAAGAAAATTGAATTTAGGAATTATTAGAGAAGAAATTGAGACCGGAACTGTCTGAAAGTGTCCCATGAATGTACGACAATATGTTTGCCATCCTCTTACGTTCTTCCTTTGCCATCTTCTGCTGGCCACTTTCAGAACCCTTGCTCTAACCCAGTTTGGCTCTCCTTTCCTTTTCTGATACTGGAAACTCAGACTGTGTTTTGTCATAAATCACATTGCTGTAAGGTGTTTTTATCATATGATGTAAGATTTCCTCTGATTCTTTTCTTCTTGATCTAGTAAAAAACCAAGATAAACAGTGCTGAATATAAAGAAGAAAGGGCATACCTCTTGTTGAAAACTTATTCCTAAATATCCTGTAGCAATTCTGGAAGAGGAAAAACACATCTGAACTAGAAGACAATTTTACATTTATGATCAGCCTGATGGAAGTCAGTGAAACTTTTCCAGTGTGTAATGTGTGGCAGATGCTTGGATGTCTGCAGCTGCATAGTAGCTAGTAGAATGCTTTTCAATTATTTTAATAGATTGTATTATATGCTGTTTAAATTAATTTCTGCACATTTGGTAGGCAGCAACCATATGATTTAACTGGAAAGTCATCTTGTAGCTATCAGAAATCTTCATACCTTGTATGTGGGTATTAGTACAATACAGAAGACACTCCAAAGCAGCTACCGAATTGGTTTCTTACACCCTGATTCTCCTCCTGCCAGCAGTCACAATTCATACAGCAGAATGCTTGAGAATGTATTTGGTAGAATGGGGTCAAACAAATTACCCTTAGCAGATTAAAACATTAATTATTTTGATTAAAGATGATGATTAATTCTACCAGGACTCCTATTGTGTTTATTAACTGTGATAAAATATCATGCGGGATTACAAACCAGTGGCTACTTCCGGTTCTGAACAGAAAATCAAAACTGAGTACATATTTGAAGATTAATATCATTAATAAAATCTGTCACCAGTTAAGACATTAATGGGTTAGGACAGTACCTGTGAAATCAGTGTGGTGCAAAATTACTTATCTTATATTGATAACTGTGCTTGTAACCTAAGAACTTTGTCAGCAGAATTGGCAACTTTAATTACATTGGCATGGCCGTTAGAGTATTTGAGTGTCAGATTATTAGAATTGATGAACCTTGGTTAATGAAAAGCCCTAAAGGTTAGTCAGTCGTATTTATATAATTGAAGACAATCTCAATTAACTGATAAGGGTTCTTTTATTTTTTAATTTTGTTTTATTACTCCGTTAAAACTCAAAGTAAGATTTCGCTTTGTGTTCCATCCAGTTAAGAGTTTTATTTAGATGAGGTTAGTGATTTGACAGTGTTTTCCCGCAGTCATCCACTGTAGGAAGTCTGATTATGCCCTTGTTTATGCCCTGCATCACCCCATGGACTCCTCTGACCTGATGCAATTGTAAATGAAGGAAGGCTATGGCTTTGTAATAATGACAAATGCCATATTAGTTTGGTAGCTGAACTGGTTGCCAAAGCATGTGACTGTTTCAGGCCTTTCATTGAGTTAACTGCTGTTACAGAAGCGGCAGACATGAAGTCAGTAATTTTAGCAATTAAGATGGTCTGGATGTGAAGTGATTCATAATATGCTTATTTGTATCTCATCAAAGGAGATACTGGGTGTTATTATCTATGAATGCTAAATACAGTGATTGATTACACTGACGTACAAGAAAACAAGATAACTTGGATTTTTGTGATAAGAAAATGCTGATTCCTTTTGTCACTATAATAAATGGTTCTGTCTTCCCTTGCTTGCCTGCTCAGATGTACTGAGATAATACTAATTACTTTATAATTAGTTATGTGTACAAACAAATATAGTCTAACAAATGCATACATTTCAAAGCATCTCTTTTCAGCTCTTCGGGAGCAGGAATTTGAGGCTATTAATCTAGATTCATAGTGAAAGAATAGAGAACCTACTACTTTTCCTATGGTGCTAGGACTCCTGGCATATAATCTAAGCCCTTGAATACTGGAAAAATACTGTCAAATTAGAGACAGTTCAGAAAAAATGTAAGCCACCTACTGTCTTTCATTAAGCCGCTTCGAAGTGTGAAGCTTTAACCGCAGAGAGTTGAATCTGAGATGCAGAGTCCAGTAATACTGGATACCCGGGCCAGGCTGGCAGGAGGCTACTCTGAGGACCATTCGGGAAATCAGGGCCCATCAGGCTTCCCTGGACCTGCACTTTCCCAACCAAAATTGCCCGTGGTTTAGGTAATTCATGCTGCCATTGTACATGGTTGTGCAAGTTCCGTAGAGGTGGCTGGAACACTCACGTAGCTAAATTATCTAGACAAGGAAAATGACTAACTTCTCTCTATGAGAGAGATTGGGGCCTGGTTAAATGTTAACTCTGCTAGTTTGCGGGCCCCAGAAAGTGTTATTTTATATCCCGTTTCCCTACAGGTACCTCTCGGACTGGCTGTTCAGACTCTGTCAGCCTCTGCCCCGCAGTGCGAGAGGAGCCGCCTGGGCTGTGCCCACCGCAGTGCCACGCAGGGCCTGTGCCCTACAGAAAGAGCCTTCTCGCAGCTGTGGTTTTATGTACTCATTAACCACGTAATCTTCAATTTTATCCACCGTCTGGTTTCTTTAATAGGAGCATATACTTGAGCTAGTCTTTGGAAAGAATGCAGTTAATGCTATTCTTATGCGTAACTGTGTATATCCATGGGAAGCACCGTAGCTTATATTCTTGTGGGCAGATATGACTTGGCTCGCTTTTTATGAGGACGTTGTCTGTGGAGGCCAGTGTTTCTCAGGAAAGTGGACACTTCAGAATTTCATTGTCTATTTGAAGTCTGCTGTCTCCAGATCTCATTCACATCAGTTAGAAATATGTCTGAATCAATGCCTATCTTACTAGGCATTAAAATTTTAATTTTGGTTTTATATCTATGAAACTGGGGGGAAAAATAAAGCAGCACCACAAGCAGCAAATAGGCTATTTTGGAATGCATGTGATGTGAACATGTTCTGCAAACTATGTCGTGCCTCTGCCTAAGACCATGTTTTTATAAAACATTTGTTTTAAAAGAAGGAAAAATATACAAATGAAGTCTATTAGCAAGGTGAATAGCTACTAAATGCATGCTATGCATTTATATAAAATATATATATGTATAAATTTACCATAATATACTTGCATTTGCAATAACAAATAAAGTGGCCCGGAAGATGACTGAAAGTAGAACAATATGATTAGGGGAGTTAAACTCTGATTTGCATCTAAAAAATGTAGTGTATGCTCATTTATGTGCAAATGTAATGGAAAAATGCTGCAGGTGAAGTGGTGAAAGCCTAAACAAAATAAACACTTAATTTTCTTTTATTGTACTTTGTGACTATTAATAATATTACGGTACTAAGGCAGAAACATTAAACTAAGCAGGGGACCAATAAATGTTCCTAGACTGTGCAATGCTGTTGATATTAGTGGCTAATAGCTCCAGAGTTCACATAAAATGCAGATTGAAGTACAAAGAAGATGTTTAGTGGAGTCAGCAGTGGCAGTGAACTGTTTACAGGTGAAACTAATAACCAGAGGGCAGACGCAGCAGGGGCATTTTCTGCGAAAGATATCTAAAAAGAACTTCTTGAAGCGCTTAATCAGACTGTTTGCCTCCTCAGGGAAGAGATTTGATAATCCTAGTTTATTGCTCTTCAAAACTAGCTTCTGAAATTATTAATTATAATGTGCCATGTCTCCATTTATAAATATAACGAAAAATGCAAGGACTATAGGGTATTTTGATATTAAAAAAGTCCACATCGATTTAAGAACATCATGCTGAAGTTATGAGAGATAACTTGATACCACACTGTTGGGTACATGAATGAGAAACTGGATTTGGAGTTAATGAACCGTAATTAAGTTCACTCACTGTCACATACATAAGAATGTAATACTCGGCAGTAGTCATACTGTGTTTTGTTTTGCCTTGCAAATCTGGACACAAACTGTTTCCCACATCTTTATCTGAGAGACCATAAAGAAAATACTGACTGCAGAAGAACTAAATAGCCACCTATTTAATTGAAGAAATAAGATCTCCTCTCCTGTGCCCTCCATGCTCAATGGCAAGGGGCAATGAAAGTACAACACTGACAGAGTGTTAGATGATATTCATCTTAACAGTGATGCACTTTACCGGTGTCAGTAGAATAACTGAAATGTAAATGGGTGTAAAGTTATAGTAATGTGGAATATGATCGTTCAAACCACCAGGTAAAAAACAGTTGGAGGAAATACTTTTTTCTGTAGTGTTTTTATCCGGAACAGTATATAATTCCTTTTTTTTTTTTGCATATTTTATTGAACAACTTAATCTGTATTTATTGGCCAAATTGAGAGAGAAAGTGTCATTCTTTTGCCTGACTTTAACCAGCATACACATTTCTTTAGGTTTTTTGCTCTTGATTGGATTTATGATTGGAATAGTCTGATAGGTCACCCAAGTCATTAAAATACCTTGTCAGTGTGCCCAGTAGATAAGTACTGGTTAGTGCATCTCTCTGCATGTATGGTTCTCCAAGACAAAGAACATAGTTTAGGGCCTGGACTAGTAGCAATAATTAAAAACACAATGAGGCAAACAAACCAAATTGTACAGATTATTTATGCTCCTACCCAGTTCTGCAATGGGCTGCACTGTTTGTTGGGTTTCTCAATGCAAGAAGGAAGCACAAGCTCAAACAGGGGATTTCTTCTGTGAACATTCAAAGAGCTGGGGTACAGTTATCCTCTTCAGTGTCTCTGTCTTGATAGAGATATATCTAGGAAGAATAGGGAAAAGACAGCTGGTAGTGCTTGGCATATTGTTTACCTCAATGGCTAATTAACATGGTTTTATCCAGAATTAGAAATGGATATGAGTGTGTTACAAATAAATTGGTTAGTTTTTAAGATATTAAAAGATTTCAGGCTCCTACTTTCTGCTGTGATATTCAGCCTGATGCTAAAACTGCATGGCTTGTCTCCAGAAGACAATCTCAGCATTAACTTGTCAGCAATCTGAGAGTTTTGCTTGCAACAGGAGCAGTCTCACTGGAAGTCCTGAGGATCTTTGTCAGTATGCAATGCTGAGCCATCATGCAGACTATCACCATACGTGGTGATGGTCACCCAACGTGACAGAGTGAAATGTCCTAACTTGACTGGAACACAGTTTTCTCTGAGCTGGTCCGAGAGTGCAATAGAGGTCAGTTTGGGGTTTTTCAGTAATCTATTATCATAGAATCATAGAATCTTTTAGTCAGCTTAGAGGTAAAAACAACTCTTTTAAGTCTGCCAAAGGGAGAGACTCATTTTCCTATCTGCTCACTCAGTCAGATCTTCTCTCTTTTTGTGATCCTTCATTAGCTTGTCTTTCCCTAAAAGCATTTTAAGGAAATTTACCTCTCGAGTCCTCTTGCGAAGAGTTGACTTGGCTCTCTGACCCACCATTAGTGCAAAGCTCAACTACCTGCTCTTCTTGAAGAGGTATTGAAAGACATTTGTATTACTTCCCAGGTCCTCCTCACGCTTCAGAAAAACACTCCGTCAACAGCCAGAAGATACTTCACTGCTCTCCTTCAAATGTCTTTAAAACATGTCTTTACTGCCCTGTGTATTAAAAAAAATTGTTCGAGTGGCTCCTATTCCAAAATCCCTGCTTATTCTGTTGCCCAAAATCCACAGTTTATACAGCATCAGAACAGGAGGGTTCTGGATAATAACTGGATCTTCTACATCCTAAAATAGCATAAGGAATTAATAGTAATTTCATACAGCAGAAATGGAAACAAGATTCTTGATGGTGGGGCAGAAGGATTCCCATCGCTTTCAAGATCTGGATCATTATTCTTTGGAGATTAAAATACATCCTGGGGATATGTATTTAGTGTTTCCACAGTGACAGAAAATTCTCCTGCCGGCCTTTCAGAAGTAGTTGGCTGTCCTTAGTTTACCTCGTGGTATGACTCCAGTCCACTAAGTTTTTACAGCAGGACAGCAAATAGCATTTCAGAGCTTCGTTACATGTTCTGGCAAAGTTCAGTTGCCTGGAAACTGCTTGTGAATTTGGGTCAAATTTTCCTTCTCATTTCAGGAAAAAAAAAGCAAAACAGCAAAAGAGCTCTATTATCCAGGGAGAAGGAGACTATTTCGTCCTGCTTTTATAAGGTTCAGTTCTCTCCTCAGCCTTGAGAGCATCATAGCCTCTGAGCAATAGGTCATTATGTTGCACAGGGCATTCAAAGTCCCTTCTGTTGACTCTCTTCTACTTTGTATAAATAATTGACTGTCCACTCGTACAGGAATAGGAATCTAAATCTCCCACTACAGAACAAGAAAATCTTTCTGGCTAATTATGTATTCTGTGCAAAGCGGGGAAGCTTGAACAGAAAGGGAGGGAGACATCCGTTCAAGAATCACTTATCTCAGGCTTACTGGAATGATCAGTTCCAGTGGCATCACCTCAGTTCATCATTTTTCTCCAAACCACACTTTGGTCCCAACCATGGGATGTCTTCAGCGTTCCAAGTCTTATGCTTTCTGTTATTTTTTCTCAGAGCGTTGAAATGAATTTCTGGCCTCACTGTCTGGAGAAATGAGATGCTGACAGTCGTAGGTAGCTGCAATGTACTATCACACCAGCACAAGAAGAACCTGAGTAAAATGTAGTATTCAGTGAATATTCAACCGAAAAAGCAAGTTAGGCTCGGTCAACACTGTACTAAAAGACTGAACACTCCTCTTCAGATCCCGCAACGTGTTATAGCTGAATACATGGAATGCTGTTTGGCATGGTAAAGCTCAGGATTCCCAATGCTGTCAGTCTTAAAGGAACCTGTGAGCTTTTAAACCAGCAGCATATTTACCACCACATACAAGCCATCTCTTTGTCTAGGTCATTCACTCAGATTATTGAAATGGTGCTCTATGAGCAATGGCTTGACTTTATATTTATTTATGTTCCTAAGCCACAATCTGTCTGGTATGCTGCATTTTATACCTTTATTTTTTAAATGTCATCTTATCCTGGTTACATGATAGAACTTGAATTGCAAGTTGTATTCGTAAAAACAGGAAGCATTTCAAGAACATTGACACTTAATACATTGCAGGTTACAGGCTTTGATTTTAAGCCAAACTGTTGTTGGTTTTGGCAAGTGTATTTTCCTCTAAACCTGATGCATTCGAAATATTGATGCAGTGGAGTTAACTATGTGGTTCCAGCTCAAGAGACTTATTCTGCTGGATCACCTGCCTAAATGTGACCCTTCCTTTTTCAACTCATTAATGATGCAGGACTTTCATGCACAGATCAAGAGGTGACTTGACCCTCTTTTGCCCTCAGCAGTGCACACTGAATTAGTGTTGAATCAAATGGGAACTCCATGCTGGAACGTAGATACTAACACAATATTTCAAAAAATGACACAAATACTGCTAATTTTAATGCATTGTGCTTCTAGAGCTCATCGTGCCCTGATACTCAGGTAAAGGATTCATATCTATTTCATCACCATTCTCCACTATCATTTTGATTCTTTTGTCTACCAGCGCAACAAATCTAATTTCAGAGCTGACAAATATGTAAGTGTTTGCATCAGGAACAAATGCTACAGTTAAACATTTTCTGGTGATTGCTTTGTTTGTTGGTGTTTGAAAGAGAACAGAGCGGAGTTCTTTCCTGCAGGATTGTTGGCTCAAAGAGTTAAAAATAATAAAATATGTTTTTCTCAATGACTTAGGCAAATATGACCTCAGATTAAATAATTGGATATGCAATTGCTCTTACAGTAATTCTGATTATGAACCTGCACTTCTTAGTTGAAACTTCTGTCCTAAGCAACTTGCTAGTGAATTCATACCAAAAGTCTTCTTGAAGACAGAGTTTGGAACATCTTTGACCAACTACAAACAGAGAAATTTTGGTTGTTATCTCTTTTGTATAATCTATAAAGCCCAGCAGTGTAGAAAATTTGGAGTAGCGATATATGAACTTGCTTCTTCTTTTGATTATGTATTCATCTTGAGCCTTGTGCCATCTCCGATTCCACATGCCTGCTGCAGCACTTAGGATTTACAGGTACACAGCTGTGTTTGAAAGTTAGTGCAAATGTGTTTTATTATTTATTATTAGATATAGTTTCTGTG
>VZSC01014382.1:350958-430874 GCA_013398225.1 Steatornis caripensis
TATAGTTTCTGTGGGATATATCTCAGAACTGAAAATAGGTAGGAATGGAGACCAAAGCTGTGAGATACAACTGTGGTGTTTAAGTGAAACTCATCCCGCAGCGAAGGTGAGAGGTACAATGTCCATGAACCACTTACACCCTGCTGCTATTCAGGTCTGAGGACAGAAGGGAGATTTTAAACACTTTCCTGCTGGCTTTTGTTAACATTGAATTTCTCATAGCTGTGGACTCTATGCTGAACATGTTCATCATTTGGTTCACAGCTTCCCTTTCTACAGAGGTTTCTCGTAATACCATGCTGCAAAGAAAAGAACTGAGGGTTTAAGCTTCAAAGCAGTGGAGTAGAGGAGGAGGAGGAGGAGGAAAGAAGTCATGTTGGAAATTATAGATGACTGGACTCTGGAAGAATGAGATGTAGCAGATTATTTATAGTTATGCAAAACTGGAAGTCAAATACAGCCAGGAATCTGCTGCCATTGGCAAGGGAAATGGGACCTGACCCTGCATGAGTAGAGCACAGGATCCCATCACTGACTGAATTAATTCAAGTTGTTAGAACGTGGGCTGGCTGCTAAGTCTTTTTTAATTTTGCTCTTGGCTCTTCTGATGTCTTATGACTCACAAGTCTTTTACTGGCCTTGTTTTACAGATCTGAGAGCAAGGGAGTGTCAGTGTTTACCTACCTCATATGGAAAATGTGAAGCTTAATTAATGTTTGTAAAACCTGGTGGATCATCCACCAGAAGCATTACATCTGTGCTGTGTTATTCTTATCCATTGCATAAAGTTCTCCCTCAACCTTTGCTCACCTTCTAATGACCTTTTAAAACTGTGCAAATATGATTGAAAATTGCTCGGGGTTTTATTTAATATGGATTACATGTTTTTCAGGGCTGGTGATGTGAGGACGTGTCACTTACGGGCCCAATGAACTTGCATTACGATGCTTTCATAACAAGTACCTTAAGTTGTCCAGCCCTGCATGAATTGCAGGATGGCACTTTGAAATGAGGACACAGGCTTCAGGAAGCACAAATCTGTGAATCTGGGCTCACGGTGTACAAGGTGAATTCTGAATGCCGTGAATGAGAAACGAAAGACGTTTTTTCAGTTCCTGATGCATCAAGGCTAAGAGCGTTTTTCCCAAAGTGTAGTAGAAAACAGGAAATTCTCACTGATGGGAAGAAGTATGTCTAATTGACATTACTGATATCTTGTGGAATGACTTGAATTATTTCTGATGGTAAAATCATTGTTTATACTGTACTTGCAAAATGGAGGCAAGGAAGGAAATACGGAGAACAGTGCTTCCGTATTAGACACAATCACCAATTACTTTTAGGGGTATTCTTAAAACTGATAAACACAAGGTCTTTACATCTAATCTATATTTATATATCCATGTGTATAGCTCAATGCACTAATTAGCAAAGCTCAGGAAGTGGTGCCAGCAGAGATAGGGATAGAGGGAAGTGAGAGATGAATGTTTGACAAACCTAAAAATGGGGTGAGTTACTCTCCATACACTTGTTGGTACCGTACAGGAAGGAGAATTGTGCTTTTCTCTGGCACCTCGGTTTGGGATACACATTCTGGATATTTGTGTATTGTACCCCAGGATTTTCTAAAAATCCTAAAATACAATTTTCTAACCTCCAAATAGCACTCTTCCCTAGTGTGAAGTGAGTCTGTTTTGGATGTCACTGTGCTGGCTAAAGATGAATTAATCCGTGAACTGGAAGCTGGTGTTTGCCCACAGACCAGTGACCAGAACTTAATTACATTCAGTCTGCACAAAGTGAGGCCAGTGCCAAGCCTGCATCACGTCAGTGCATCTGAAAATTGTCTCTCTCGTGTATGCTGGGGTGTGAAAGTCTTTTGTTACTAAGAAAAGCTGCCTAAACAAGTGGAGGGCAGGGCTGGTTAAACTCCTCGGAGAAACCTTCAGACAATGAAATTAAGCTCTTCCCAAGTGTTGGGTTTTTGTTTTACCCTTACCCTTAAGTCATTCTCCTTGACTGATCAGCTAAAACCACTGGATTTAGATCTGCCTGTGTAAATACTTGCATTGCAGAAGTCAGTCCTGCTCTTTTTTTTTCTCCTAAGTGAATGAGCCCCGGGGGCTTCCTCCGACCAAACTCCCTGTGGAATTATTGGACTGTGTTCTTTCAAACTGGTTCACAAGTGTATGACTTGCATCTCTGTGCATCTGCGTGTGGGGCACCTCGTGTCCCCACCTGGGTTTGGCTGGAGAGGGAAAGGTGGTGATGGCCCTGTAAAGCTGCTCCTTCCCCTACGGTGGCTGAGCACGGACTTCAGAGCAGGAGCTGCAGAGGAAGGCAGGGATCAGGCACAGGCTGCAGATTTTTTCTGTTTGTTTTATGGGCGCGCCTGTCTGGTCCCTTTTCGTGAGCAAACTTCAGCCTTTTCTTGTGACATGGGTCTTCTCCAGGGGGTCTGTTGCCATTGTGTGTTTTTCATAGAAGGTAGCACATCTCCTAAGACAAATGCAAACAAGTGGCTTAAAAGATACTATGAAAAAAAGACCTTTAGCTGAATCCATGGTAGACAATTATTGCTGCTTTGTATCATTTAATAGGAAATACAGAGCAGGTGTCTCATATTTACAGGCTGGGGATCCTCACGCACTTGGGAAGCTGAACTAGACAGTCTACCAAGTGTGCTGCTGTGGCGATGGGACTGCCTCGTTTATGGGACTTTAGATAGAAATGGACTTGTTTTTCCAGTCTCTGAAAATAATGAGCATTATCACACATTCATAGATACTTAAGCAGATTCTGTTGTGATTTACAAACCTCTCAGAAAGTCCTGATAATAAGCTTCCAAAAAGAAATTGAGAGAAGTATACACACTGTGTATGGCAGTTTTCATTATCCTAGTATTTCTTGGGGTATAAACGATGACTTGTTTTCAGCGAAGAGCCATCAGAGACAAATTCCACCCATCTCTATGAGAAAGATCAATGACTGTTAAGTACAGCTTTATTTCCCTAGAATGGTAGTACAAGGGTTTATGAGCTAATCAAAGGCAATGCATCTATTGCCCTTTACTGAAATCCTTGATAGCCTTTCAAAATAGATGCCATTGTCTTCACCTCTTCATGAGGTGCATTTTGCCCCATCCATTTGTATTTAGGCAATTTCCCTCAGCACACATGGCACTCACCCGAGTGTGTCCCCACTGGCGATGTCCATTACACTGTGTCAGGAAGCCAGGCAGTGAATGGGGGACAGACGTGCCCTTGCTTTCGCTGTTGTCATTGCTAGGTGAACAGAAAAGATCCCATCTTAGGCAGATGTGGCAAATTGAAAATGTGAGTAGCATTTTCTATTGGAAAAATTTCCCAGTGTATATGGCTGCTCTCAAAGCTGGGGGTAATGTAGCTTTTGTCCCTTTGGTGGGGTAACCCCTTTGTAAATGGAGGCTGGAGTATGATGTATAAGAGCACTTAAGGCCAGCGTTAAGCGGTCAAGGAAAACAGCTACAATAAAAGGTTACAGATAAAAAGAGGTGATTTTTTTTTTCAGAGCCCTGAGGACTCATGATCCCAGTCTATACTCATTAGGATATGGCACAGTGTAAATTCTCAGTAAGGAACTTTGATCTGAGAGAGGTTTTGATAGCCTTTGAGTGAGGCAGTGGTATTATAACTAGCAATAACTTACCTGTCTTCTTTCCATAATCTTCCAATAACCCTTTAAGGAAGAAAATAATTAACTAAGACCTTTTGCTTTGATTATGTCAGTTACCAAAACGTGATAGGAACAGAAGATGGTGCATTGATGAGATCTACTTCAGTATATGTGGCAGCACATCCCTGACAGAGCCTGTAAAAGAGCAGAGACCAATCTAGAAAAGCAGTTTATAGAAATTCAGAGCCAACGAACTCAGTATCAGAGAAAAACAGGCAAATGCTCAGGATAAGGCTTCATTCTTATCCAAAATTTGCAGTTCGGTCAGTACGCTGAGAGTGCAGGATCACGTTCAAGAGAGAAAAGGTGTCAAAGAAAATACAGATTTCTAGTGGCTGTAGAGGTGAAAATGGATTGAAGAAATGGAATTCTTAAGCAAAGATATGTACTCTGCTGTGCTCATGGTCCTAGGATAAGATTGATCTTACATATCTAATGCAGAAGATAATATTTGATGATTCTCTTTCTTTGGTTACAGAAAAATGCATTTACAATTTTAATGTTTAAAAAATATAAATCTTGCAAGTATTCTTTTTGAAAGAATTTGATAAATGTTCAAATGCTTGTAATTTGCCTTTTTCCCTAAGTTACTATAGAACATACTTAGTTGGCCAAATAAAACACAAAGCTCTCAGTAGGGTGGAAGATAATTTTCACTTCAGGCATAGCAGTAGAGATTGATTTCCTGAATCAGATAGATCACTTGTTTTTGAGGGGAAAAATAATTCTTAAATATTTTGTCCAGCTTTAAGTATGACTACAGGGGTGGGAATTTTTTTTCTCTTGTATTTGTGGAGAATACTTATTAGATTGTAGGTGCTGCAGAAAGCATGTGTAAAAACCAAGTCTTAAAGCAGCTGAAAAGTCTTTTGACTGTATTCGGGAGCAAACTCAAATAGAGCTCTCAACTTTGATCACGTAAAGGCTGAAGTGGAGGCTTTCAGGCTCTCCAAACTCAACTGAGGTGGGAAATGCCTCATGAAACTTCTTGTTTAGTCCACAAGACCAAACACTGAGTCAATATTTAGACTGAGGGCTGGGTCTTCAGCTGGCAGAAAATCACATACTTCCACTGATGTGAGCTGGAGCTGGACAGACTTTGCAGCCACTAGCTCTCGTGGTTTGTTACTTGCCTTATGGTGTTTTGTTCCAGGTTTTTCCTTCCTTAAACTCAGACTTGCAGGCTCAATTTGCATGAAGATGAAGTGTGACTAAGTGTCTTGCGTGCCTGATGTTAGAAAGAGTCTTGAAAACAATAGCCTAGAGGCCCTTAAACTATAAGGCAAAGAAAACAGACTCCAGATTTAACATCTCAAATAATACGGTTTATACAGTGATGTCAAGAATTTTGCAAACATACGGCTAAAGATGCTCTAATTTATCCCAGTGGAGAATCTGATCCTGAATATTAGTCAGGAGACAAAAATGAACTTTGTTGATCCAATATACATAATCTCCCGGTCTCTTTCTAACTCTTTCTGTGTCGCTGAGTTGACTGTTCCTATGGAGATCGTCAGTCTCTTCTGCAAACTCATCTTATATTCTGTCTTAGATGGCTACCTACAGTTGTGATCCACAGGACATTGATTCATTTCCATTTGCTTTGGAGACAGTAAATTTTGGCAGTAGAACAGCTTTAAGTGCCGGTTGGCATAAGCCTTGACACAGCTGTAGTAGTGGGAGAAGAATTTACTTACAAACAAATCTCCCTATTTGAACCCTGTGTTACCATCCTGACAACACGTGAACGTACTGGAATGTTTTCCTGAACTCCAAGGATGCTCCTGAAGCTGTGATTTGTGTGACTCGGAGTCCAGGAGGCAGCCAGTCAACTGACTCTCTGCTTCTCACTGCTCTTGAAATGCTCTGCTCAATTCCCATTCCCTCATACAACCCGCCTCCAACTTGTAGGTGTTCGGAGACCTATAGTAAAAGTAGATATTTGCTCCATGCGGTTCTGTGGACTACCTACCGGAGACCTGGGTGCTGCAAGAATCAGTGGTTTGCTTCTGACGTAAGGTGCAGTGTCTGTTCTTACATATTTATTAGTTACTGGTAGGACCTACTGGGGAAGTCGATGCATTATCCAGCTTTGCCTTGCATGGCTGCGTTCTGCTGTTTAACTTTGGTGTGGCAAATAACCTTCTGTTTAAAAAACATGCAGCGGAGAAGTCGGTGTTTCTGAGGCTGAAACACGGAAAGCAAAGGATGCAGATCCATACATGAATGATAAACAAGAAAGCAAATACTTCCTTTATTAAATTCAGTCAGTTCATATTAAGCTTGCTAAGGGCATCCCAAAATAAAAATATACTTTACCGATACTGTTATAATGCATATATTTTCATTGCCATCGATTTATCTCTCTTCTGCCGGATTTTCTTCTAGAAAAAAGATATTAAGAGACTATAGCCTCATTTAAAACCACTCCCTGAGCTCAGCCTGCCCCTTCTGCTTTTGTTTCCCAGTGGTAAAAGCCTTTGTAATCTCGTAAAGCAACAAGAGAGCCTGAACAAGGAACTGCTTTGTGTAAAAAAATATCAAAAAAACATTCTCGAAGCCTCTCTAGCTCTCACTCTTTAATCACTTTCAAATCATCCCTTTTCTTTGCTTTTATAGAGCAATATTCCAAGACCAATTTCTTCACATGGTGGAAGCTGTCCTGCTGTAAATGTTCTCTAGAGATTTGCAAAAAAATCAGAGTAGTCTTTCCCAAAGGGAAGAAAATTATAGAAGCTGAAGTAACTGAGAAAACAGGGTTCAAATTTAGCAGAATTGAACAGATTCATCAGTTTTCTACTCTATATCTGCATGGCCAGAATGAGAAAAAGCAATAATTAGCATTACCATGCCAAAAATGATAACACTGATTTTCAGAACGGGAAAATGAAAACATATTTGAGATTTGTCATGTTTGCCTTGTTAGCTCAGACCGTTTGAGTTGTGCATGGACAGTTTCACGTTTGCTGAGTACTGAGAGTCCCAGGCACTCACGCGCCTCCCCAGGAAAGCAAACAGAGAGCAGCCCACGCATCCTGCCCAGCCCCGGGAGCGCGGGCTTCAAGAAAGAAGGCAGCTGTCACTAACGAACTCCAAGCTACAAGTAATACCATATCCATACTGTGTGCTTACTGTGGTTTTAGAAAACAGTTCAGTTTCAAAGTCTTGGAAGAGTTCTGCCTGGTCTTGATCTATGCTGTGGTAGAAACCATAGTCTGTCAGCTAAAGCCATATTTATTTTTATATATAGGATATCCTAACTTAGAGACCTGTCAAAAGTCTGTCTAATGGAGGTCTACTGGTTCCTCAGGTCCCGGGAAGCCCATTTTAAACCCTGTTTTACAGCTTCTTGATTCTCTCCCTCCCAAGGGCAGCCTAATGGTGAATGTGAAGCGTATCATAATGGAAGTGTTCCCTCAAATCCTTCAGCTTTAAATCCTTTCTTTTTCTAGTTCTATGTGAGTTCATCTCACGCTTCCCCTTTTGTGCTATTATCTGCTGTCTATGGAGACAGCAGATTTGATCTACTAAGATCAAATACTAATCTAGATTTGATCTACTAAGAGCTGTGTGTCACAACAGATGCTTTACACATCCTTAAGGCTTGTACTTGGCAATAAACAAATAAATAAAGTCAGCATCAGAAAAACTTCCCAGACGAAGACCAGAATGATTTTGATTTCCTTTTAACTTTACAAAGAAGCCAAGGAAGGTAATGCAATAGTAATATGTTTATAAATATAAACTGCTGTAAATATACTTAAATCAGTGTGTACATGAATGTGCTGAATTTGCTAATTTCAGCTCATTGCTCTTCAGACTTTTTCACACATTCTGTCGTCATATCCTGGGACGAGTGTAATAGATGCCTCTCAGCTGGCCAGTTGTGGACTTTCACTGATCTTTCCTATTGTTTGGTAGCTGCTAGGGAAAATTAATCCTTCGATAAAGTTTGAAAGAGTCACAAGCTGAAACACCTTCCAAAGAAGCTGATTTGTCCGTCAGCTGTCCAAGTGCGCGTCAGCACTTCATTTGCTGTAGCTACCCTGGTGATGTGCAACCCCGACCAAAAGATCCCCTGAGTTTGTTTCGCTAGCCTGTAATTCTTAAATGAACTTACGAGTTAAATGTTCATGATCTTCTATCTTAGTATAGATGCAGAAGACATACCTTGGTCATAGGGATTTTCTTCAAGTATTAAAAGTGTTTTTCTCCATTTGGTTTAAATCTAGCAAATTTCTACTCAGTCCAGCAATGGAGATGAAAAAAAGGCTGGCATTTGGTTTGATTCGTACTGGAGATAGTGGTCACATTAAGCAGCTCCTGTTTATTCAGAAGTTATTTCGTACTACAGGGACCTGATGTGCTGCATGGCTGACAGTCCCTGCACTCAGGTATGTGAAGCCTCCTCTGCTGCTTTGAGGAGCTCTGAGTTAAAGTCTTGTAGAAACAAGATTCAAATCCCCTCTAGCTCTTGTAAAGGGTGACTGCTCACAGTCAGCAGGCAGCCATTTGACAGTGAGTAGTTTCACATTTCTTGAACTCTGCTTACAAAAGCTGGAAAAGTATCCAGAGCACTCTGGAAAGTTTGGACTTTTTATAGTATTTGTGCTGCGAGTGCTGTCTCCCGGTACTGGGTAAGTGATATGTAATGACGATAGTTACTCAAATGAACAAGGATTTTTTGTTGTTTTCCTTGCTGATTTATAGTTTATTACTGCTTTCCTTGCACAGAATAGGCTTACCACAATATTCAGCAAATCCGTTTTCTTTTTTTGAAACAAAATCTTCAAATCTGTGTGTTTTTTCTCTTGGTCCACTGTACCTCCCACTGGTGAGTATCAGCCTTTCAGAGCAGAGTAAAGGAGAACTAAGGGACTTTCTTGCTTTAATGACCTTCAGCTGACCAATGTTTGACTTAAATTTTATGGGTATAACATGTTGTTAATCGCACAGCTATTTGCGTTTATGGCCTGAAGCCATCATTCCCTGGGCTGTGATCTCTTTTAATCTCACATTAAGCCAAGTTTGGCTGGCCAATATTTGGATGTTAGATTTTCCAGCCTTTCAATATATGAATGCCACGGGAAACGGTGTTTGTAGCTCTTGGGTGAATCACTCATCTCAGATCCACTACAGAACCCCAGAATGAGCTAATACTCGCTGTACTAGCTGAGGTGCTATCTCATGGATGAGATAAGGCAAGCATAGGATGCATAGGGTGAGGCTCAGCAGAGATAAGCTTTTAGAAGCACTGCTGTGATTGCTCTTGAGAAACAAGGAGACATGAGTGGGAACGGCGGGGAAAGGAAACAACCAATTTCCTCATTGTTCTTCCTTGGCTTCCATGAATACAGGAAAACGAAGAAGAGTGAGGTCAAAAGAGGGTCTTTTCCACCCCGAGAAAGTTAAGATGCTTTTTCAATGACAGGCAATGAAGGGCAAAGAATAAAAGAAGTGTCCACTGCTCAGGTTATAGTGTGGGGTCAGAAGGCAGCAGAAGTTCCGAAGGGGCATGGTGATACTCTGCAGAGAGGTTGGCAGAGGAGGAAAGCAGTTTCCTTGTTTTCTCTGTTGGTTTAAAAAAATCTTAGTGACCTCCTTTTAGCAAATGTCGTTATACAGAAGAATCACCTTCAGGTCACTGAAAGCTGCACGGGCAGAGTGTTCCCACTCACGTGAGGGAACGCTGGGCTGCAGGACTAATTACCTTCTCCACACTGTGTGCGCCATCAGTTTTATCGACATTGCCTCACTGAAAAATATTTAATGTTTCAGAGATTTTTAACCTAATTGCTTCTTTCTGAAAAGATTAAAATAGAGGCTGTGGAGAAAGTATTATTTTATTTCTGGAACTGCTAAAATGCCTGCTGTATTCTGAGAAAAGCAGGCATTTAGTTTTTTAGCCTAAGGCCATAGCTGTGTGTAGGACAGCAGCGAGGGTCTTGAATTCCTTCATACCTAAAAATGTGAACTATAGATGCCAGAGAATGCTCTAAACGAGGTGTTGGGGTGGCTGGGCCTGCTATGAGAAAATCGAAGTATTTAGCATGTGCATAAGTGACATGTGAGAAGAGATCTTTTGTTTTCATTTATGTGTTTTTTCAGCCATACATACCGAAAAGGAAACTTTAATAATTGATGAACATTTTTATTGTTTCTCATGAAAAAGTCATGTTCAGTATGTTGTGTGATGGAGCAGACATGGCAGTGTTAGAACGGCAGTTATGTCGGATGCCGCATGGTGTACACTGTTCAAAGTTTAATGAGCCCAGCCTAAAACAAAGAAAAACATTATGAGATTATCAAAAGTTGTCTCTTCTTATTCAGCCTGTGGCACTACACGCAGTTTATTTAAGTGACATTGAATAACAATTGCACTTACTCACTCTCTTCCAACATCTACTGTAAAAGCTGCATTGCAAATAGATTCGATGGAGAAAAAGGTTTATAACAGTGCTGGCAAAGGTATGTTGTCCAATATGTAAAACCTTCACACTTGGATTTTTAAATGCTTAATATGAGTTTAAATCTGTTCCCACTGAGGTCAATGGAAGTTTAATCACTGACTGATTTCACTGGGAACAGAGGCCAAAAGTAAGCACCTTTTAAAATCCCATACAACAATTTCTGGCGCACAAATGTGGCAGCTACCAAGACAGTTCATTTTTCTCCCAAACACAGAGCACGGTCCAGGTTTTTTTCTTTTCACTTTGGGCAAATTTCCACTGGGGGCAATGGGATTTTGACAGAATTAGCTCAGCAGTCATTGTAAGACGGTATCACCTCAACTGGCACGTCTAGGATGCATCAGTGAATCTGTAAGTTATGGTCGCTGCAGTGCGTACCAGGAAAAAGTTGCCTCTATGCATGTGCGAAACCATTAACGTGAGTAAATGGGTTTCAAGAAAAGCATGAAAAATCTTCAGTAAGATCTAAAGGTCAGAAGTTGCTCTCGTTCCCCAGACAACACAGAATGTCTAGCAACATAAGTATAGCCTTCAAGATCTCCATTTCACTTAACATATTTTTAATAATGCAAAAATGACTTGCAATGGAAGCACTGGGTAACTCCTTGACCTGGATGCTGTGGCAAAGGCAAGTTTTGGAGGCAGTTGCCAAAAGCCATGTGACCGCTGAAGCAGCTGCTTTATGCTAGGCTGAACTGCTCCACAGACCCATTTATTAAAGAGCTAATTCTGCTCTATGTGAAATTTTTGGTTTTCAGCTCTGAATGCTATCAGGGGAGACATCAGTTGGCAGCAGATGTGGAAAGCTATTCGTGTTGGCAACCCAAACAGCTTGGCTGGGGAAGCTCATGCAATACTTACAGAAATAAAAAATAAATAAGCAGTCAGAATTGCATTAAGTAAGCAAAGATTTTTCTGCACCAAATCTGTAGTGTTTTCTTTTGAGGTGCGTGGTACTTTTACATTACTTGAAATAGTAGGCAGAATTTGACTATTTTCAGGTTTTCTGCACTCCTCTTTTTGTTTGCAAACTTTGAATCTATTTACAAAAAAGCAGAAAACACCCAAACTTCAACACAACCCCAAAAACATTAGCAATGTTTCAGCTTCATCTAGGCTCAAGAATGTAGTCTTTTCTAAAGACTTTTTAATGTCTAGCATTCTTGTTCAGATCTGCAGATTTCAGATATTAAATAATTTTCATGAAAGTTGTATTCAATGATAGTTTTTTGAAAATAGCAATTCAGTTGCGCTGAAGATGCCCTCATGGCAAATCGATGTATGCTATCTTGTAATCCCAGCAGGTAGGTGAGCTCTATCACACAATATCCTTGTGACAAAACTCCCCCTGCCCTGGTTTCTGCTTCCTCCCCGTGGCTGTAGGTGCTGATAGCGATGAGTCTGCAGTTTCCTCAGTGAAAAATAACATTTAATAAGGCATAATTGGCATGTCTCCACTTTTTTCTTTTTCAACCAATCAAGAAGATGCAGAAAACTACATTAAAACCTTCTGTCAAGTGAACTCCGACGCATTTCCTCCTGTCGAGGCTGTGTGCTGTGATGTCAGTGATCTGAGAAGGAGTTTGGCACCGGGATCCGGCTCACAGCCCCCAGCAGCTGAGTGCCTCTAATGATAGCGTCAAAGAAAACTTCCCCACTACATAGCTCCACTAGTTATGAAATATGGGTCAGCTGCTTTTGCTATGACTATTGCACGTCAGTTAGTATTTATCAAAGACAAATATATCTTACTGCAAGAGAGTAGCATTTGTTCCACTAGTTTCAGAGACCAATTGTGCATGGTTTGGATTTAGAACTACAAAATTGCTTTTGACTCTTTGAGGCTCAGCATCTATTTTAATGCAGGCTGTGGGTTTTGGAGAAGCACCAGGAGGGGGGTGGGGAATTAAGTTGCTCAAGAGATTTTATCTAGGTTAAGAATCCCGTTCTAGCTAGAATAACCATTTGTATCGCACAGACGATTCCACTCGCTCATAACTGTAACCTGAAGGTTAGTGGCCATCTATCTGAATGGCAGATGCGAGCTTCTACAGGTTCTTGGTGATCTGAAATCATGTTATGCTGGACAAGGCCTCATACATCAACCCAGAACCATCTTGTGGTGTTTTTGGACACAGAGTGTATCTTGTCTCAGAGCCAGAGGTATGGGAATGGAAGTGAGCCACGCTGAGTGCCTGCGGTGTGGGTGGGTGGGTGAAGCCTGGCCCAGCTCGAAGCCTGGAGAATAAGCAGGAAAACATCTTATTGCTTCAGCAGCCTTTGGGTCGGGCACAGTTACAATGATCTTGACTTGATAACTTATTATGAGAACTCAATGCGTACATCCATGGGCAGATAGAAATTTTTAGACCTGACTTAATCACTAATAACAGCTAAATAACTTTAGATAACTTTACAGGGATGTAAATGTTCTGTATTATCAAAGACATGGGAAAATGTCCAAGAGCTGCAAACTTCCAGAAGTTTAGCTGGGAAATACAACTAGGTAGACTGCACCTTCTTGTGCCTTCACTGCACCCTGCAAGCAGCGCGAATATCCTTTCTTCCATTATTTGGTTGGACTGAGCTTTTTGGCTCCAAATCCCCCCCCATTTTTTTTTTTTGTGGAAAAGCTTAAAGACAGACAGGGAAGAAGAGATCTGTGAGGAATATTTGTATATATTATTCTGAATCCTGTAGCTTTTCCTGTGGCCTTTTTGAATCTTATCCCTTTTTGAAATAAGCAAAATTAGTTGTTAAAAGTCAGCTTCCTCCCACCCCCAAAAAATAACTAAGACATTTCTTTAAAAAATTCTACCTCCTGAGACAAAATATTGCAGTGGGCTGGTAATAATTGACTTTTTAATGTTAACTACTGTACCTTGAAGAACATATGGGCTTTGCATCATTGTTGTTGCTGCTTGATATTATTAGTGCTTTTAAATTTGGAGAGCAAAATTTTGTTCCGTTGAGGATGGTATTCACAAATTGCCTGTGCCGAAGAGACGCACTTAGCCTGCAAATAAATGTACGTAAGTGGAACAAAAAATGGATTCATATGAGCCTGTTCATGGTAGTGTGTAGCTGCATCTTCAGCGAGACAAATAGAAATGATTTGTTTGCAGTCAGCAGAAATATCTCTGGTCATAGTGGGGTAGTTGCAGGGAGAGGGCAGCTGCAGGATGCATCTGAGGGTGGGTTCAGCCTTGCCTTTAAAGCAAAAGGCTGACAAAACATGTTATTTTATACTAGTCTGTTGAAAAGTATGAATATATCAGAATTCCTTCTATTGCTGTGAAGGAAGTTTTTGTATAGCGTCCCTTCTGTGGCAAATAATCATCAAGAAATGCTGAAAATCCAACAAAGTCCTTGCTTTCTGTGCACGTTGCTATGGAACACAGGCATCATGGCTGTTTGTTTACCATGACGGTCTCTCTGGTACATTGGTTTAGCAACCGTATCACCTATGTGTGATAATGTACTGAGAAAGAAACGTTTCAGGTCAAACAAATGACTTTGATAAGCTGCCAATATTTGACTAAGAGGCTGCGTTGGAAGCACACCCACTTAGTTGGAATTAAAGGACTAGGATTTAGGACAGGTGATATAATCCACCTTTCCAAACCGGTTAAATATTGACGAGAAGCGGAAGAGCACCAGCGCTTGAACTGATGAGAAAAGCGTGCTCTTGCTTTTCTGATTGAGCACATCCAGGATTTTTGTGCCCAGAATGAATGGCTGCAGAAACCCGAATGGTCCAGCCCAGTACAATGACCTGCGTGCCTTCTCATTTCTTCAGTTATTAAAGGTAGGTCTGCTCTCCCAGAAATGCAGCTCCTGTAGGTACGGCACCTTGCGAGGAAGCTGGGTGGATAACTCAAAGCTAGTTTAACTTCAAGGGGGTGCTTTTATCATGGGTCACACAGTTGCATGCAGGCTTATACAGTCCAAAATTCAATGAATAAAAAATAGGCAGTGAAACGTAATGTGGTACATTTTCTGCCTTGTAAATGGGAATGATTATGCACATGTATGTGTGTTTATTTTAAAATGTTTAGTTGGTAGAATTATTGTGAGACTGTTTAAAACAAGCTATTAGCTAATGGAGAGACCTCATTGTCAGGGTATTAGGAGATTATGGCTTCATTTGCCATAATGCACAGAGACAGTCCAAGTGTTCTGCTTTTTGTTTATGTGTTTGTTTAAATTTATTTACATATTTTAACCCATTCCCTAGCATTTTATCTCTCAACAAAATCCTTCTATAATCCAAAAGGTTGGCCAGAGATGCTGCTCCACGTGATAACTGAAGAGCTATGTAAATAAAACCTGACATANAGTCCGAGTGTTCTGCTTTTTGTTTATGTGTTTGTTTAAATTTATTTACATATTTTAACCCATTCCCTAGCATTTTATCTCTCAACAAAATCCTTCTATAATCCAAAAGGTTGGCCAGAGATGCTGCTCCACGTGATAACTGAAGAGCTATGTAAATAAAACCTGACATATTAACTGCCTTGGATTCCTGTAGTTTCATATTTGGAAAAAAGAAAATGTAGTGTAGATATGGGAAACAGCCGTGTTTGCTTTACCAACAGGGTAATTAGTCAGCAGCTGGAACTTTGGAAACAAAATAACGTGAGCCAATCACATTCTGTCTGTTCCCACAGCAGCAGTGAAATTAGTACACAGAGGAAAATAAAAAATATGTTGGCATTTTGGGTTATTCGTACAAATGATTTTATAAACAAATAATATATAAACCAAATTGTAACAAGCACACAAGAGAGCAAGCAATAAAATATCCAGTTTATTTTAACATGTAGTCTCCTTGGGAGACGTTTCATAAACATGCGCTGATATAGATGTCAGATATGGATTGTTACGTACCCCCACGACTAGAGCATTGTACTGCACAATTCCAGTGTGCCATATGGCCTGAACATACCATGCAATTCATTAGTGAACATATTACAGCTTTATATAGCCTCAGAGAAATGTGGCAACATGTGATGTAATGCTCACGGACAGTAGTTTGTTGGCTCATTTACCAGTGCTTTCAATAGGACGATACTGGGCACATTAAATTTGATGTTTGTTGCTTCTAAAGCTTGGAAATTCCCTGCACTCTGTTTTGCTAGCGGTCCCTCAGTATGAATTGCTACAGGAAGAGAAGGGGGTTATGACAAGACGAAAGTCTAACATATATATATGCAAACCGATGTACAATCGACATCACCTGGTTCTGCAAACACTGGGCGCAACACTGAACTCCTGTTTTGTTCTTAGGCTGAAATTGCAAGCACGTTCTCGATAAAAAACTTGGAGCCTGTCCCACAGTGCTATAGCCAAGGTACCAAACTGAGAAGAAAGCCATATGTGACACTATTTGATGAAGGATTATTAAGCTGTGACTTCAGCTACTCAGGAACATTTAATCGATTTTGATGCCTTATAATATGATAACCTTTGGTATCTCAAATACCCTCGGGTCTCTGATGTGTATAGATCACTAACATCAAAACCAGTTCTTTGGGTTTTTGTTTCGTGTACGTTTTCTAAGTGTACATTGCCTTATTGAATCCATGTTTCGCAGTGTAACGCAGCCAGCATTTGGTGAAAAATGAAAAGCATTTGTTGATTACTCTTTGGACACATCCAGAACCCTTCCACATGCAGAGCTGCCTGGGTGTGCCTCACTGTTGCGTTGCTGGAGTTTTCTGCCGTTGCAGCTTTATTGAGATCAGGGGAGTTACTGCGGCTTAACCCAGAATTGCACAGTGGTGTCATCAGCCTTGTTAATCCAGAAGGGAATTCTGCACGTGGAAAGGCTTCCAAACTGAATATAGTTTTTCAGAGAGGAAAAATGAGGCTAGGAATCCAATCCAATATAAGGAACCGACCTTATTATATATAGCAAATAATGGAATGGTATCTTTTCTACAAACAATTTTGTGATACAGTGCAAACAACCTACTTCAAAGAATGTTTAAGAATATAAAAGAATCCTAAACCAGAAAGATGCAACAATATATATGGGCATGGGGAAGGGCAGACACTGATGAATTCAAGTCACGATATTTCTGAGAAGAGATCTTTTAAGACTTTTTCTTGAGATCTTTAATTTCTCATCTGATTTAAGGAAAATACCATGAGATACTATACAAATCTTCATATAACTTTTGCATTCCGAGTGTTTGTTGTGATCCCTTGGGTTGAATTTGACTCTCCTGGGGCAAGTGTCTGACCATGGGTTATATCTGCTCTACACTGCTGGTGGTGACCTCGTGTTCCTGCTTTCCTGGTGCTTATGCAGAAGGAAATGCAACTACTGATTGATTTCCCACTGTGCCTTCTAAATATAGAGAGTGCTTTCACGCGCCCTCAAGCTTTCAAAAGGACAGTGGCTTTCTTTAAACAAAAACTTCATGTAGAAGAGCAAAGAAAAGAAATATCCCTCAAATTTTGGGTATAGGTGAAACTAGGAAGGAAAATCTGTAGACAGAGGTTGAAGCAGAAATGCATGTTCTAAAGCATGAGCTAAAATGCAGAAATGTAAATTACTGGGAGAAGTGTGGACGTAGAGGACTGTCTGCTGGGAGTTATGCGCTGAGCTCCCACATATGTTCCCATGCATCAAAGCTGGTCAAATACTTTGGAAATCTGATCTAAAAAAGCAGCAATTATCAGCCCATTCTCCAGGGAAGGGTCATGAATACCCCGCAGGACAGTCAGTACAACGAGCAGTAACATTTTCTTCTGGCTTTTATTGAAGGAAGAATCATGTCTTTTGCAAACAAAGCCCAGCCATATTGTGAGTGTAAGATATCCTCTATTCATTAGTTTGGTAGTTGTTGCAAAATGTTGCAATAAGCATTAACCAGAAGTACCTATGCAGGTGGACAAAATGTAGTTTAAGATGAAGCTGGGACACCATTCAAGGTTTTCTCATTTTTCATTGCTGCAAGTGGACAGGATGTGCTCAGTTTTACCTCTCATAAGAAAAAAAAAGGGCTCAAGTGATCTACTTATCATGAAATAAGCTCCTTGGTTGGAGCTCCAAAAGAAGCACAGAACTTAGTGATGTGCAGACAACTTGCAGTAGCGCCTCTTCCCCTTGGTATCATTCTTCCCAAAGAAAGCCTAATTGGCTTAGGTGAATGGTTCAAGTTTGCAGGACTGGGCTATCAGTCCCTTGGTCTAAAACCAGGTTAGTAGACAAAGAAATCAAGAAAGTTGCTCTGAGTTGCCTAAAAATGAAGGAGATTTCTCTCAGTTAGACTAAGAATCTTAAAATAACCATTGTTAGGGACCTCATTCCATGCATACTTGAATGTTAGCTCTGATTTGGCTTTGAATTTGAATGCTGACTCCGTTCTCATGCTGAATCCAGAGCCCAAATATATTTTCTCTATCCGATTTATTTTCCCAGGCCTTGTTAATTAATAAGATCTGTGTGCATTCCAGTCCAAGCTCCAGATTCTGACATCCTATGGTCTTCGGCTATTTAAAGCACAATCCCATGAATAAGTCATAGTAAACAAAAGCCAGCAGGAAGTTGTCATTTGCTGCTCAAAAAGTAGTGAGTGCTAAATTAAATAAATAACATGTCTTTTTAATGTTCTGTCACACAGACTAAAATCAGATAGAGTTTTTATTGAATCTGGCCCAGAGGTTACAAAATAAAATAAATATAATAAAGTTGATTTGATTCTCCTGTTCGTTTCACTGTAGTTGGAGAAAATGTTTGCTTATGGAGGCATATGAAATGTTTTGAACAAATCCAGAAATTCTTCTAATCTGCATCTCAGAAACTTGTAAGAAAGTATCTTCATTTGGGGGAAACTTAACTTGGAATGATCAGGCTTAACATATTATTTTTTAGTCAGCTGCCACTTAATATCATGCTCCTATTTATGCAGTGAAAACCCTGGAGCTATTCTGTGTGATTGAGCTAAACCAAATGTTTGGCAGGAGAATGGTGATTTTAAAAATTAGAAGATGCTTCTTTCAGTGTCTGTTTCTTTTTGCACTATGGAAACAGAAGCTTGAGAGGAACAAAATTTTGGTTTGTGATTAAATGGGTGAAAATAAAATTGCCTGTAAAGTTTCCTATATGAAGCAAGGGAGTTTGAGTTTTCATGCTACTTTGAAAAAGAATACAACATCTGTTTTGGTAATGTTTTTCACTGTAGTTTTTATCAGTTTAAACAAAGCCAAGGAGAACAGCAAAGATGTTGTAAGAACAGATTTCTAAGCCAAGTTCACAAATGGGTTTTAAAAGTGATTAATAACCACTCAACATAAGCAGGCAATATAATGTAATCACATGTGGGTAAGACACGAGGGGCTTCATCAGTCTCTCCCTGCAAATGCTACAGAAAACAGTTTTCTTTAGTTATATTTTGTGTTTCTGGTAATGTTCGCTTCAGCATCGAAAGGAATTTTGCCTTGGAAACAAACACAGATTTGTCCATTAATGCAGCATGTTATCCTCGCGCAGAACCAGTCACCTTCCCATAAAGAAACAGGGACGGCTCTGGTTCTGCGGCAGTAGTATCACACTGATCCGGTTCCTGCGCTTTCTTGATATTCCAGGGCTGTGTGGTTCTCCCTAATCATAATATCTCTGCATAGGATAGTTTGAACTTGGACTGAGTTTTGAGGAAAGAACCTTTGCAACTGGTATTTTCTTTGGATTGTGTTCTGATCCTTGGCCCTGCCTAGGACAGAAATAAAATTACACAGCAACTTCTCCCTGAGATTGGGGCTTTAAAATCCAATTTGGGGATTTTAGTTTCGAAATGTGACTTGAATCCTTCTCAAACTTCTCTGTCTACTGTGTTCACTTCTCCTGTGTAATCCAGTCTTCAGGCTCCAAAATATGACATAAAATGATATTTTTAAAGATGTATTATATGAAATACACTGAATATCTTCAAAGCCTAATAGAAAAAAAAACTCTGGAGATAGCTATGTGTTTTTAGAAGCAAGAACAGAAATGCAGTGTGTCAGCAGTGTATAGTAAAAGAAATTTACTTCTAAAAATAAAAAGTATGGAAGATTTTATTTATTTGCGAATAAATCTTAACTTATACTAAGGAGTCTTTACATTCTATATGAGAGCAAGGAATGGCTTTGTGAATTATTGTCTGTTTTATGGAAAACAATCAAGCAGCACCTTACACGTAAAACTGTTGTCACAAATAGCAGGAGAAGCCTGTCTGACCCTTCAGCGTATTGTCCTAGATAGTGATGGTCCTTCCACGACTGCGGTTTGCTGTGATTCCGTATGGTCTGTCTGCAGACTGCCAGACATATGGGAAAAGAAAACCTTGGATTGCCCATACGATGACAGGCCAGCTAAAGCCTTTAGATATTCTGCAGTAAGGTCCGGTTGGCTCAAAGGGTTTGTTTTTCTCCGTATCGTGTTTGGATGTGCTGATTGTCAGGTGAGTCACTGCAGACGTTTCTAGCCTTATCAACTTATTAATGCATATCTCCTATTTGTAGGTATTTGAAAGCAGAGAAGTTATTTACAGCATACAGGCACAGAAATCAATCTAGTCCCCCCATAATTTTAATCCAACAATCATCTGTTTGGCAAAATATTTACTAGTCGATGCCAGTACTTAATAAGGCACATACGGAAAAAAATGATTGAAGGAATTAAAGGAAAATCAGGGCAAAAAAATACACTCAGTGAATGCAACTGCTAAAAGGTGGATATTCGCTGTGACTGCTATGATGGTTGGGGACATGATTTTAAAGATGTTTTAGTAGCTAGCAAACATTGACTTAAAGCCTTTACTGTACTGCTGGTGGACTGGACTGTATGGCACAGCAGGTGCTGGTGGACCTCAGGGGCAGTGGTGCTCCATGCCCTGTGTATGCTCAGCTTTACCCACCTTGATGCCTTTTTTCTCAATCTTTTTTCTCAAAATTGAAATTTTACTTCACATACTATATATATACACATATTCGAGGAAGTCAGCGCTGGTATTATTAATTTTCTCACCCCATTTACTAGTAGCAGTGGTTTTCACTTGTGTACATTGTAAACTACAGTAGTGCGAGATACAAATCTGTTCTGCAAAAGCTTGGAAGTTCCGAGGAAACAGGTCAGATAAAGAGAGACCTGGTCTGGGCAAAGTTTAAAATATTTTTGAACTAGGAGTAAGGGTCCTTGCTGGCATGTCTGATGGAGTGATACTTAAAAGCAGACAAGTGTAATGCAGACAGGGAATTCTCTTCTGAATTATTTTCTGCTCCAATCCTGACATACATCTAAATCCTGAATTTGTCTCAGGTTTATAAAATTTATTTTCAATAACTTTGTTATTTTCAGGGTTTTTTTCCCCTTGCAGTCTAAAATTCAGGGTGTTGTCAATGCTATACAATGCTGTACATACACACCGTTGGGTTCCTGGGTGTAGCTGCCAGCACTGCACTGCACTCTCAGCTCGTACCGGAGGGGCTCTGTGCAGGCACTTCTCTCTCTTTCATACTTGGCGTTTGTTATCTCCTATCTCTTGTGCTCTTCTGTAATCTTTCCTTTCTTATTCCAGGTCTTGGCTGTGTTTCCTGTGGGATCGTTTTTCGAATTTGAGATCCTGAAATCACGTTTCTGACATCAGCCAAACCTCTTTGCTCGTCATCACTATCCTCACTATCAGTCACCAACAGTCAGCTGCGCTCCCAGCATCAGTCTGCCTCTTCCTTAACTCCTATCAGTTTACGTCCATTCTCTGCATTGCACGGAGTTCAGCTATGGCTTGACATCAGACATGTATTTAGAAGCTACCAAAGTATCTATGAATAACTTTTCTATGAAATACTTTGTCACAGTAATCAGAACTTCTTTATCTTTCCAGGGAGGCATTAGGAAACCTAGCAGATCTGCTAATGTGTGGATATCGGGTTGTTTGAGAGATGAGTTAATGCAATGGCATTTTAAATGTACTGACCTAAATACTCTTTCAGCTGACTGTAAAGTAAATGGACAAATGAAGCACATTGTTGTTTATGCTTCATTGTGTAATGTTCTAATACTCTGTCGTGTTTGGTGATGAAGACTTCAGCTTAACCCATACTTTTAATAACATCATTGAAAATCCTAATTAGAATTTTATAATTCTGAGGAAAATCAGGTAGCTGAGATTTTTTCCCTAAGTTCTCTGAACTCACCAGCTTGTGACACAAGTTGAGATAAGCAGTATGTTGCTCTGCTGTGCAGTGCTCCCCAGTGCTTCTGCTGGACCAGGATAAATCGGAGGGTGAACTAGGGCCGTATCTTTCAGCTGGTTCTCAGCACTTTGTGTGACCTTTCTGTCACCAGCCCAGGGATGATGTAGTGATGCTCTGTGTGTTCCTGAGTGTGAGCAGCTGGGTTCAAACCATGACGCTCAAGAAAGGCGCAGTAAAGACTCACATCTTAGATAGGGAAATACCTCGTTCGGCTCCTGTTGCTGTCTGACCTGAGACTGCAACAAGGATCAGCTCACACCAAGCTTCATGAGGGAATGGGGAAACTCTGTTGGGTGAACTCTGCTTCGTTCTCCAAGAGAGTATTTAAGACTGGGGCCCATAAAAGTCTGGGGTGTTGCGACGTCTGACCTCCACGGCTGTGGAGCCCAGAGCCCGGCAGGAGGTGTGGGGTGCTGCATTTGTGGTGCATTTTGTGCCTTCACAGAATAAGGAGGGAAGGTGCCTCAAATGGGGCTGCAGCGTAGCCAGCATGCTGACTGCGGAGATGCCTTGCTTTATTCACTGGGTGTCAGGTGCCCAACTTGGAGTCTGCAGGCAAGCACCATCCTGACACTCATAATCATGAGTCCAGAGCTGTCTCTGGGCAGCTATTCCCCCTACAATAATAATCAAACAAACATCTGGTTAGCAAAATATTTACTAATCACTGCCAGTATATAAGATCGGTACATTCTAGTCCTGCTTTAGAATTTTTTTTTTTTTAATTCAGTAGTTATCTGAAGTAAAGACTCTGGCTCATCCTTCATAGCAGAGCATCGTCTAGCTAGGGTCCTGCCAAGAAGACCATGTCGCATGGCAAACGGTCTGTGGTCGGACTGAAGCTCCCACAGAGATCGATAGTCTGTGGTTTTACCTGTAAGTTTTAACCCTGGCAAATGCTTCGTGGATTTTAGTGAGGGAACAATTAGTATAAGAACTCTGGAGTTGGGCTTCTGTAACAAAAATTTGTGTGAAGTACATAACTTCAAGGACAGACATGTTAAGGATATATATAGCTATATCTAATGCACAGCATTTATTGGAACATGGCTCAATAAATCTTCCTTTTATAGGATATATAACTACGAGGAGAAGGAAGAGTGGGAAAATTATGAGTGGAAAGTCTTTTATTTGCCAAAGCTCTGTGTTTTAGACATCTTACATAGTTATATACTGTACAAACACAGACCAGGAATAGAAAATCTGGCGAGCATCACTAGGGTTTTTCTGTTCTCGCCTGACATTAATCTGTGCTTTCTTTACACTCCGATTATCAATTTTCGGTTACTTTTTGTGCTCCCAACTTGGAATTAAATGAGATGAACCATGTTTAAAAATCAGAATTCGTTCTGGCAGACAGATGCACTGGTTACTATTTCTGTGCCATGCACGAAGCCGTGGGATCTGCTCAGAGGTATCTCTGGTGAGCAGAGCTAAGGCCACAAATGGATCTGTGGAGTTGAAGATGTGAAGTTGAAGATACCGCCTGTTTAACATCAGAAATAACATGGGGTATTAATAACATAGGTCTCATATGTTATTAATAGTTTCCTTAGTTAGCTCTTAATTACACAAAACAGTCACACATCTTCTGGTCCCCCACTCCGCAGAGTAATTTACAAGCGTACACTCTTTTAGACTCTTTCAAACTCTGCTGCGTGAGTAAATAAATGGTCGTAGCTTTATAGAACCCTTGACACTGTTCCAGCATTTAAAACCTCTGTTTATCCTGGATTCAGCAAGGACAGAAATGACTTTCATGACAGAACTCCAGTAATGCTCCCTGCTGCAGCTCGGCTCCTTGAGACACCATTCATTAGCTCTGAAATTTATGTCTACTGTATATTGGCTTCAGGCAGAATAGGGCAAACACTTTTAATCAAGGAGAACTGGATTTTTCTCCTTGATCCATGTAAGTCAGTGCCTGATGTTAACTTGGAGATAACTAACAAACATTGAGTTTAAAATAGAACAGCGATGAGCTGCTCCCCCCGGTCAGGAAGCCCTCCAGAGCTTCCCAGTGTGCTGCTCTGCACCCAGGGGGGTTACTCTTCCATGTGAATGTAAATAAGTCCAGGGAATTATAAAGAAGAGGAAGTTTAAATGTAAACAAAACAGTAAACCCAGCACAAATAGCATGGCAAGCTACCAGGAAATGTCAGTATTTATAAAGATCATTGAAAAAGGAAAGAGATGGAGAGGGTGCAGGTGAGTGCAGCGTGTCAGTGGACACGAGTTCCCGTGGGGAGAAGGGTGAGGGTGAGACACGGAGTCTGACCCTTCTTCCCTGCCCATCCCTGTGAGAAGCTCTGCATACAGACCAGTCCTGGAAGTCTGCATCTCTGCGTGTTTGGTGGGTTTTTTTGCAAAGAGAATCCTTATGTTAAATGAAACTCTAAGTGGTATCAAGCTCAAAGGACACTGGACTACAACAACAACTTAAAAATTATTTCTGTGTTCGATGTGCTGCTCCTCGGTTTGAAAATCATCAGCCTCTTGAAGGTTAGGGAGCGGTTTTACCTTAGCTGAGGTAAAGGACCTCACTCTAAGGACCTGTGTGTGCTTCCTTTGCAAATACAAAGATGCAGCATGCATGCCATGACGTGAGCGTACCCTCAGGGAACAAAGAAATGCCACACAGAAAAAACAATTAGCGCTTCTCATATTTCTCTTTATAGCTTGTATTACACTTCTCAAGTGCTTTGCAGTCCTTGAGTAGTTTTTTTAGCCTGAAATAAGTTAGAGTTTTCCTGTATAAAGAACAAAAGCAAGACAAGTGATAACTTAGAAGTTACCTAGTGAGGAAGTGTCTGGTCTGCCTCCCGGAGAGTGGGTCTCCCACCTGGGATTCTGCCCTTTACTTCAGCACAGCTTGTGGCTTCACATCATTGGCTCAACCAGAGGGTTGGGATACCCAGGTGCCTACTGTCATGTATTTAAATTGTCTCACCAGCACAATGTGTTGCTTTGGTTGAATGGTCGTAGATCCTCGGTGCACCACTGACATTGACAGTGATTCAGTCGTGCAGTGCAGGAATTAAATCCTGAGGGGTATGCAACCTTAATAATACATGGTACATACCATGGGAATTTGATTAAATATAAAATATCTTCTTTCGTTAAAATGGTTAGATAACGATGAAGGAACTCTTTTGTACCACAGACGGTTCTGGAACATGCACTTACATGATTATTGTATTAATTCATGATAACATATTTTTTATTATAGCTAGAGCAGTATCAATCCAACTTTAAAAGTCTGCACCTTTAAATACTACCATAGGCTCTAGCACATGGACAGTAGCTTCCTTACATCTCTTGAGCTCGTCTTTATTCAAAAAGGGGCTGAACTGAATAAATGACAGTGCAGAGCAGTCAGACTTTGTTCTGGTAAAGAAAGGCACATCTGGATTCCCCAGCTGTGTCTATGGATTCACTGAGCTGTTCTAACCTAGATAATACAAGGTTACAGAATTAAGACTGGATTTTATAAATAATAATCTACTCTGATAAATGTATTCTCTCTCTTCATACTATAGACTATCTATCTGCAGAGTAACAGTAGCAGTACATACTCCACTGATGACATGCTATAGAGAGACACACTGAGTTAACTACCTTTTTAAACAGTATTTCGAACATCTGTAAATGGCTGTAATCTGTATTACTGGCTCAGAGATGGTAGATTATTTTCTGTAGTAAATAAATCAGACTATGCAGTTGAATTGTTGTAGTGGGGCCAGTCTTAAGCAAAAGCTACAATGAATATCTTGTGAAGTGTGTTGCAGTCTGCATCCATTTAATGCTTTTTAAAATGCTGTGTACATGTTTTGTCCAACTCATTTCAGTGTAGGACAGAGGAGGTACATTACTTCAACTGTTCTTTGTACCCAGAAAGGTGTAAAGCAGGTAGCCAAATCAGAAGTGTAACAGAGGTTTTGTGAGCTTTTTTCCAACTGCTGCTTGGATTTTTACGTGAACAAGTTTCCTTGGCTTGGGGTTTTAGTTATTTGTGGCTTTTAAAACTCAGATGCTGCATTGTCCTGCACTTGCTTGGCTGCCTTCGTAGGAATATTTGTGAGCTTGGCACACCTTTCATCTGAAATGAAGTGGAAAATCTCCAGCACTGAGTCTGCTTTGGGGTTTCATCACCCAAATCTACGTACCATAATCTAGAGTGAATTTTCACCAAAATAAGCTACATATTTCCTCAGAGTTAGTGAAGAGAGTAATAAAATGTGGATTAGCTGCTAAAAACTCTCATGAAAACTTATTTTCAGTTTGCAAAAGGGAAAGAAAATGATTACTCTGTCTCCATCATGAAATGGAGAAAATAATTTTAAAATCAGCTCGGTCCTTTTCTCACGATCTCTAACATCCATGATGCTCTGTGCACTTTGTACTAGTGTCAGGCACAGAAAGCTCATGAATGATGTACTTTTGTAGGCACAGCTCCGATGGCTTCAGCCCTATATGTCTTCCTAGGAAGGTTAAATAAATAAAACAAGTGGTCAGTAGCTGGTTCTTGAATTCCTGCTGAAAATCAAGATTTAACACCCTTTCAGCAGTGTAAGGTTGTATTTATTACAAGAGAACTCCATGATAAACAACATAAAACTTTTCTCTGAACTACATAAAATGAAGATTTTTCAGTTCCTCAACTTCTTATAGAGTTCTTGCCTACTTTCAGGAATCACTGGGCAAGTTTCTGTATTTTAGCTTCTTTCAGTTTTTTAAAAGATGCTTGGATTACGTGTTGCACCTAGCAGTTGTGATGACGATTGACATATCACATTAAAGTAAAGTAACATCTCAAAGATCAGGTGTCAATCTAGAAACAGCAGAAGTTGAGGTGTCCTACTGAAATTCTTGCTCTTTTTTCCCTTTTTTTTTTTTTTTTTTGTGTGGGCTGGGGGGTAGGGTGGGATGCAGGCGGCATGGGCAGATGTCCTAAAATCCCACAAAGCACTTCCCGGCAATGACAACACAATTAAGTCACACTTGTGTGGAATATCAGAATGATATCACCAGACTTCTGTGTAAGATATCAAAATTTCCTAGGTACCCTTTTACACTAATTTTCTTTCTGCCAATTCACTCCAAACCATGAAATAACTGCAAGTTTCCGTGTGTACTGATGTTATAGGTCACTACAATTTTCTTCTTCTGTCCAATGTGCCAAAGCCCTTCAGCTTTGTGAGCAAATCTGACCATGGTTGAACATATATCAAAAGGAGCATTCAACAAAGCTCTACTCGTTAGCCCTTAAATTCGTTGTTTGTTAGCTGACTTACATTCCTGCGCAGCAATCGAAGCAGACAGAGGCACAGAGGGAGCCTTGGCAGGAATGAAGGGACTTGGCTGGAGGACTGATGAATGCACAACTGATGCTTTCCACAACAGCACGACGGCCTCTTCTTTTAATTGCACTCCACTGAGCGGAGCTGCTTTGTGCACTTGCGGGAAGTGCTCTCTGGCAGCTAGTTTTTAAGTTTCTTCCACAACCAGTCAATAGGTCTGAACCCAAGCTATTGGGCATAGACCTGGCCAACCTGATTCATGATTCATATTGATTATTACAGAGGAATATATTTATAGATATAATTATATATATTCATATATGTATTATTTAGGAATATATTTATATGTAATTATGTAGGAATGAAGCCAAATATCCTCAAAAATTTATAAGTGGAGTGCCAGTCCACATAGCAATGTATGTCATTATGGACATCACTCTTGATTCTCCTGTCCCTGTGCTAACTCTCTGTTGAGCAGACAGATCAGTCCAAGCTTTCAACCCTTCATCTTTAAAAGCCATCTATTGACTGGCCCCTGCTACCTTTGAGATTGCTTCTCCATTCCTTACCAACATCTTCCAAACAAACAGCTGCATCCCAAAGAGAAAAGAAGATACTTTTTACTGTGGGAGGTTCAAGACCGTAGGAAATACTATTTTTTTTCCAGAAGCCACATAAAATAAAGAGAATTAAAGGTCATATTTTCCTCTTCCCAGAATTAAAGGTCAAATTTATTTCCTCAGTTTTAGATTTACATCAGTAATTTCATCCCATGTATAACCTACTCAGCTGGCTCAGCTGAGTACACAAATGGACGCATCATAATTTAGGCTCTCACTCCTGTAGAATGAGAAGACAAAGATAAAGAGGATGGTTTGCTATTTCTCCTTTTACATGCCCTGGATTTCTTGGATAAGCTGGTGGAGATTGCGTGGAGATTGCATGTATATTGCAGCTTAGGGAAGATGTCTGAAATCGGCCAGAAAGCTGCAGTTGGCTTGTTTTCCATGATTTCCAATTCCTACCTGTCAGTGGGCATATGTGCACTTATGGGGTGTGAATAGGAGATACTAATGAGTCTCAGCAGTTCTTTGTTTCTTTCTTTTGTTCTTTCATGCTTACTTTGAAGCTATCATCTGGGCTGCATCACTGAAGGCAAAAATATTAAGGCTTGCAAGTGAATAATAGAAATTAACGCAAAAGACTGAACGGTGGAAATACTTTCTCTCCTAGTGACATTGAACTAAGAATATGACTACAGTCCTGACTGGCAAAAAAATCTCATGTTTAGTTAGAAAATATTTAAAGTGCTATCCTCAATGAGATCAGTCCCCTCAGCTCCTCACGTCTGGGAAGCACCAAGAAGGAATCAGCAGGGCTGTCACCTCCAGGATAACAGCACTGCCTATCACCAGGTGCTTAGTGCCACATTGCAGCTGGCATTTCAACATGAACCTTGCTTCAGAAATGTCAGTCTTGCAGCTCTTCTGCTTTGGGATAAGGGCTGGTCAAAGACTGGCAGGGTAGCTCTTCACAGAGGTCCTTCTGTTTGGTGTATATATTTATAGCTATAGGAGATAGGAACGCACATTTGGACACCTTATATGAAGCGTGTAATGGGTTCAGTGGTGTTCAAATGTTCATTTATGGTTTTCTACATTAGAGCTTTGCATAATGCAGGTCCAAACTGAGGCAGTGAATGCCTGTACATGTTGAAAGTAGGGTACATGTGTGGTTCAGGGTCTTGGCTGAGCCTGTGTGATGCGCAAAGTTCTCTTTGCTGTCACTTTGATCTTGTAATTCTGAGGTTTGGAAAGCTGATACTGAGGGAAGATGATGCATCCCAGAATGATTGCTCGTTCTGCCATGAGCAACCTAGAAGTTGCAAGACATTATTAAAGGCTGTGCTCTTTTCCAGGTCAACCTTAATGTGTGTGCAAAATGATAGCCAAAGCCTTTAGCTTCTCCTTATTGTGCTCAAAGCACTGAGCTGTGAAATAATGCTTGGAATTGATCACAGATGCATAACACAGTCCACCTAATGTGATAAAACTCCTTTTAGTATAAGGCGCAATACTCGGAATCCATATGCAAGCACACAATCTGTGTACTTTATAAATTGGATAATAAAATAAATGTTCATTGTTACTTTAGGACTCTAGTGTTATTCACAAATGTCTATAGATCTTAATGGAATAAACGCGGCATCTCAAGGTGGAGAATACTAGAGCTTATTTTAGCATAAATTGCTTGATTATTGGAACTTCCTATTAGAATTTCCTGTAAAGCTCATTTGTGGAAGTAATTAGAAACAAACTCTTCAGATTGCTTTGCCACACTAATCTTCTTTACAAATTGCCACTTTAAAGCAATTTCTAGCTCTCGGTTCTCAGAAACTTTATCACAAGGAAGAAATGCAATATGAGGTTTGAAAATTAATACATGATAATCTTCTGATGAGTGTTGGACAGTGCATAATGAGCTTATGCTTTCACAAGCAACTGAGTGAGAAGAATATTTCTGAAATGGAGGAGGAGAGCTGAGTCTGAATCCTTTTGAATTAAATTTCATCTCTTAGAGGGTATGTAAAGCTGTAGTATCTGGTTTGCAGTTGAACAAGGTAAATAGTGTTGTGACTCTTTGGAAAGGTATATTCACTTTTTAGGGAACTAGGGTTGAGGAGAGGTGATAAGGAGTAGTGTTTAGAGACTTGAAACAATACCAGAGTGCTGTACCCTGGCTCAGACTGAGGTAAGTATAGAGCCGTAAGTGCAAAAAAACCTTGTATCTTCTGGCTGAACACCTCTGCAAACATAGCTAATTGGAAATGCTGGACACTGGAAGACAGATAGACTTTAATTTTCCAACTCTAGCCAGAGATACAAAGGGTTCACCAGCATCCAGCTACGGAGTCAACTTCTTAAGGCACTTGCTGCCTGCTACTCTCTCGCATCAGCTTTCGTGGTCAGGCTTTCTCTCCTTTGGCCTCGCAGCACAGCAAGTTGAAATACCTCATTTAAAAACAAGTTTCATTGAAATACTTCTCAGAGATCTCTCTGTAGTATTTACTATCTTTGATGAAAATCACTTCAACCTGAAACGTTTACTCTGTCATGCGTGATTGGGCTGAACATGATGCATAGCTTCTTAGGTGAGTTTCAGCATTGTTGCGTTCAACGTATTGAGCATATAAAACAGGTTCTACCTTACTTTTATTCACTGATTTTTCTTAGTTTAGCTTGAACTGTAAGTGTAGGTGTAAGTATACAGCCCTCACCATAGATTGGTTGCTCATCAGCAATTTCTCCTATCTTACGTTTTCTTAAATACAGTCTCATAACACAAATAATTACCATTCGCTGCAAAGCAAAACGGAAGGGATCTGATATGCTTACCAAATGGAAAATGAGAATTTCAAAGCATAACTGAGTATACCACTTGAGGAGGAGAAAAGAGCAGCAAACAATATCACTGCTCTGTGCTTTTAAGAGAACGGATATCTATGAATTCTTTCCTTGCTGAAGTGTAGGTCTGTGATTGATGTCAGCTGGTAACATCCCTGTCAGTTGCACTGCAACTTAAACAGACATCACCAGGAGCTTTTTAATGTCATTTTATTTCTGCAGAGTCATATCATGAAGCCCAGTGCCTTACAGGATAACACGCTGCCCTCTTCATTTTTATCTGGCACTCTTCAAATTCGATCTTTTTTTTCCAGACCATAGTTTACCAAAAGAAGCTTGTGCCACATGCAAGAATTTTCTCAGGTAAAAGTGCCCAACATTAATTGGGCAAAACAAAAGTGACCTCCTGCAAATGTACTGCCTCGTAAGACGTGCAAAGAGGATGGCCCAAAAAACCTGAATCCTCCCATTCAGAGATGAGGTGAAAAACTGAGGTTGTAAATATACCATAAATGCCAGGATGATTGAAGGCGATGTGCAGGAACATTTCCCAGACTGACTCAACACTGCCTCAGCGCAGACCCTTAATAAAAAGCCCGCTTGCTACTGGAGCTGAAGTCAAAGCTCTAGTTTCTGACAGCCTGGGTGTCAGCCGGAAAGAACTACTTTTAAAGAATTATTTATAGACATCGGGTAAACACTTCACAGAGCCACAGAGCAAATGGTATGCTGCAAGGTCCTCACATTGCCTAACTGCACATTACCTACCTGCAGATTTCTGGTTTAGCCTGGAGTTATCTATCTGCCTTTCTGTCTTCACTAGACATGGAACAAACTTAGGAGCCTGGATCTCAGCTTAGCTAGATAAAGCAGAGGGTGAGACTGTTCCTTTGACTGTAATCTGGAAACTACTTCCCTAAATGAATTTTATAGGGAGACTTATGATCAGCCAAATAAACCCTCTTTGTCGGGGGTGAGGGTAGGGTACAACATCGCGACCTTGCCGAGGCCAACGGAAGCTTTAGACATTGGTCTGTGCAGGGATCAAGATTTCATCCCAGACACTGATCAGTATGTTAGCTCACAGTAATTCACAATTGCTGACTACAGAAGTAATTTCTGGAGCTGGGACAAAAGTGGATTTGCCACAGCCAGTTCCTGAAAATTACAAGTATTTTCTGCAAACAGATGTTGATGCCAAACAACACATTTTTCTCAGGTCTGTACTGTAGAACTAACTGAGGGTTGGGTTTCATTGTTTCCAATGATGTGTAGATGCCTCTTGTTCATGCCTCTGATTTTCTGCTCACAATTTACTCTCTTAATTTTGTTAACCATCAAGTGACCAGGAATTCTTAGAAATGCAAATAGCATCTGCTGCTTAGAAAGAAGTGTAGGAGAATTTTAACTCATAACCTCATTTCTTCATTACAGGTCAGGATGGGTCTGTTTTCCTATGTGAAGGTGCTAAGGTGTAAAAATCTTATCCTAAAAACATGTATATATGTGATGGTTCCCCTTTGAATATTTCTTTAACATTTGGCCAAATGTGAAGCTTTTGCTCAAGGGTTTTTTATTTCAATAAAATGACAGTAATAGGATCTGAACACTGGAAACTGTAGATTCTTCTGCCGGGCTTCCAAGGATCATATGGACATTTTTCTCAATTGTTACAGATGTAAATGATGGCTCTGTGCTGCTCAGAGGTTTGTTTATTTAAGCCACAGGGTATTCTACAGAAAAGAGAGATTCACAATACAGTTCTAAAATCCTGCAGAAAATACAATTTTTCATTAAATTTCCTGCTTTTTTCCAGAAGAGCTCATTCCTTAAACGGAGGGCGGGTGAGGGGAGTAAATAGGGAAAAGGAGCATTAAGACCTCTTTAGAAAATTAGACTTCAAATCACCAAATATACATTATAAAAACTTGGCTTCATTAACTTCTCTAAACTGTGCAGGCATTAATAGGACTCTTATTATTAATTCATGTAATTGTTTATACTAGCTTTTTGATAGGGCTTTATATGTTTATTTATTTATTTCTGCTATTCCAGCACTGCACTGATGGACTCATTAAACATAATGGCATTTGGCAATTTATCACACTGATTAAAAACCCTTTCCGGATCACCTCTACTCACCCCTTCTTTTGAAGCACATCTTTGGCATACATCCGGGATGCAATGAATTACACGATTTTCTTGTACGCAGCATTTCAAAACCGGTATGCCTGAGCTGTATAAGGAAGACAAGCAGTTGAGTGTTTAGCCACCATTCCTCCTTTTTCTCTCATTTATTCCCATTTTAAAAGAACTCTTTCAGACTTCGGTGTCAATTCTAACCATAAAACAATGTGCTTGACAATGCATAGAGTAGTGTAGCAGCTTTGTTAAAGTCAATAATTGGCTTTACCTGACTGTATTTTATCAACTACCTTCAAAAGGTGCTGTGGAAGAGCTTTTCAAATACTAAAAAGCTCTGTTATTCAACACTATTGTAACATTAGCAATATAGAGAATAATGTATTCCCATTTGTGCAGAACAAGATTGTAAATTCCTTCGAGGGTTCTGGCAACATTATGAACCACCAGAGCAAACTCCTTTTTTTTTTTTTAATATCACCGAAGTCAGGCCAACCAATTTATGCAGCTTTTGAAGCAGATTACCCCTTCAGAGCATGATAGGGCAGCAATCAAAGTATTGCAAACATCAGCCAGGCCTTATGGTAAGCGTGCAACATAGGGGATGGAAGATACAAAAGAATCAAAGTCCTGTTGCTTCTGAAGTCTAAACCACTGAGCGAAAGGGTGTCATATGGATTTTTTTTCAAAGACTTGGCCGTAGTAGTTATGTTTTTTATCAAAAGTCAGGTTGTAATTAAGGAGTCTCTCCATTTCAGATGTATTCCTGTGCTCATAGTCAGCAGTCCTGAGCAGTAGGTTAATATAAGATTATGCGGGAAGACAGCAGTTGCTCTGCATAAAGATACATACACCTCAGGGTGTGTTTGTCCTTCTGTTACAAGCTGCATCTTAATGGTTTTTTTGCTGTTACTAGTGATTTGAGAATTGCTTAGGCCAGCAAATATTCATCACTAATTGCATAAAAGTAAAAATTACAAGGTGATCTGAAGGAGGGCAGTAAAATGATGAGGGTCACTTATGAGGAATGAAAGAACGGCAGATGATGATGAATGTTTTGAAGTTTTTAAAGATCTCATTATTTTTCTGCATCTATGCTTTTTGCCCTTTCCCTTCCATCCAGTGTTACCAAGGTAGTAAATGATATCACACCTGCAAACTTAATGGCAACCACACGGTGATGATCTGAACTGCAGAGTCTGTGACTGTCCGAGGCTTTAGATTTTACTTTAGATTGTCACATGAACATGTTTTTTTAAAACAGCTCCTTGCATTGCACTTTCCTTATGAAAACCCTGTTTCTATGAGTACATTTCTTCACACCCAGAAACTTGCTGTCTTTGTGCTCCACCTCCTCTGCCTGAAATGGGAGAGATTTTCCTACCCAACCCCTGTGATTTTTTTTAGTTGGATCTTCTGTGGTGGAAATGTTTGGCATGTTCCTGTGTTTTCCTGTACGCTTACTGTGCAAATACATATGCTTTCTGAGATAGTGTCAGCCTGAGGAAGGAGGGAAGTTGCTAGCTGGGGTGAGGAAGGACTAACCCGTGACCTTGGCTGAAAGCTGTGTGTAAGCCTCGAGCTATTGTTCAGCGCAAGCTGGATGGTCTGAATTGCTTGTGACTGATGTGCAGTAATCAATCACACCGTAAGCTTTCCCAGCTCTTAAAAGGATACAGAGCTAGGGACAGAGAAGTTAATGTTTCAAAGTACTCTTGTCTACATCATTTTCGAAGTTCTGTCAGCTAAATTGTATCTACCAAGTTTGAATTTATACTGCGCCATATCTTCTTCATGGGAAATCACGAGCATTGACCAAAGACGTTTTCATCAAAGGAAAAAATTAACTTTATGGGCACTTTAAAACTACCTCTGATGCATTCTTCAAAAACGTGGACATCAACATTTTGTGAAACCATCACCTTATACCGGTTCATATCCATCTGCCTAAAAAAGGGAAAGTTCTTGTCCTCCATGCAGAACACAAACTTTTCTGTTTATAAAATCTGTTTGGTTTGTAGCTGTGAGCGTCCAGGCAGGTAGTTTCTCCTAATCCCTGGGGTGGGGGAGAAGAAAGATTCAGCAGTCATTAGCGTGCAGAATGATCTCAAACACAATAGATTTTCCTCATGACAAATCTCCATAGCAACCTCACATAATTATGCACAAGATTTCAATGTAGCAACAAAAATACACATGGCAGGAATTGTAAAGAATAGCTATATAGTGCGAGACAGATGTGGGCGTAGATGGTGTATAGAAGACTGAAACACAACTGTTCTAAGATGTAAAAAGTGAACAAAACACAGAATGATTGCCTGCTTTGTATTGTGGGAAGCGATGATTAAGTCAGTACATTATCTAGAAATTGGAGATGATGGGCTCAAATATCTCCTCATAATATAGAGGTTCCTGATAGTGCTACAACAGTTTGAGGAAAGCCAGCAGCAGTTTTACCCCACTTTCATAGGATTATTACAGCTATAAAAATGAGCTCTGTAACTTGGCATGCAAGATCTAAATGCAGCAAGTTTGAGATTTTTTTCCAAATTTTATTTCCGTCTGTTTGGACACATAGAGTAACAGGAGCTTAAAAGATTATGGGGAGTTTTGTCATCATCCTCATTTCTTTATCTGTATCTATCTATCTATCTGTCTATCTATCTATTTATTTATTTATCTATCTGTTCTTTGGAATTCAAAGATTGCCATACCATCCCCATGAGCAGATTGCTAGTGAAGGAAGGGCCTTTTCGTAGTTTTTGTTTTCAAAACTGCACGTGGACTTAGGGAGAGGATGGGGCAACAAGGGAAATTATTTTTTTATTCATATTGCAGTGATTTTTCTTTCTTACTATGGTCATAGTAGTTTGCATGGCATCCTAGATTAACAGCCAACCCGCTTGTAAATGTAATCATTCTGTATCATTAGCGAACACATTAGCAGTGGGAATACAACACATACATTACATGCTTCGCTTATGTATTCCTGTGCTGATGAACGCAATGATCCTATTGTTGGAGCGGATCCATCTCAGAAGCGGGGGCATCTCAGAGGCCCTAAGTACAGCTTCAATAGTATTTGAGGATTCCCAGCAGCAGATCCAATAATTAAGTTCACGCTTCAAGGGCAATTATCTTGTGTCAAGACATATCTATGATTAAATCATTCTGATGCTGATTTTCTTTTAAATATCACAGCCTTATTCAGAGCTCTATATCTAACCTGGCTCTTCTGAACTCAGTGAGGTACTTGACACTGACTTCAACTGATTTTGACTAATGCCTTATAAAAAATAGCATAATCATGTTAATTAAAATTTTGGCTAAAAATATGGGAGAATAAGATATACTAAACTGATCCATAAAATTTCATTCAACTATTTCCATTCAACTAGTTACGTGCTTTATTTAAATTCAAAGATTTATTTCAATCCAGAACAAATTTAAGCCATAGGAATGGATAACTTCTTACATTTAGTATTTTATGCAACTTCATTCCAACCTTGTCTTCCTCAAATAGCGGATCACAGGAACAGCAGAGGTGGTTTTAGTATGTCACCGCATTAACGCGTTCACATAGCTAATTTGCCTTATTGAAGACTCCCAGTTTTGTTCATAGACGACAAATGTTAAACCAAGAATCTATCATGATTCCTAGTCCATGTTTTTCTTATCCCTGAGCAATTAATAATTTTTAATTTGAATAATTTTTAATCCAATGTGAGTCCTATCCTCTGCCCTTACACTTTCTGGTCTTCTAGAGACATCATCTTTTCCTTTTCAGGTCTCCTGGATCTTTCCTTTATTTAAAATCCAAAGGTCTTGTTTTCCAAGAGATGGTAAATATCTTCACTTTCCTTACAGCTGATGATGGCAGGCAGTAGGCTGTTGCTTTGGGCACCTCAGAAACAAATGTCATGGCATGGTGAACTCCAAAGCGTCCTTTTCTATAAAAATGAATAACAAGCTAAATAGGAAGGTAGCAATAAAAGACAACTGATGAATGGTGAATGCAGCTGTGAGCAACTGCCCCTTATTTTTTGTTTAAAATATCGGAAAATTATCACCAGTTATCTGTTGCCATGTAGGCAGATGGTGGTCAATACTCAGAAACAGAACTAAGACTAAGGACAAAAGTCTGTGTCCTGCGATTCTTTCTTCTCATGAATATGTAAACATCCACATGGCCGAATTGTGTAGAGCTAAAGTTACATAGCCTTGGCTGTCTAATGATGAGCTACGCTAACTATAAGCGAGATATATCCCAGGATTCTCTGGGTTTTGGTTCTATTGACTTGCACTAATATGAGTTACTTGTTTTGAATCCTTTATTATAGAGCGTTTGAGATTACATTAGCTTCTATTTTTAATTTATGTCAATTCTGTTAAATTGGTTTACTAATATTAAGTATTAATGAGTTTTAAATATTTTTCTTGCATTTGATGTATCACTTTTTCTTATTGTTCGGTTAAAATCCTTTCCAAATGAAGCAGAGGTGAGTAACAGAAAATAATTGAAAGTTTGGCTAAGATATTCTGGAATCAAGGAAGCAAATACTGCATCCTGTTGAACTCTATTAACATTTCATACCACGAGATGTTCCGTCTGCTAATATAAAACCTAATAAGATGATTTGTCAGTAGATGTATGCCGAACTCTTTATTCCGCTCTCAGTCCATTTTATTTGCATATAAAGTGGCACATTTACACTCAACAATAACTAGTCCTGAAGGAATGATATTTAAGAGGAGAATATAATTAATCTGTTCAGGTCATAAACATTTTCTTCAGGGCAATGGGCAACCATCTAAGACAACCTTCATAATAATTCATGTACATTACTAAAATACTTTGGAATGAGCTGGCAAAGCTGAAGATAGACAAAATGTTGTCATTTTATTCCAAGGAAATGTTTATGTTTGTCTTATGTGGTGTTTTGAGAATTACCTTAACAAAAAATTCCTGTGTATTTTTTATGTTTGGCTTTGTGTTGATGCTGCATCCTGTTCCATAGTGTGCTTCCATGATGTATGTATTGTGTTTCCCGTCATCTTACATCAGAGCTCAAAACACATACAGGATTTTTTTTCAAATATTATGACTGTCTATATGGAAACTAGTTATAGTTCTAATTAGTAGTTCTAATTATGATAAAAGGTTTTCAGCAGGTCTGCCAAAAAAAGAATGCATTTTCCAAATATATTTTCATGCTACTTCATCTTGGGGGTCTTGACACTTTTTTCTATAAACTTTAACTATTTCAGTAATTTTCTAAAGTTACATAGATTGAAGAGGGAATTGGACAGCGTGTAAGGGAACACTCTGGTGTGCTGCAGTATTCCACCTCCTTGTAGTGCTGTGCAGGATTTTCCTGACCTCTTCACCAAATGTATTAACTTAATGTATAAGGAGGGTTCATATTGATTGCAAATTACATGCAAAGGGAATCAGTGCATAGAGCCAGATTTGTACGGGCATAAATGAGACCCAAATCTGTACAATTTTCCCCATACTCCACTTACCACATTTGCTCTGGAGAGCAGTGTTTTGAACTGGGATCTGATTTAAAACTTTTGGCCCATTTCCATAGCTCCAGCACCATAGTTTATAGTCAAAACCTAATTCGTATTCCAGGAGGAAGGGTCAAAGTATCTGTAGTTCACCCAATGTGCTCGCTCTCTGAACTGGAAGACAGCTCTCTCTCCCTTTGCAGGCTGAGCACATCCTCTCTCTCCTGCTTTTAGTTTCAAGCAGACGCGAGAACAAGGGCCCAAAACACACACCTTTGCAAGGAGGTCTCCCAAAGTTCAGTACAGTCTGCTGCCACTCACTATGCATGATCTTTGAGACTTTCACAGAAAAGCCCTTCAGTTCAGTTCTGCTGTTGTCGAGGCTTCCAAACTGTGGGCGATTCACTCCCCAAGAGGCAATGCCCCTGTGCCAAGGATTGGTAACAGGAGGTGATAAAAAGGTAAATAGGCAGAGAATGTGTGAGAAAACATGGGGGAGGCACTCAAAGCTACCCGGGCTTACATGTGTGATAAGTTTTAAAAAAGGAAAATAATGCTAAGGGGTGCCAGAAGTCCATAGTCAACAAAACATTTGCTTAAACCACTATATTGCTGTGGAATGGGCTCAAGTCTACGCACTCGGTTCCCTCTAATGCCAACGCAAGTCGTACAGAGCCTTGTGGGGAAAAAAAACCCAAATGTTTTACTTAAAATAAATTTTTAGATATTAATTATCTTTTTCTTAGACCCATGGATAATGTTTAAGTCCAAACAGTGGATAATCTCTGAGCCATTTCTGAGGCTTTGTTGTTACCCTAAGATAAATTGACTTACCACACATCGATAAGTCACAGACAAGTAGCAGTCACAAGGGTGATACTGAAATAACTGGTAGTTACTGATCACAGTACAATGCAAACCTTTCATACGTTGATTAACCACAACTAATTATGTGAGTTTATCATCTTTATAATCTATTTTAGATAGTTTTTGGAAGTTGCTGCAGAAAACAACAGCCCACATTTACCAGTCAGGAACCTCTCTGTTATTGCAGATGCAGCAAGTGATTCGATCTGATCTTTAACCTTCAGATTTCCTTTAATCTCATGTTCCCAACAAATTCAAACTGCTCTTAGAGCAGCGTCAAAGGACTCGCCACAGCAGAAGATCAATTTGTTATGCTCTTATTATCACCGTGCTTCAACTCGGAGGGAAGCAGACTTTGGCTGGAGCTTGATAGACAGAGGAACTGATGGCTGTATATCTCTATTGTAAGGCAGATGGATTGGTGCTAGTGTGTGCATTTCACTCTGTGTGAAATGAGGGAGAAAAAGTGTCGCTGTATATGAATCATACCATTTTCCTTATGATTGGATTTTTAATAGTCAGAATGTAATTGGCCAAACAGACAGCTGCTCAGAGGAAAATCAGAAGGCTGTAGGGACAGAGCTGCCTTTCTGAAGGCCGTGCATCTATTTGGGACTTAGACCTTCTCTGAAAATGTGTTTCTAATTTTGGTATATCAGTGGGAAAGAAACTCTGAGCCTAAGTGGCATGGAGTGAAATGTTTCACTTTATATTTTTATATATATATATATATATATATATAGGGTTCAGGCTTTTGAGTTTTAGCGGCTTTTAAAAATGTAATTACATTTATCCTGTGAGTTCTTCAGATCCTCTCACTCTTAATTTTCTACTGAGACCCGTACACCTATCTCATAAGACACAGGACGATGCGCACTCAGTGCCTCTCACTGAGCAGGTGTGCAGTTACGATACGGCCGATCTCCCGTCAGTGGAGGGACTTGCACTGCCTCATCATCTCTTTGCTCTGTCCTCTGCGAGAGGTTTTTACCTTCCTGATGAAAAATCAAGCCCTCGGTGGGAAGACAGTGGAGTGGATTCAACGAAGCAAATGGCAGAGCCAGCAATGAGAAGGTAACGGGATTTCCCTTTAACTCCATCTCTGCAAATTTCCACTGGGATAAAGTGAGTTTCAGCAGCAGCAAAATTCATTGCATCTGGACTAACCTCACGGAAGGAGGCTTTCTGTCTGCAGTATGACAGGAGAGGCATGGCCTAGAGAAAATCAATGATGAGGCAATTGAGAGCAGTGAGCTGTTCCTATGAAGTATAAACTTATCACCATTGCGGGCAGATAATAAGAATCATTTCATTTACACTGTAGAAACTTGTTCCAGGCAGCAGCAGAGGTGTAATAATGGACTTGGCTTCTGGAACTGACAGTAGGGGATTGAGGTAATCCTCAGGCAAACACTGGTCCCGGCATTTTCCCCCCTTATTTTATGAAAGGTCATATTTCTTCCCCGAAACTTGAGGCCTTTTTGGGCTTCTTGAAATCTTGAGCCTTCAGTGAAAGGGCTGTGTGAACCTGTGCCCAGGAGTGCTGACACCTCCTGCCTAAAGTCTAAACCTACCCTACGCTGCTGCCAGCAACAGAGCTTGTAGAAATGGGAGCTTATAGAATGACCCACCTACCCTTTGCCAGCTGCCTTTCCCCTCCCTTGATGACAACAGCACTGGTGGATCTAGTTGCTGTAGCCCTAGTACATGTATTACTGTTCACCCTGTTCTTGTTCTGGTGGAGAGCAGCCCGCTATATATTGGTGACTTACAATGAACAGAAATTTTTGACATGCTTGGAGAAAAGGTAAAATTCAGCTGGGTTCAGTGCTACTTTTTAATTATCGCAAGGAACTGAATGGCTGTTTCAAGGACTCAGGGATTTCCCTAACTCCTGCACTAAAACTTACCTGTTCTTCTGAAAGACCTGTAGGCAGTACTACTGAAAACAAAGGACCCAGACTTCTTCAGCTCTGTCCTCTCTTCATCATGATCTTTTACGGATTTTAGTTCAAAGAAATAGGAAGATATCATCTGGTACATGATACTTAGGGAATATAGGAAGATGGAAAGCTGTCAGGTTGTTCCACATAGAAGTCTGGGGACATCCTGAGGTTAAAAGCCTTTCAGAAGAGGTCAGTTTTGAAGGGTGTGCTCACTTGCAATGGGGTTCTCTGGAGTGATTTGAAGTTCCTCCTGAGATCTCAATGATCTGCCTTCAGTGTTTCTTTCTGAATGTCTGCTCTTTATTACCTCCTATGAAGCTCCCAGGGCTCCCAGTGAAATTTGTTCAACTGTTTGCAATCAAACTAACCCAGCCGCCCATCCCCATGAAGTCATGCACAAAAATTGCAGGATGTCAAATGTCATCAGCATTTCTTCATCGCCTCTGGAGTCCAGGATCCCTCTGCTAGCCCTGACCCAACATTTATGACTTACAACTAGAGTAAGGTATTTGGTATTTATTAAGCAAAAGCCCATGAGACCCGTTTTAAAATGAAACTAAAAAATGCACAGGAGCCTAAATATCTGTCATTTTTGTAATGTACAAGACTCTCCGGCAAGTTATAATGCAATGGATACGTTGCACAATTTGCGCTACAAACTAATCATGTCAAGATGGCTAAAATGGGCTGTTAATTCATTTATATCTTTTCTTGTGTTGTCAAGGATCTAATATATTCACTTTTACTATAATAAGGATGAAATGCATAGTTATTTAAAAAAGGAAACCACTTTTATTTAATCAAAATAACCATAGTTTATGGTCCAGATGGATTGCATGACTATTGCTACTGTTCTTGCTGTTTCAACCATTTTACTGTTAGTGGAGTCAATGACCACATTTTCCATCAAGCAAAACATAAATTAGACACTTGAGTTATTTCTTGTCAATTAAATCATTATTATTTGTTTTAAACATAGGAGTTCATTGCATGTTAATATTTAACCTAACACTAACAGCCATGGGGATGAAATGAAACATTCACAGTACACAGCTTTTGGCTGGTATGCTTTAGAACCTCACAACAAGACTTACATCTCTAACTACTGCAGCAGTAAAACCTGCTTAAAGCAAAGAAGACCAGAAGAATATCCAAAACTGAAAGACTTAAAGTTTTAGGAACTAAAGTATTCCTATACGAAACTGTATTGAGGCCTGATCTCACAAATGATCGCACACATTTGTGTTTCTGTTTCTGCAGTTTTCTGCCAACTTGGGACAAAAATCTTCCTGCACGGAGTAAAAATGGCTCTAAAATTCCAATTACTGTGGTCCCCTAACTCCTTTCTCCTTATATGAGCATTGCCATGAAAAAAAAGAAATTTTAGTCTCAAGGCACTGACCACTCTATAATTCCAAACTTTAAGTATGTCACCGGAGATTCCTTTATGAGCCCTGGTTTTCCGAACATATAAAGGAAACAGAAAATCAGATTTATTTCAAATGTTCCAAGTTGCCATTCCCAGACTGAAAACTTCAGTATGGCTCACTGCTTATGCAAAATTCAGTTGGTGGCTTTCCTTCCTTCACAGTTTTGGTGGGTGCTGTAAAGTTATAAGTTTGTATGAACAAACACTTCTACTGGTGTACACAGATTCGTGTATTTGCACATAAGCAACCTCATCATAAAATAACAAGTTCACTTCTTATAATGTAAGGTTTTCTGAAAGCGGTTGGATACACTGGCAAATTTGTTGCCCAAGTGAAAAAAAGCCCTAGCCCTTGGTTTGTGTTACATGTTTGAACAATATAAATGATCTCACGGCTGTTCCCCAAGAACATATTGCTGTTTGTTTGCTGGCCTGGTTGTTTGGTGTAGCAGTTTCCAACAAGTTTCCTAGCAAGCTGGTCCTAAACAAACAAAAAAGGGAATACGGAAGAAGTTTAGGTAAGGGAAAGTCTTTGTATTTGCTCCTCCAGGTTGTTTTTAACTCTTAGTTATAACATACTATACCTGTGCTTGAGGTATGATGACATTGTGGCATCTGCATTTAATTCAAATACTAACCAGATTCACTGGGTTGAAACGTTATATAAAATAACATAAATAAATAATACAAAATAATGTAATTGCAGCCTGGGCTAACTACTCTTACAGGTGTGAGACTGCATTTTGCCTTACATTGCTGGAGTCTTCTTGACTGCTGGACGGTTAATGATAAAAATTATACTGCAATGACATTGTCATTTACAAACTAGCAAAAAGGTTCTAAATAATATCCAATATCATGTCATGATTTGAGGTTAAGTGTCCGATTATTATAATAGGTTTATTTATTTTGTTCAACCCCTGGAAGCTATCATTGACACTGGACCATTGCTTTTAATTGCCTCACTTAAATAGCACATTTTGAAGCCCACAATTGTTTTTACAATTGTTAAATCATCGCTTGTACAACTAATATAAAGAAATTATTTATTTTTTACACTTCTTGAATGTTCAGCCTGGAAAATGCTTGAACACTGAGTAACATTCAAGTGAGCTGGCCTGTGGAAGACAAATTTTTATAGTCGGTTCTCTTATGCAGCGCAGAGGTAGAGAGTAGCTGCAGAGTCACCTAGTATTTAATGTGAGCTGGCAGGAGCACAGTCGCAACACATAGACTCAGCAACATATACCTAAGGCAGCCCTAGCAATTGTGGTGGGCCAGCAACTCAAAAAGGCATTGGCTCCTTCATGTGTCTGTTCTTTGTGCATCTGTTCTTGGCATGAAGGTGTGGTGAATTCCCTACAGAAAGGACTAGGATTCTTTCATGAACATATTTCCATGCCCTGCTCTGTGGCGTAGTGACCACTTCCAGGATAGTCCTATTTTTTTCAGCAAAATCTTTTCTCATACAAATCTATATGTAAACTGTCTTCCATTTAGACACACAACCTGTATTTTTGTTGCTCTGCCTAGAGGAGAATAGGTTGCTTTAGACAGAAAGTTGGTTTTGCGGCATCTTGGATAAACTCCATGCTTAAAACTTCCTACAAAATGCACTGAGGTGATATAAACCTTTTCATTTACTTGAAATAATGCAAAGGGAAAGTTCTTGGCACCCTGTGTCAGGCGTAACATACACTCGGGCTGCCAGCTGCACACCTGCACCCAGCAGGGAACACTTGCGCTGAATTACTTGGCCACTGGGTTATGTTACATCAGTGTTCTGCTTATTTTTTTTCCCTTCATACTACAAGGACATTCTGTTGACATCTATAACTTCGAGAGTGTACACATCTGAGTCCCTGGGCTCATTACTTCTGGCCATTATGTTGGATAATTTAGCAGGTGTATACAAAGAAACTGATGCAAGAAGCTCTGTAAGTTGGAGAGGTAGGGAGGCGTTGATTTGGAAGATTCTTACCTTGAATATGTTAACAAAAATCTGCCAAACACCGGCAGCAGGTTCTTAGCAAGCAGTATGGAGTATGGAGAGCCACAGAAATGCAATTTATCCATGACTGGTCTTCATCCTCAAAAGCGGGGGAAGTTAGCCTTAGATAGGACCACCACGCAGGTGAAGTTTCTTTTGATATTTGACCTGTGCTGGGCAGTCAGGTAACAGTAGGTGTGATAAAAAATCCTTCAATAAATTAATCTTCAGCGGCATAATGCTTCCCCTTTCTCTCATTTTTCATCCCCTTTGTAGCCTGCTTGTTTCCATGTACACAGAAGAGAAGAATTTATGACGTGAGTCTGAAATGCAAAAACTTGCCAAAGCTCATGCACTCCGTTGCTTTGGTACCTCAAACCACTAAATATTTAAAAAATAACACTGGGACTCAGAGTTTTTTCCATTTGGTTAGACATTATTCCTAGAAAGTAAGTTCTAGTAAGAAGTCTTTTTGATGAACCAAGATTCATAAAGTAATTTGGAGAACTATATAAATGCTAAGTAGTATTATTCATGAGTAATCAACTGAACAATTAACATAAAGAATGGCAGTCCTCTTACTTGCATTTTTGATGTTAAATGAATAGAGACCAATAATACATAATAATGGAGATAAAGCCAAATGAATTTCTGAATTTTGTTTGTAGATGAGTACATACATCAAACGGCCATCTGCCCATATAGGAAGGATTAGTGGTCTGGTACCGTTTTTATCCACAGCTGAGAAAAGAAGAGAAATATAGTCTCCAGTACAACTCTGTTGTAGATATGACTGTGCTACTAGTTGTGACTAAACATTAGAAGGCCATACGAAGTTAGAAAGCAAAGGATACAAAGAGCCTAGTGAACCTGATGAACTTTCACAGGGCATACTGAGATGGCTGTGATTCCCTGATCAAAGTGGGTCTAATAATGAATCCAGAATTAAAAGTCAATTTTTCTGGAGTATTTTAAGAAAAGAGAAACAGAAGAGAAATGAAATGAAATAAAATAAATAAAATAAAATAAAATAAAATTAAATTAAATTAAATTAAATCTATCCATATGCTGTAGATTTTGGCAACTCATATACAAAGTGATTTGGAAAGGAAGCACCCAGCCTTGTTGTGTTTACATTATCACTGAATCTTTTGGTATGTCTTAGCAAAGACCATATGCTGTATTTATTTTCAAAGTCACAGCTTCGGAAAGATTTTATAGGTCAAGCTGTTAAATGCCATTTTATTTCATGGGCTGCAATTTTGAACAGTTACCTATGCATATGCCAGAGTGTTTGAATTTGGCCAAATGCTGAAAGTCCTTGTTTCTAACAGATCATGTGAAGGAAAACATGATCTGTGATGTGTACCCTCTGTTTTTACTGATCTGTTTCTGGGCTTCTGACCAGAAATTCTATAGTAAAACAGATAAGGTTCATCAAAGTTAGGTGAACAGAAGGTTGCTCTTCAGCATGGCAATTTTCCTCTGTCTTTCCTAGTAATAAACTATATTAAAGCACAATATTCAATTTTGTGATAAAAGAATTATCTTAGAAAAGTGTGTTGTGGTACAGAAAGGGAAAAGCTGCGGCAATATTGTATATACTCTATTATACAATGTTCCTTCTTCACCTCATCTTAATTCTTGGCCAGCAAGAATTGGTGTGTTTGAAAAGTATATGTTGAATGTAGATGGAGCCCCACGTACATTTGTGGTAAAACAAAACAGAGAGAAGGCTGTCAGTAATACAAAACAATGCAAATAGAATTTGGGATTTTTTTAAACAAACAGCACAAATCTAGTTTTCCTTGCATATTTTAATGTTACATATTTAAATTTAAATGCTAACTTGCAGCATACTATGTATGCTATACACTGTGTAGCGGGTAATACACGCCTTCAGAATTGGACAAGAATTGTAGCACTTCAGGTCCTTTCTGAATCCTGCCAAACACTGTCAGCAAGTAAACAGTGTTTTTATCTCCACAGCTAATAGCATTTCAACAGCAGAGTTAATAGGTGACTAGTTCTCCATTGCTGTTGAAGGAGCAGCCTGCATACTGTAGCTGAACTGGGGAAGATGTTTATTATGTGAATACAATTCTCTGAATCTTTTTATTCAGCACTAGCTTGCATAGGGGTAAAATTTCCCTAATGTGTATTCATTGAAAATTTGTGTGTGTATTTTGATGTCAGCTGGCTCTATCCAAGATTTATATAAATGTGACAGAAAATATACTGTAAACAATATAGATTGTAATACATAATTCATCTGTGACATTACCACATATTTCAGAAACTGTGTAGATTTAGGATTTAGACATTCATATGTCTCTAAGTATATCCACAGCTACTTAACATAAAATAGATGTTTTGAAGAATAAATAGGAAGCTGTGTGCTTCAGAGCAGGAGCTGCCTAGCTGATGGGAAGCCAGAGGAGTCCGTCTTGCACAGTGGTTCCTTACTGGTCCATTCTGGACATGCTGGAGCTGGTCCAGAGCTGCCCACCATGATGGGCCTGGGATAGTAGATGGAGAGGGTGAGAGCTGGTTTGTTCAGGAGTATGAAGAGAAGGCTGAGTGGAGATTTCATCGGTGCCTACATCTACCTAAGGGAAGGGTAATGGGAAAGATGGAGCTAATCTCTTCTTGCAGGTGCGCAGTGAAAGAATGAGCAATGGACAACAGTTGCTTGAAGGGAAATTCTGGTTTGATATTAGGAGAATATTCTTACCATCAGGGTGATTGAACGCTGAAATAGGTTGCCCAGAAAGGCTGTGGACTCTTGGAGACATTCAGAACTTGACTGGATATGACCTTCTTTAACATGATCTAACTTTGAAGTTGACCGTGCTTTGCATAGCAGGGCGCCACCAGATGACTCAGCGGTCCCTTTCAACCTGAATTATTTTATTCTGTTCCTAGGGCTCATATACCTTCTTCTGAAATAGCTGAGCCTAGCCATTATGAGAGACAGGACCAATGGCGTAGATGAATTGGGTTCAGTAAATCTCATATCCGTTTTTATTAAGATCTAGAAGATGGCAAAAGTGTCAGTATAATTATTATCTGAGTAAACAGATACTAGACCTTTGTGGTCCATCCAACATGGTTAACGTAACACAGATACTTTAAAAATGCCTATAAATAGACAGCTCTGTATAAATATAGTGACTGCATGTAGTCCTTCATATGAAAAAATGTCTTTCAAGCTTGCATTTGCATGCTTTCTTACAAATGAGAATATATATAGAAAGGTGTATTTTATTCCCTACTTTAAATATTAAATAACTGTTTAATTTATGTTAGGGAACATAGATCTTCATGACTGTTGTTATTATTGGCTGGGATCATACAGTCGTAAAAACTGAGAACGCTTTTTTTTATTACTTGAAATGATGCTTAATACTGAGGCTGCTGCTCCTTTCCATAGAGGTGATTCTAGATCCACTTGCCTAGATCCTAGGACAGTGACCAATAGTGATAGAAACTTCCTTTCATAGTAAGTATAAAATTTTTTTCCCCTTAAATTTAGTCATACGGGTGCTCTTTCCCTTTCAAGTATTTATATGCGTTTTCTTCACTTCTATGGAAAAAATTATATCTAAATAGCAGTAGACTCATGAGAAACAAACTCTGTGTATTAAAAGCTGCTATCTCTTAGCACGCACCTATACATCCTCTCATGTGTGTGTATACATACATATATATACAAACACATTTTTTGAGTTTGGTTCATTTATTGTGTTTGGCCAGCTGCAAATGTAAATGTCCAGTGGCTTTATTTCCCATTTTGATTACAAGGCTTCTTCAGTTAGGTAACACAATATTGTACAGAGAAATAGCATCTGACAGTGTGCAAATAAAATACCTATCCCTTTGTCAGACAGGTTTACAGTCACATAAAACCACACAAAAGGAGCGAAAACAACCGCACGAATGCAGGGCAGACATAAATCTTGAGCAGAGCTGAGAGGTATAATCTGACTCCTGGAATAAGGAGGGAGAGGGAGAATGTAGTGTTTTGAGGTGTCCTGTGCAGGAAGTAAGAGCACATCATTCACTTTTACTTTCCATTGATTAGACACTGTTACGGGAAAGGCTCTCGGGTTTGGCATCTTTCCCTGCGCTTAACAGGCACTGAAGGTGACATCCAGGGGGATCCCAGCTGGGGTTCCAAAGAGGCTAACCACTTACACCAGCACAGAGAGGAATGTTTATGTTTTTAAGCTCTAAAGCTCTACACGAATAGGCTCAAGATTTAGCGAGGACATAATAATTGCTTTCCTTTCAACAGCAGGTGACACATTTCCCGCTGTGAAAAATATTATCCTGCTGCTTTTAGTCATAACAGGAGCAACAGGAGAAAAATAGACGAGGAAGTGGGAAATGTCACCAGTTGTGTATTGGAAAAGCCGTTTGCAGGCACAAGCGAGCCTCTAAGTGCACAAAATTAAAACATTAATTGACAGATCTAAGTTATAGTTTATTGTCCGTGAGCTGCAAGACCCTAAATGATATTATTTAATAATTACCTGAAATTTTCCAAGTTCAGAGCATGCTGTGAACTCTTTAGTGTTCCTTTTCCTTGCTTTTTGCCCTGGGTAGCACACCTCGCCTGGGCAGGGAGAATGTATGTGCCTCGGAGAGCTGAGGACAGGCAGCTCCACGGGCTGGTCCAGAGGATGAGCATGGAAAAGGCTTTGATGCTGCTCTTCACATTTAGCAATGCAGACACATGCTGTCCTATCATTTTAATCGACAGCAATAATATCTAACCTCTCTTATTGAATATCTGCTGTTGTTATCTGACAGCATCCCTTTCTCTGTTGCTGTTCGCGTAGACCCTGAACATGGAGTTCATTTCAAAACTCAGTCCTCTCTGCGAACTCAGTTAGACTGCACTTTTCCTCCAGCCTTGGGGTGGCCACGGAACAGGGCCTTGATATGCCAGGATAGCTGGACTCCATGTCTGATTGCATGTCTGGGAGCTTATCTATGCTGAGGAAAATAATATTGTAAATTGGTGGTAGAAATGGTGCAATTTAGCCTGATATTGTGCTCCTGTGTCACCGGAATTGCAGTGCCATCCACTGGAAAGCAGCCCAGTTTACAAACTTTCCCAAAGTTCTGAGGGGATGCAAATGATCAGATGTAATTGTGGAACTAATTAGTGTTCCCATATAGATTATAAGTTAGTATATACTTCTGGAGTTTGCAGTCACGTTCAGGAATCTTCTTTTGCTGGATATTAGTATGTGTCTCATATCTTTGGCGTACATAAAAATTTTCTGATAAAGCAGTTATGGCATATCAATGCTATAAATTAAAATTAGATGAGGAGGAAATCCTTAGACCTCCCAGGAGAATAGTACATCTCCACATTATTCCAACTCCAAGCTACATTTATATTGTGCTATATCTGTGAAGAGTTGAACGCTGCCTTATTTAAAATAAAGGTTTTCCCTATGTAGCACTAATCATAGCTAAATGAACAATTACTGATTTGTGGAAAGCAGGAAACTCCGCTTTGATTAATAGCTTAGTATTAGATTTGAAAGAAGCTCTAATCAGGAGTATTTTAGGAGACAAATAATCTAAAGGTCTTTTTAATCAGAATTTAAAAGATAAAACAAGTCAGTATGGCTTGGGATCTATCAGCAGATACATCTTAGTAGTGCAATCGGTCAAAGCAACAAAGAATCACTTGTTCCTGAGACATCGCTAGACCTGACTGCATAAATCTCTTTTGGAATGGGCCTCTCCAATTTTCAAGACCGTAAGATTAAGTCACTAGATCCTAACTAAATACACACTGTTTGAATTAGCTTATTTTTTGTACATGTGCATGTGAGTACGTAGAATGTGCATACATGGCAAGTTTCTGATCCCGTGTTACGGAGATGTGTGTAATCAGACTAAAGGACTGGGAGGACTGAGGACATCCTGCTTTCAGACACGCCTTGCCATCCTGACTCAGAGAACAGGAGCTGTTCAGTGACTCAGTTTCCCCCAGCACAGAGATCAGTCCAATCGTCTCTGCGAAATTCTTCACTCTTTTGGCATCGCAGGAGAACCTGCCAAGTTTTGCAGTCTGAAATGGCAGACTCATTTGCTTTGTCTTAATCCTCCCCTGGCCCCATATTCACTTGGTGGCTAGACAGCTACTCTCATATTCAGCATGTCCTTCTGGGCCCAGGCATCTGAAGCGTGAATGCAAAATAATATCAGGGGGAATTCCGCTATCCACCTAAATGATTGTGTCTTCGAAATATGTGCAGAGGGTTTTTTTACCTTATGCGGTATGAATGCAAGTATCAAAGGAAAGGAATCTATATGCTGGGCTTCCTTGCCCTTCCGTCTCAGAAAGAGAAAAGCAAAGGTGTTGGATACATAGGAAGGGATGGGGAGACAGATTTGAAAACTTACCAAAAGTCTAGAGGCATTTCAGAAATCTTCAAAGGAGCAGAATGATCACAATCTGATGAAATTCTCCTTAGGTGCCTATCTGTATCTTTAGATGTTTCAGTGCCCCATCTAAGCCCACGCTGTTTTGTTTCCATTGTGATTTGTGCTTCTCCCTTCAACAACCGGAGTGACACGGGCAAGAGTGGCTGGACTGATAGACCCAGGCCATACTGAGCTGAGATAAATACATTTGTTTAAGTGAGCACTGCAGGGCTGGGTGTAATCTGAAATCCTACCCTAAGCATCCTCTTCAAGAGAGACTACAACAGCAGAACTCGTCGGGATGCCAGGTCTGGGGCCTTTTCTGCAGGGAGGCTGTTCTAGCCACATGCCGGGTGCATGAAGGAGACATTCTCCTTAAGGCCCTGTTCCTTCACTGCTACTGCCAAAAACTTTTGATCAAGCAGTTTTGTTCTACAAGACTCAGAATTGTAAAGGATGCTTGGAAGAAAGAGACGTGAGGCAAGAGAAACGTCTCGGTTCACCAGCAAAACTTTTGAGCACTTCCCTACAAGTCTCCAACCATAAAGCATTGAGGCGCCTTCCTGCTGCAAGCGCATGCCGTGCTTTCATAGCGTGCCACCATCTCCACATCCAAATAGTGAGTTCGTGACACTTGAGTTTGTGACAAAATTTCCTTTGAGTCCTGTACAACCAGAGGACAGTACTGTTGTGCCATGAGGATGTTTGATATCCAAACAGAAACAGCTGGAAAGGAGAAGAGGACAAAGGTTATTATTCAGTGTAAGGGCTTTTTCTTTCAGAGGGAGATTGCTGAAGTACATATGATACGCATTTATATAGAAATAACTTGAAAGCTTTATACTGACTAGCTTGCTTTTGTTCTTAAAGCTTTTGTAGATGATTTATGAAAAGCGTTATTTCTATTACTCAGGCATTTGAAAAGAAGCAAATTATCTTATTACATTATGTGGACACTCAAAAGAAGAGTTAAATGGACCATACGACTTTCTCTTAAAACATTAATTTTCTTGTGTTGCCTTTAATTTCCTTGATAATGAAATGTTCACAATAGCCACTGGGTATTACTGTATGAAAGATAAATTAGATCGTTCCCGTTAGATGTGAATCCTCTCCTAGACTTGTCATCAGGATATGATTTCTGTAAATTTCTCTATCCATGTGAAATGCCAATCCCTGAAAACATTTCCTGTTGGAAAACAAGAGATTGTCAGAGTCTTTTCATTTAAATACTGTCAAGTTGATGGCTATGGAAATGCTTTTTAAACGAATGATTAAGGACTGTTACTAAAGTTTGAAAACTGCGTTTCCTCCCCTGAATAAATTTAATTCTGCAGTGTCAATGAGACCTGCAGGTGCTCAGCACTTTTCATGGTGAAGCCATGCAAGATTACATGAGTATGGCTGAGTGGGCACATTGGTTTAGTTTTATGACCACCCTGATGTCTGTGACACCTTAAAACCATACTTCCGTGGTAAGCTCCTCTTTATNCCAAGGGATTCCTCCGAGTAGGTCTTTGAAGAGGGCAAAGTTAGCTTTCTTGAAGTCCAGGGTTCTAATCTTACTTATAGCCCTGCTTCTTCCACGCTGGATCCTGAACTCCACCATCTCATGGTCACTGCAGCCAAGGGAGATCTGAGAAGCTCCTACCGTTTCTGCAGGCTTCTCGTGGTCGCTGGATACCTGCGAGACCTGCCGCACGGCTGCTGTGCGTGCCGCCTGCCGGGGGCTGTGCCACCGCCTGAGCCGGCAAACAGGGCAGAGCACTCAAGACTAACCAACCTTCGCCATAGTAATATATAGGAAATACATGTTAGCATAGATGATTGAGATTTCAAAGGGAATGCATACCTAATTCTCTAGAGCTTTCTGGGCTGGAATTTCTCTTAACTTTTAGATTTTCTTAAAGTTGGTTTTTTTTCCTCCTGTGATTTAATATAAGCTTGATATTTCCAATCTCGAGTATGCGTGCAAACATCTTAAGGCTTATGGAAATTCATCTAAATCATCAACCCTTCCAAGAATCATACAATAAATTGTCTGTGATTCATGCATGGAGCACCTACGCAGTTCAGATGCAATATTTCAACCCTTCTGTTGTATATAAATTATTGCCACTAGTTTTGAATACTCATAAACACAAGATGCTTACAAATGCTAGACGACAGCAAGAGGTCAGTATGTATCACGGTGTTTATGTAAAATAATGTCCCCAAACCACACTTTTTTTTAAACCACTGTTTAAAAATCTTTTTGTCCAATTACTCTAAAAATCACCCATTAACGCTGAGAGGAAAAACTGATTACTTTGAGTATCTCTTGCCTGTCTTCATTTTGGACTGTCGTGCCCTCAGTTAATTCCATCAAGGTCGGCACGATTCCTGTTGAAGCTGACCCATAATACCCTTACACACGGGAAATGGGATGTCCCCTTCGTGTGAAAAAAGAATGCTTTTAGGTACAGCATTGATACATATTTTGTTTTAATTTGTCCTCTGTGTCTCAGACCAGTGAGAACCAAGGCTTCTTCAGGAAACTGTGTTATGTCCCTGTTTCCCAAGAGAGAAACGCAGTATCTAAACAGCGCAAAGTCAGCAGCAGAGCAGCAGGGACACTAACGTGACCCATCACTGTTGCCATAGATTTTCCAGCTGATGATGACAAAGATCTTCATAATGTAATTCAGTTAAATATTGTAAAAAACTTTTCCAGTAAGCTGCGGTTAGTGACAAAGAATAGATTAGCAGAAATATAAAGGCTTATGCGTATGTTCTCACTGATAATTCACATTAAGTTCCCTGCGGATTGACAGATTCACACTTAAGAAACACGGACAGCCAAGTATTTCACTTGCTGTTTCACACATAAAACTAAGGGCATGTTTAAAGTTACATTTTTGAGTGCTAACTGGCAAGATAGCATATAAAACAAAAAGCTATCATGTAATCTGAATTGTCACTATATATCCTGCGTAGCAGCCGACAATGAATATTTATGTAAACAAGTGTTTTCAAACCTTTCATGCCACAGCTTATGTTTGTTTCGGTCTTATTTGAATAAACAGAATGTTTTGCAATAACTGTAACTAATATCTCTGGGCACATAACATTTGAGATAGATCTGCAATTCAGTGCAGCAATATTGAACTGCAGAAAAATTATTAGTATTAAACCAGGAGCTAAATTACAGCTTCGATTTCACTGATACTGCCTTGTACCTGTGCATTCTAAAATGCTGAATGAAATTAAAAGTTCACTTTAATTTTTATGAAAAGGGAATAGATTCTCTTCAAGTTGAGTAGTGTCGTATTTGTTTAGCATCTACTAATGGCATACTGAAGTGTTCAGAAGACATAACATTAATAGTGCGTTAGACCTCTTATAAAAGCATAAGATAATAATGATGATTAATGCAAATTGAAGGGGGAGTTCTTTGCTTTGTTTGGAACATAAACGAGGAGGAAAAACTACCAACTGCTACTCTATGAATGTCTTTACGTTGTGCTCAGGTACTCCTACACATTAAACTCAACAATATGCATCCACATTCACCCAAGTGCACCATCTCCCTGCTCCAACTCTGACTCCAGGTCAGTAAAGGCCTCCCCCAAGATCCCCTCTCCATGCATTGCAGCCGCTCCCGGAGCATGGCTCTAGCTCTCAGCTTCCCAGCAACGCAACCCTTTATGCTCGCCTTCCTCGGCTGGCGCACAGCTCTCTCCCTGGCTCTCAAAAGGACATAGGGGCTGCTGCATGGCTGCTTGCAACATGCCTGTCACAGAGGCCAGCTGAAGAGCTGGAGCACTGAGGTCCTGAAAAAATCTATGCCTGCAGGGAACTGCACCCACGCAGCACTCTGATGTGTCATTTTGCATCGCATTTAGTCCACATACGCTCTAATCTCGCAATGCATCGAATTGCCACTACTGACCCAGGCTGATACGTACGTCTGTAAGTGTTTATAGCATTTGTAGGGACAACAGGGTTGGACTTGCAGCCTAGCAAGAAATTGTGCTTTCAGTGCTTTTGTGCTTTCTGTTCCACCCAGAATTTACCAAGAATTAGTGCATATAACTAAAGGCACTGCTTTGGCTTAAGTATTTAGTGGGCCTACGCAACCTAAGTGCATGCTTGTATGCTGTTTGCTGACACAAATGTTCTTATTCTTTTTCTGGAACTTTATTGAACTTTCTGCTTATAGCTTACCATTAAAGCGAAAGGTTTTCTTTCCACTAAATCCACTTTCACTAAATCTCTGACAAAACTTATCTCCAACCAGCATCACATGATGCCGTCTAGCCTATACACCACTTAGGAAATGCCAAACTTCTTACGATTAATCCCCCGACCCCAGAAAGTTAGGTTACACACTGCACTTGCCTGTCCTGTGCCAGGACTGCAAGCTCCTCTTATAAGCGACAGTCCATGGCTGTCAGAGAGCTGCAGCAGTGGGGATCAGAGCTCCGTACAGGAAACCTGCTTTGCAAAACGGTCAGGCAAGGTTAGCTTCCTTGCACGTGCTGAATTGAATTGTTACCTACAAGAAAAGATATTGAAAGTTTTAGAGATTTTTTTTTTCATTTGCACAAATATCTACAAGCAGGGCCAATCCTGTTGCATTTATGAATGTTCTTGTTTTCTTGAATATCTCATGGAAATTAGTGGGAATTTTGGTTGAAGAAAGAGTGTGATTTGGCCAACGGTTTACAACAGATTCATGCCTTAGACTCCGTTGTGTCCTACAATGAGTCAACACCCTAAGCTGAACCAGCTGCAAGCCCTGGTAATGACAAGTGACAACAAATATGCTTCAGGTAGAGCATGAGCTGACAGCACTCCCTGTGAGCACGGCTGCTGGTTTGTTTACAATAAAACTATATAAATGCAGAGGTATATTTGTGTGTTAGCTTCTGGTTACTTTCTTTTTTCTCTATACAGAGTGAAAAAGCAAACCAATGAAGGGGGATGTTTAGAAGCATATTTATTTGCATGTTCCATCATTTATCTGTGTGTACGTCGGTGTATCATATAGATGAGATAGGTGGATGCAAGTCAGAGTAGTTCCACTGAATCCAGCGTATCAGGAAGAGGCAGAGTGCTAGACGCAGCTTCTGAGATTTCCCGAGCATTGCTACATTTCTAACGCTGAGGTGAATTTTTCTGGACTATAGATATGCATGGTCAAGGCATTGCAAGCAGAGCCGTCGACACAGATTAATTTTCAAAATGCACTACAACAAGTTCCCTCCTCTGTTTGAAAAAGTTTGTGGCTAGAGCCCAGCGTGCTGGTAGGTGGGTGAAAGGAATGGTAGGAGGACGCAAGTAAGACCTGTCTGGAAAGGAGGTTTCAGCCTCTGGGGCTACACGCAGCCTTCTCTCTGCTCATCTCCAGTTTCTCTGTTTCCTGTCCATACAGACCCTAAAGGGTCAATAATTTCAGTTTTGCTAAACTCCGGATTACCCTGGCACTTAGAGCAGGGGATGTAAGCTGGAAATCCTCAGAAGTTTTTCTCACCTTGTTTTGCCCACTGATCATAGAATCATAGAATGGTTTGGGTTGGAAGGGAGCTTAAAGATCATCTCATTCCAAGCCCCCAGCCATGGCAGGGACACCTTTCACTGCACCAGGTTGCCCAGAGCCCCGTCCAACCTGGCCTTAAACACTTCCAGGGAGGGGGCATCCACAGCTTCTCTGGGCAACCTGTTCCAATGTCTCACCATCCTCATTGCTAAGAGTTTCTCCCTAATATCTAATCTAACACTACCCTCTTTCAGTTTTAAACCGTTACCTCTCGCCCTGTCTCTACACACCCTTGTAAAAAGTCCCTCTCCAGCTCTCTTGTAGGCCCCTTCAGGTACTGGCAGGCTGCTATAAGGTCACCCCAGAGCCNGCCCCAAAGCTGAACACAGTACTCCAGGTGGGGTCTCACGAGCGCAGAGTAGAGGGGGAGAATCACCTCCCTCGACCTGCTGGTCACACTTCTTTTGATGCAGCCCAGGATACGGTTGGCCTTCTGGGCTGCGAGCGCATGTTGCCGGCTCATGGTGAGTTTCTCATCTACACTTCCAAGTCCTTCTCGCCAGGGCTGCTCTCAATCCATTCCTCTCCCAGCCTGTATCTGTGCTTGGGATTGCCCTGGTCCATGTACAGGACCTTGCCCTTGGCCTTGTTGAGCTTCATACGCATGGGCCCACCTCTCAAGCCTGTCAAGGTCCCTCTGGATGGCTTCCCTTCCCTCCAGTGTGTTGACCACACCACACAGCTTGGTGCTGTTGGCAAACTTGCTGAGGGTGCACTCAATCCCGCTGTCCATGTCGCCAACAAAGACATTAAACAGTGCTGGTCCCAATCCCGACCCCTGAGGAGCACCACTCATCACTGATGCTTGGAAGTATTTTGAGATTATCAGCTTGATATCCCTATAACATTGCATTGGATTTTTATGTTATATTTCTATATTTTAGTATTTTTTTCCTATGGAGTTTTAGTAAGGGAATGACTGAACTGATGAGCATCTACTTTTTTTTTAATTTAGTTTGTTTTTAAGTAGAAATAAAACCATATGAAGAAACATTTGATTTGTGTGTGTGTGTACCTTCTTCCTTCTGAGAAGTTGCCAGAATATATGTGAGGACAAGTGATAATGAAGTAGTGAAAGGAAATGATAGAAAACTTCAGGTCCCAAGGTATTTCTTGTTAGGATGAATGATAGTGCATATTCAAAAAGAGTTAACAAGTCTGATACATACTGAGAATGAAGCGTCTTTATCTGTGAATCCCAAACATCTGTAATAACCTTAGAATTAGATTCCCCCAAGTCTGCAATAGATGCCATGAATGTTTTTCTATCCTTGATATAATCCCTTATCTTCTTTAGTCAGTGTGAGTCACATGCCATATGTCTGTGTAAGTCAAATGCCTCCAACCAACAGTTCTTCTGTGCGTTGTGGTTGATTTACAGTCATAGAAAACATCCAAGAAATGATTCAGAAATTGTAATTACCTGGTAATGTCAGAAATTGATTAATTAAATGCTCCAGTGTTTACTCTGCATCTTTATGGCTGCTAAAATTTCTGAGCATCAGTGTCTTTGCTGGGTGAAGTTTATTAGTGTAAATTGGATTTGACATAAACAAGACTACAGCTAATTATTTCATGTAAATATGCACATTGTGTAGCAGCAAACTCATAAAATCTGCACATCTTCTTGCACTCATTTTTCTTGACTCTGACCGTCTAGTTTAGCTATACAGCAATTCCTATTGCCCTAAATAACACTAACACCTTCTCATTTGTGGAATTCCTGGGGTATAAACACCTGCTTAACTTACACATGGTCATCACTAACTTCGAAAAATCGGGAACTGTCACACGTACCCCTATGCTAAGCTTCACTTTGTATGTTCATTTTGTATTTCACTACGTAGAGATGCTTTATACTGACTGACTACAAGAACTTTCCATATTGTGAGGTAACTGGGAGAGCAGCCCCAAACCTGCCCAGGAGACACGATCAGGGCACCGTGGTACAACCTGCTCATGCACATACTCTCCTCTTCCTGCCAAAAAGGCAGGTTTTTCCCATCTCCTGCTAAAATCTTTGGCTGCTGCAATTGCCTAGTTGATTTTTTTTTTGTAGTTTAGAAGCTCAGAGAGTTCTTGGTGCTCTTCCTTCCTCTGGGACTAGCGTGGGTGAGCGCAGCCTATAATCCGCACCGTCGTCTGCATCTGCTGAATTCCTGCTCGCTGCCTGCCGCTCAGGATCAGGCCCCAACCAGCCTGCTTGAACTTCATTCACAGTGAGCTACCCTCAGGATAGATGAGTATCCATGGACACTCGGCCTTTATGCAGACTGATTACCAAAAGGATCTCCTGATTTGACCCCGAATACCAACCAAGGACACCCACCTGTTGATGCTGTAGGACACACTGCTGTATCACTTGGGGTTTTGTTCCCGCATTAACAGTGTGTACCTCTGAGGTACGGATCAATGAAGCTGTTAACTGGTGTTAAAAGCTCTGTGACTTAGAGGATGTCTTATAAATTCAAACTTTTCTCGTATGATATAATTCTTTTCTATTTCAAGATAATTCTAGTAAATTCCAGTTAATGCTTTGTATCTGCTTTTACTGATTTATACTTCTTTCAGGGAAAGAAAATTAGCTAAAAATAGCGTGGATTTGTCTGGTGGACAAAATGTCCAGTTTTATTTACTTATACAGCCAAACAGAATAATTTGCTCAGTATCTAGTAGAAAGGACAAAACTTCTGTAGCCTGTTGTTTGCATAGAGACTTTTAGGCCCAAGGAATGCTAAATTTTTGGAGTAAAAAGTATTTGTACAAAAAAATCTGTCAAGTTCTAGACATGTTCACTGTACCTACTCACACCTGTCCTTCTTTCTGGTTTTAGTTATCCCTTCCTCTTGTATTTAATCCATCTTCCATGTGACTTTACTCCCCACTATCTTATTTATATTCTATCTTATTTTGAAAAATATTCCAATCTGTCAATAAACACATATTTTTTTATGAATCCCAGTTCGAAATCATCTGTCCAAGTGCCTGTTTTCTGCAAAATATTATTTTCATCTATCTGTTTGATCTTAGGAATTTATCCTAACAGTCACCTACTTTATCTTGGGCTCTGCTTCATTGCCCTGGAAGAAGGCAGCTGTCATACTGTTTTATAAATTGACATTTGTCCTTTAATTGAGCTGTTGCTTAAACCATTAACTGCTTCGAAAGTTAGGGGCTGGAGTATTAAACTGACATGAGATCCAGTACGGTGGTTTTACCACTGCTAGAGATTTTCTAGGGCCATGGAAAACACGGGCATCTGCTGGAGCTTCTCCGTTATTTTTACCTTGATCCTAATTGCTTGGGTTACAGCCATACAGCCTCCAAGTGATGTTGCAAGGATAGCTGTGGCCTCTGCTTTGTCATCTGATTTGGTGAGGAATCAGGACACCGAGAAATCATGTACCTTTGAACTGAAGCTGTATGTTCTTGCTAGAGGACAGCAGGCATTCCTTAGAAGGAATGGTCTTACAGGGAAGATCCAATATTGTATTACCATGAATTCTGCAGCATCACATAGGATTACAGCACTTCCTTGTATCAAAAAAGGCCGAATTCAGCAGCGCCATACTGATTCAGTTCAGCTGAAAACTGCTCTGCTATTTTCCACCTGAATCCGACATCGGGCTTCCCTTTGGAAAGCTGAAACATATTTTCATCTTTTTAGTTTCACCCCTTAGCGTCATGGGCCAGCAGCTGGGAAGCTCTGGGATTCTTTCCTTCATCCCCAGTACTGAGATAATTCATCAATTTACTGCAAATCTACTTTAATGTAATTAACCTCAATTAGGTCAACTTTTTAGCTTTTTCTCTTCTAGAATTTAAGTCCAGCATGATTGCTATTCTCCTACCTGCTATGATTTATCCTTCATGTCAAGGCCCATGTATGACTGGCATGTCAAACCACTGCAACCCTTCAAGGGTGAGCAACTCAAACCAGCCAGGCATCTGGAATACTGAATGGTGGGGAGTGGTTTTCAACAAATCTATTCTTCACATTCCAGCTACAGTCTGCTAAGCTGGGAAAGAGCCCTTGCAGAATACTGGTCCGTACATCTCTCCTGCACATGCCTGCCTGAGCCATGAGATTTGCTTGTAGAAAATGTCTTCCTGGAAAACAGAAGGTTTTATAAGCTGGTGGAAGATAACGTAAAACCACAGCATTCTCCACGGCCCCGTGTGGGAAGAACATGAACATCAGGTGTCACTGAGTAGCGGAGTACTCACATCACTCACAGAGCTTGTACTTCTTTGGGAACAAACCGGCAAAAATTCAAATGCAGCAGAGCTCTGGATGCCAGCTGCGAATCTGGATAGCGCTCCTCTGCGAGCGATCTCTGCATCCCTGTACTCAGAGTGCACAGAGGTGCAGAATCTGTCCGGTAGCTAACAAGCTTGTGCTATTTCAGGCTTTATTAAACTCTGCCGTCCTTGGTGGATAGTGCCATTTAACAGGGTGCAAAGCTGAAGCCAAGCAGCAGCAGGAGGAAAACCCAGCTGATTTTTTACGAAAACAACTGGCTTCAGATGAATCGGTAAATCAGTTTTAATCACTGCAGCTGAAATGTAATATGAACTGTTCACTGAGGCTTAAGTGATTTTGAACAATTAAGAAATTTGCTCAACATATTTATTAAAATAATCATTACTGTTTTTACCGTAATGGTGTAATTCCACAGTATGTGCATGAGAGCTCTTGCCAGCCTTCTGCTCCATTGCAGATGCTCTAAATGTACACTTTCCACGCCAGCTGTTAATAAAACTGACAATTGAAATAACGTTGAAATCGGGTAGGAAAATAATAAATCAGCAACAATGGTAGTTTTAAAAGTTCTTTTCTTAGGCCGCACGGTTTAGCTTTTATTGCTATTTAGCACCGAAGGTGAGCAGTCTAGCCAGGTGTGATATTGAAGGGAGCGACAAAAATATCTAATGCAAAGAAGTTTTATCTTTTTTTATACCTGACTTATTTTTAGTGTGCCGCTGAGTAATGTATAACAGACAGCTCACTTAAATCCTCAATTATAACGCTTTCAGACATGCAAAAAACATAGTCCAGACAAGAAAACGTGTATATATATCCTCTTGGGCCGCGGGAAGAAAGCCTATTTTCTATCAAAGGTTTATGCATCAGGACGATAACAAAAATAAATATTTTGCAAAAGTTATAATATTCTCTGAAGGCACTCTGCCTAGATCTAAAGCTTTACCCCAGGGCTCTCGTCCAAGATCCTTCAAAGATGACTTGTGTCTGTGCGCTTAGTGTAACAGCTGAGATCTCCTCCTCACAGGTCAATCCCATCCACTCTTTGCTTTGCTAACATCATTTCCTAATTGCAGCAGCCTGCTGTTTGGCTGCAGACAGCTTTGTTGTTGTTTGATTTCTAATAACCTTTCCCTGTGAAAGTATGACATTCTGCATTGTAACAGATGATTGTGGGCTGTCTGTGTAGTTCCCTGTCTCCAGGGCTGGACGGCTCCAGATACTCGCAGCAACTTGTCTGTGCCTTTATCAGGTTGTTCATTCGGTGTTTTTCTCTACTCGCCGACAACAAACATCCTCCTCTGTGAGGCACAAGAGCCTGCATCAACGCTGATGTTTTCCTGTCTGGTTTCAAATACAAACACTGGTGGAGTCAAGGGGTAGGGTTAACGCAGAGGACCGCGTTAGGGCTGTCTGCTCAGCGTCCATTCCATCTGAACGAGGAGCGGTGTCAGATGTGCCAGGGGGAGAAAAGGAAGCTTGGGGCTCTGCGGGGCTGAGCATGACTTTTGCCTCCCAGCCCTGTTTCAAAGCTGGTCTGTGGGAAGATGAGTGCCTGCCTAGGCTCTATCCCAATTACCCTGTTTGCACAGCTTGGGCAACTCAGCCGTACGCCAAGGCCCTACTCTGGGAGCTTGTTCAGAACAGGGAAAGCAGCGGCAGGCAGGGCAGCTGCCATGTCCCCGCATGCCTGGTTCACACACGTGGGTTTAGGAGTCAGAGGTGCGGCGCTGGCTCCAGGACCCAGGGCATCACAGCCCAGGATGGCCCGGTCCCACTGCGACGCTGCCCACCTCCCAGTGACCACTGCCCAGTAAAAGCCCTGAAGCACATGCTTAACTTCTAGCACATGAGTAGCCCTATTGAATTTAGTACATAATCAAGTGATTTGCTGGATCAACAACTGTATCCTTAATCCTTTTCACATATCGCTAAGCTCATTAAACTCTCTTTGATACTAAGCTGTGCAAGTTCCTTAAGAGAGGCAGAGACTACGTGTTATTTCGTTAGCTTAAATTCATCACCTCCAGTTTCCAGCAAGGGAGTCCTGTGTTATAAGCCTAAGGTTGCCCTAAGGGTTTGCTCTGTAACAATGGATGGGAAAATGTTCTGTGTGGTGTATAATTTTTGATACCCTGCCCAGCACAACAACATGGAGATGCCAGAACAAATACCCACGTAACCAACCAAAATACCGAGCAGTGGATCCCAGGCCTCAGTGGAGGCGCTTAATTTCCTTTCTCTTCCCCCTTGTTTCACTGACAACCGTCCAGCTAACCAAGAAAAGAAAAGAAAAGAAACAAACAGCAAAACAATTAAGCATTGTAAAGCTAGATATTTAGTTCTGTCAAAAAACATACTTAAGAATATTCTCAGGCTTGTGCTTCAGCTCAAAACTGTGACAATTTTGGTAAAGCAGTTCTCTAATGCTCTCTAAATTAGCTGAATTGGTATGTGAAATTTGCATACCAGCTCCTTCTGGATGCCAGAATCTACGCAGTTATTAGAAAGATCTTCTACTGCATTTCAACACATTACAGAAGATTTTTTCCTTAAAACAGTGCGGTTATATGCCATCACAGGAGGATAGACGGAGGAGAGAAATCCTCCTGGCTGGAAGCTAATTGCAAAGAAAGGGGACAGGTGTCACCCATTATTCTTAAAAGGATTTTAAAAACTAACTTTTTTAAAAAATGGTGGACTCCTCGGTAATCCTAGAGTTTGGGAGGAATCACTGGAGATAAGAGAGGGGCTCAAAGTGGGGCCAGAGCAGCTCAGGCTGCCGAGGTGTAGTAGAATGGTGAATAATGGCATGGATGGCAGTTCCAGGATTGCTATATAGTATAATCAGATTTATAAAAATACACTACTTGGGAGTCTTCAGATTCAAAATGCTTCCCAATCTTGGAAATGTTGACTTTCACAGCCTTACCCCTTCCTGCCTTGCAGGTGCTCAGTGTTCAGCCTTTCTATACTTCAGTCTTTTGGTAGGAAAGAGGGAACAGGCAGAATCGTAAGACACTTTTGAAACCCTGGTGCCACTGTTCTTTCACAGCCTTTCTCTCCTGTTTGATTGCTAGTGTAAGTACCAGTTGTGTGTACCTAAATGGTTCTTGTCCTTACTCAGTTATTGGATCTTGTCTCTGTTTTCACCAGGGAAAGGTATTTTTCTCCTGTATGTGTGGGTCAGTTGGGTCCTCCTTCCAATAAAGCAGGCTCCTGAAGTCATTTGCTTGCATCAGAAAATGACCCTCTGTGTAATTTTTCAGACATGACAGTTAGCCGTGCTACTCAAACCCTACCTGAGGCGAGCATTCACGTGACAGAGCTCCAAGGAAGCCACAAAATATTTGTATTACTCCTCTCTGTGTGATCTATTGGGTACTGAAAAAGGTTGGTACTTTACTAAACTGTGTATATAGTCTTCATGAAAAAGTATGATTACTGTAGTTTGGGTTTTTTTCCCCAGATTTTATGCTTTCACTGAAAGTGCCAAGTTATTCTAAATCACAAAGTTGCTCTAAATCTCAAATCGCTGTTTGCTAGTTCATGTTGACAAAATGATAATACTGAATTTTGGTCCAGCATTTGCAGAATTTGTCTTACTGGGATAGCTGATGATAACAGAAAAGAGCAGAAACCTGGGCTTGGGAACAGAGACTTTGTCCGAAGCAGATGGCTTGCTTTGGACATGGCTGGCACGTGAATGTGCCATAGCGGTGTAGAAGAAAGGAGGTACTTCTAATCACGGTGTTTCTATCAAAACACGGTTGATTTTTTTACATCACTTTTGCCCACTGACAGATTACCAACTCCTGAGTTGCAGGTCTTCAAAGAGAAATAGAATAACATTTCTGATTTGCCATAGGAAAAACTTAGCATTAAAGCAGCAGTCATTCAGGATAAACACCTTGATTTCTTTTTCCCCATCGTCTTTATTTCCAGACAATATCTTTGAGAAAATTGCTTCAGAAAGAGTTTTTTATATTATCATGGTAGAATTATGTAGAATAAAACTGCTGATGCTATCCTTGCCTGTAAGGCAAAGTGCACAGATGAATAAATCAGGAATATTGTTTAATATTACATCAAAAAGATATAAAGGTATTAATACTAATTTAGACCAGGTTCATTGTAGTAAAAAATATTAAGTAAAAAAAGGCAGCTTGTTTTTAAGAACTTGGTACTGCAACTAATCATCATTATACATTTGTACAGTATAATTTTTCTGAACTGTAATATATGTGTACTACAGAATGACTTTACTTGTATTGGCTTAGAAGCAGCTTGCTGCTTAATTGGCATCGCGTTCTCCAAGTAAAATTCAACTCAGTTGAGTAACATGGAGAGCGAGAGCCAATGCTGAAGCCAGCACCTAATCCAAACAGCACTGGTATAAAACCTATGATAATGCCACTGAAGTTCACGGCGTTTCTCAGGATTTACGTTATTCAATGTTTTCTGAAAGTAACATCTACAAGATACATCTATCTACAGCAGTTAGATTAAAATTTAAGCTTGGGGCAACTACAGATTTTAATGGAAAGATTCACAACACCCAAAGGTTTTCAAGCGAGGCAGCATGAACAGGATATGGCAGAGAGGCATTTGCATGGGCTCCTGGGGAGCAGCGTCTTACTCTTTCCTCCCATCTGTGCCAGAGGTGATTTCTTTGTGTCACGATAGACTTTGAGGAACGTCTCTCTCTCTTTCTCAATCAGAACAAGAAAACAATTACTGTGGGCAGAAACGCAGAATCACTTAGAACAATTTCAATCCTGAAAAATAAAAACGTGTATTTATATATAAATTATGATCATTAAATTCAGCTAACATTTATCTTCACCTTGAGAAGACACGATGATGTACTGTCCCTGTAGTAGCTATCTCATATTCCTAGTTATAAAGATAAATGGCTAAGAAGAACCAACTACTTTCCAATAAAAATCCATATTTGTAAACAAAATAAATAATAATAGTAGAGAAACAACCTCTAATACAAACAAGAACCCCATGAAGTGGTTTTGTGATGAGTCCAAAGCTAAAAAAGTGGAGCTATAGAGGTGGAGCTTTTGTCTCCAGAAAGTGACTATGGATTCTTTTCCATCTCCAGTACTCGTTGTTTCCTGAAGTATGAGGTTTGAAACATATTTTTGGTTTGGTGAGATATTTTGAGAGAATTATGTTATTACTGATAGGTTTTCAGAATAACAGTAATGTGTCTTTGTTGGTACTGCTGTCATACAAATACATCATATTATATCACATGTCGTTCTGTGGGTTTTCATTCTGAGGTATGTTATATAAATAATGCTGAAGTTGCCTGGCGTATTTCTATTACTGACTTATTTCTCTGCTGAGAATAAACATTAGCTCTTTGCGCTGAGTTTAAAGAATAGGCTTCAGTAAGAAAAAAATCCGACTTGTTCATCTCATTGTCATTATTTATCAGAAATTCTGTCTAGACACAAATACAGTAGCTTTCATATAGCTGATATTACAAGTTACAGCATCTGCAAAAGTTGAACTAGAAAATTATACAGGAGCTGAGTTGTACTTTCATTTTCAAATAGGGTACACGCTATAATATTTTTCACACTATCCATGAAATAAGTATTTGAGTCAAATACTCAGTTTACTTTGATTTATACCTAAAGTAAACAAAATGCACACTAAAACACTGACTGCACTGTTGAGAAGTTATTTTTCAGTCTGGAACCAGGGAAGACAATTCTGGACTTAGAATACAGATGTGTATTTATATGTACTCCAATTTATTTGTGCTACTTGCATATCCTCACCTCCATTTATCTTCCCCTCAAATATTGTCTCAAATGTGTATTGGGCTACTGCCCTGTCCGCTTGATATGAATCCAAATTTCTCCTTAACCTAGATTTTTGTATCACTGTGATTTCTGTGTACATGGGATAACCTTGGATGCAAAATGAAAATGGACTCCACAAAATGACTCTGACTTTTACTCAAAATTTTACAAATGCTTTGAACATTGAAAAACTAACCTTTTAATCATTTTTCATTTAGGAATATATGGACTCAAACAAATACATAGAGCATTTAGTGACTCAGCTGGAAGAACAACGCTGGAATTTATGGAGGCAAGTACTATGCACATACGTATTTATTTATGTTGCTATTTTGGAAAAAATACTGCACTCCATAGCTTTCATTCCTGATTTCAAATAAATGATTGAGTATTCAGTTTCTCCACTTTCTAGTTCTTTGCGGACTGGCAGATCTTACCTAAGTGAAATAAGTAGGGCATCGCACAAGAGTTGAATCTTGCCTTTGCTAATCAGGGCAGTTTCACACATGCACATGATGTTCAATTTCCTAAGCAGTGGGTGCTAACTCTACTTCAGATTCTTTTAATTGGACTGAATTTAAGAAATGGTCTTATATTCTGAAGTGTTTTAACTGAATGGCACACAAACTATACCAAAAAACCCCTGCATAGCGGCATGAGGAATTGAGTTTTGAAACTAAAATAAACAGGGTTTTAAAATTTTGCAGTACTCTTGCTAGCCCAGATTTTCCATTTCTTCTCTGTTCCTGTTGCTCAGCGCAGGCTGTCCGGAATTAACTCTGGTTTAAGCAAAGCAGTGATTTCCACATGCTAGTGTGTAGCTAGTGGCTGTTTCTTCTCTGCCGTGCAGCAAATGGGATAACTGCACGAGCACTTCTGAAGGTCTTCTCAAACTCTGCGTCCCTCTGGTATGATGGCTACAGGACCTTGCAAACCTCTATGGATTGGTCCCATCTGTCATTTACTCACAGATGGAAGTCACCAGCTCTCACAAAAAAGTGCTCACCTTATTCCGGACACGGTTTCTTCTTTACAACAGTGATTTTATTACATATTGCACTTCAGTGGTTTTGCTGCTGTGCTACTGTTGATGCCTTCATTAGGTAGGACGAGAGGTTGTGCATTGTTTGCATCTTTCCAAAATTTATCAAGTGTCGTTTATAACCATGACATCATGGCAAAAATGTGACAGGTTCTTCATTGTATCTCAGCAGCACTGTTCTCTAGCTGTTGTTTCAGGGCTGTTCTGATATGAAATGGTAAAGATAGCCAAGAAATTACCTAATCTTCAGAAGCCTCAGAAGTCTCACACCTTTAATGAGTTAATTATCTCTTGATCATTTTTAAATTAATTCTTCCAGACTTCTCCTTTGCATAGAATTGTGTGTCACAGCTAGTCTATGAAGATCTGCTTGGCAGCACTTTGCAGTATTTGCTTTACTTTGTATTTTCTTGAGTATTCAATATCTATTTATTAACTATTCACTATCTCATATTTTTATAGTTACCGGCTAAATTCCTATCTGGAATAACACTTAACGCAGAGGAAATGGAACAATACCAGTTATAAAATTCATTCAACATTCACAGCCATATCTTTTTTGAATGCAATATTTAACTTTTTTTTCCTGAAGGCATATGAGCGGTGATGATCTTTATTAATACATAGTCAAATATAAAGTAATCTTCAGAGAACAATTTAATCTTCATAGATTAAAACCTATTTCACCTTAGTTCTGATCAAGGAAGAAATAACGACCTGTCTGATTTTTCAGTTGAATGCCTCTCATGTACAAAAAAATAGCTTTGCACTCGACAGTATTAGTTGGTATGCACTTCACAAACTTCCTGGCCTATAGGATATGCACTTAGTCTTACTAATAGGCAAAACTCAAAAACTCCGTGTATAATTCCTGCTTTCCTTTAAATGTACCCAAAATAATTGGCAAAAAAAATGAAGTTTACATTCAAGATTACAGAATTTGGGGGATTATTTTTGTGAGAATGAAGGTGATGATTGATAATATTGTATGTGAATGACACTACCATGGTTAAATATAAATGAATAATAAAAAATTCAAAGACAAAAAGTCTTTGAAAAGTAGCAGGGGCTGTGACTTTATTTTATTATGAACAGACATTCAGATGTGTTCTGAAAATCCAGTGGTTTCGGAAAACTGAAGACAGTAATTAATTTATAATTTTAATTTATTTTTAATATTGGTTTTATGGAGTATTGCCATAAAAAGTGAAGGCTTAGAATGAGCACTACAAGATAAACCCCTCTGGTTTTGCCGGTCTTCTTTGAACACTTTTTTTCCCTCTTTTAAATCTCTAAGATGTTTCGTGGTGAGGATTATGCTAATAGCTCGCACTACGCAGGGGCAGTACTAGGCTGTCTATAGCCAGACAGATGTCCTAATAAATCAGCATAGCCCTCTTCTCAGACTTCATTATGCTCTTGATTTGTGACTACCACGATTTTAACCTAGTGGGTCACTGGGCGCTGAACCTGACATTGACCGATAACCCCTGCTTTACTCTAGGCGAGCTAATAAAAAAGACAGACACAAATTCTGGCCATTTAGCTCCTTCAGCGTTACTTACAGCCAGATTTATAGCGGCCAGGCTAAGACAGAGGAGACTAAAGCCGATGTCATGGTGCGCATATCAATTTTACATTTCCTTTACATTTCCCCACGTTCAGTGGGACCCTAAAAGACATGTGGGGGCAAAAATTTCTTTTCATTTCAGAGGATGACTGTTTATACACAGCATTAGCATCTGCTGCGGAACATTTATTGCTGTAATTGCTGTCCCAGGAGAACTGACTGTGGTTAGGCCAGGTTTTATAGCTTTCTACTAAAATAGACCTCTAGCCCAGCTTCAGATGTTCTGTTCTTTAAAACATGTACAACAATGAGTTAAGGTACCTACTACTATGTGGAGATGCAAACTTTTTAAACACAGCTTTTCTTATGCTGAACATTTTATGATAATTATTTTCATGTGAAGACTGATGAAAATGACGGAATATTTGACTTGTCAATGGTTCCCCCATTTCTCAAGTTCGAGCAGAACACTGGATTATTTTACCTGTCTCTGCCCTACCTTGTATGGAAATAAATTTAAATAGGACAGGATTGGGTCAGGGGTGGGGGATCCCCCCCGCAGTGGTTTTTCTTACATAGTTATTTAATGGTCTATCCAATTCAGCTAATGTGTATTACTGTGTACGATTTTTATGGCAGAATCACATGGACAATCAACATGAGAAGCGGCAATTTGCTCCTGCAGTCTTTGCTAATTGACCTTGACAGTAGATCATAATTTTTAACTCTTGGCACATAGATCAGTGACAGCAATTACTAGTTCCCTTTTAACAGAACAAAGAATTCTTATTTTGGCATAGGATGCTTGCCTAAATACGCAAGGGTCAGTCCCTGTTCTTAAGACCTTTCAAGAGAATTTTATTACTAGTGCTACTGGAACCAGGGCCAAACCTTTACTCCATGTTGGGGAAAGCATTAGGCTATCCCGCGTTGCAGACATGACAATCATGAAGTGAATGAAGGATCAACAGCACCTTGTTACCTTATTACAACAATGAAAAACACAGAGGGGGGGGGGACTACAAACGTGCACGAGGACCACGCGGCATTTCTCCAACGCTGTATTTTAAAAACAGAGCTTGTTAAATAGATTTGCTATACTTTCATCACCAGCATTAGCGTGCTTCTACGCTCCTGGGTTTAACGCTTGTATACTCAAGAGGTGCCAAGTATTAAACAGGTTGCTTTTGCTGTAATCATGAACTTCCATTGGGAGACCATAATTGCTAACAAGCAAAACAGCTCTGCAAGAATTCTTAATGGTGAGCACAGATTAAAATAACAACTGTGATTAGCTTTAAACTGCTTGCCTAGAAAAGGACTAATCTTAGGGGAATAAGTTGCATGGCAAACAAATGAAAAACTCTATGTATGATATTACAGTAATGAAGGCTGCGAAAAACACACAAATACTATCCCAGCTTAATAAGGTCATGCTCTGCACAAGTATCTTTTTCTTGTCAGGGGCTTAGTAACTTGGCCTGAGGGGAATAAAGGTCAAGGCAGCCAGGTCTCAGGGCTGAAACCCATTTTAACCCTTTCTGGAAGTTTCTGATAACAAAAGTTGCCTCTGTTCTATGATGCTAATGTGAGTTACAGGCTACACTTGGAATGGATTATCTTTCAAAACTGTTGTTGTAGCCCATGATCAGCATGCAGAGAGTGGTTTGGTTTGGTTTGGTTTGGTTTGTAAGGGGCATGAGGCGTCCTTCTTCTTTGCTTCTTGACCCACCTGTCTTGTCGCACCATCTTGGCAAAGGATAAAGCCAGGAAAATTGCGTTTTGTGCTACTAGCTACTAGCACTTGCCTCTCATCTCTTTCTCAGTGTTTTGTTTTGCTGGGGTTTTTTTGGGGTGGTGGGGGTTTTGGGGTATTTTTTCCTACATCTCTACAACACTGCTGGATATAGCAGTGGATATATATGATAAATTTTTAAAATCCATGAAAACACTTAGGTATTCCTTTCAGTTTCCTTAGTGTTTGGAGGTGAGGCTGGCCGAGGCAGAACAGAACTGAGCTTGGCAATTAGGAGTCGTTCCGTCACCACAAGTACTCAGATGATTCCATCTAACATTACAATGTCATATATGTCTCTCTAAAGCTGAGGCTTCTGATTTGTGACTTTATATATGAAGAAAATCACACAAAAATGTAAATAAAAACCATATAAGGCTACAAAGTTGTCTGACAGAGTTGACAATATGGCTTTGGATACATATTCCTACCAAGGATTAGTATTTGAATATGCACATTAGGATACCAATTAAAAATGTTACCTGATTTTTGGCCAAATGTGCTTTTCTTCAGCTGAGTATAAATTTGGATGGTTCAGTGAGAAGTGCAGATGTAGTTACAGGCCACAAAAAGCACCGCCATGGTATTATCTGTGAATGAATGAAAACCACTCGCTGCCTTTGACTCCCCGGTACAATGCCTATCTCACACCACACCTGTTAAAGATACTTTTTCATTACTGAACTGGGTGAGAGTACTGTGAATAACGTTTATATAGAAAAGCAAGTGGTTTACTGTTTTCATTATAAATCATATTTCTTACAGGATCACAGAAAAGTAAGAGAGCATGGATTAAAAGATTACAATGAACCCTATGGACTACGTAAGTCCATTATGAATACTAAACTTGGAACCAAGGGAAGAGCCTGGGCAGCCACTAGAACACTTGCTGCAAGTTGCAGTAAAGAAGTGCGTATTTGGGTATAATTCATCTCACTGTGCAAGACTGATCACTGTCTTCTAAACAAATAAAAAGTAAACCAGGCATCTTACAAAAGTTTACAGCTGTTCAAAATTTATCAGTTCCACTAATTAGTTGTATAAAATAACGACAGTGATTTTATGTGCAACTCTACCTGATCAGTAAGTAAATCTCCTTCAAGAGTGAGTCATTTTAATTCTGACTGGGCATATTTTTGTGGAGTATTTACTAAGCTGACTTAGAACTAAGCTCAATTTGATGTGGTGTGGTATATCAGAAACATGACCTAGGATGATTTTGGCATTATACATTCATAACAAGTATTATTTTTAAAGAATAAGACTCTAAACCTGTTTCCTTTAATCAGAGAAAACTCCCATTAACACTGGCCATCAGTGCCGCATGAGTCAGGAGTGAAGTGTCAAGCCTCAGTTACTGAAGTCATTACAAAAAGGATTTGGAAACATCTGAATATAAAATAATTTTGATACAAGCAAGTATCTCCATATCTGTCCTAAACTACTCAGATTCTAAAACTGCAGACAAAAGATGGAGAAGTGTTCTTTAAAAAGTCACTTCATATGGCCATGTTTACAAAATTAAATAAATTAACCAACGTTGGCCATGTTTATAAAATTAAATAAATTAACCAATGTTAAATTTTAAAATCTTAATAACATCCTGTAATTAGTTAGGGATTGGGATGTTTTTCCACAGATGTATGCTTGTCATAATAGCGAGACTGCCAGAGCCATGAATTGATTTGTTTCTCTTAAATTAAAAAATAGAAAGCCTTGAGCAAAATATATTCTTTAGATATATTTGGTAGACTTAGGATCACAAATGTTCCCTACCAAGTTGAAAGGAAAGAAACTCCAGCAGGGAAGTATGTGGAAGGTCTATTTGACATATGGATGTTTGTTAAAAGCAAAATGCATGAACGGCCCAGAGTAAATTAGATCCTCATTTGTATGCTGGGAAACGAAATGTATAATCTCGGCGTGGTTCTCTGTTTGGTTTAGATTTTTTATAAGAACAAACTCTTTTGTGTATGCAGATAGACACATTACCGTAGTGGCTATTCAGGGTTAGGAAAAAAATATGCTTTGAGCTGATTTTATCTGAAGCTAAGTGTGCATGGCAGGTTTCTTGTCTGTGTCTGCTGAAGTGCAGACTTTGGTTCAGGTAGCGGGCAGTGGGCATGCCGCAGACGCACTGCACAATCGCTGCATCGCTGCGTGGGGGAAACACAGGCCGACCCAAAAGCACCAGCGTGTGCGGAAAGGTCAGAGCACCTACTCATTTGAAATGGTACCTTCGTTTTCAGATATGAATCCAAGTAACAGATCAATATAACAATCCACATGATATGAATACGCAATTCTCTGTTGTTGGTGCTCAGAGTTTATCTAGCTCTTTTTAAAAAATCACACATTTCCAAATGGAAACTGTCTGTAGTCTCTTTTTATTATTTGGTATTGAATTTAGTCATCCATCCCACTAACGTCTAGGCATAGCCATGCTTATTCATGTTGAATCATATTTCACTCCTCAGATAATCCCAATGATTTTATTGGAATTATTCACAGAGCAAAGAATAATTCCTGCGAGTAACAGTGACATTGCCCTGAAGTCTTCCCTAAGAATGAACAACCGTATCTTTACCCGCAGCCTCTGTTTCCTATTTGGCAGAGGAAAACCCACGGATTTACAGCAAGGCAACAAATGAGAATTTGGGCTCTTATAAAAACAGGATGTCGAAATGTATTATAGAAATGAGTAGTGCACAGACACAGGCTGTGAGACGCGGTTTTGGACGGTGTGGTGGGTGTAAGGAAGGAGAAATGGAGAATTTATGACTTTGTTATTCTTAAAGGAACGGTACATCACTGACCTGTTTCACTAGTAAAGTCTACAAACGGGGCAGATGTAGAAGAGGCCAGTGAGAAAATGTGTATGAAGTCATGCAAGTCGGGTTAGCACCTTTCCCTGTAAATCAGTTTCACTCATGAAAGAGAAGTTAAATAATCAAGTTTAGCATTTCTATTTCATTCTGTAATACTCAACCGTTTTTATTTTTTCTAAACTACAGTGAAGCAAGACTTTAAGACCTCAAGTGAGAACAGGGCCTCATTGTTCCTCCCAAAGTGAGAAATGGTTCTCATCTCCTCAGCCCCAACGATGAAACAAGAAATAACATAATTCCCTTTTTACAGAGAAAAACAAAGTCATGAATATACTAAGTAAGGGAGCTTATACAAGAGACCTGTGTCTAAGCCAGAGTTTTTCTGTGTTCCAGTTCGGTGTATCAATAATACAGCTGTATTTCACAGTACTGCGTGTTGTCAGCCTGTTCACTCCTATCTGGGGGATGAAGTTCCTACATCACTGCTTGAATCTTTTAAAGGTTTTATGGCTTAAAGCAAGCTTGGTGACAATCTTATCCTGTGCTCCATGACGGGAGAGCATTTTCTTGTGTCTATGGTTCATAGCATGATGAGGCGTGGAAGAGGAGACCGACCTTTTGAAGTGTCCTCTCCAACTCCTGTCCTCAGCCCTTGTCACTCTGCAGTATAAAAGTCCATGTAAATGATCTCCTCTGTCAGGGGACGGCTAGTAGCAAGGTGAGAAGAAGAGCTCTACCCTGTTCTCTTGCAGTTTATTTTAAAGTATATTGGTGTTGCTGTGCAGGTGCAAAGGTTTTTAATATAGAGAAAACCATGGATGTGGATACCTGTGTCATCTGGCTGGGCCTATTACGGGACAAATACCGCTTGAGTTGAAAGCAGGACACCTGTGCAACCAAAATATTGCTGCGAAATCACCTCTTCCTGCTGTTTAATGTTAAGCGTGCACTGATCCATCACTGTCATCTTCCCGCTTTCTACTGCGCCAGTCAGCAGCGCTCTCCAGGCTTTGTGTGTGCTTGGCAGCTACAGACCCAGACGTACCGTAGTTTTGCAGAAGTGGAGTTTAGATCTGTAGGTAGCCTTATCCAGGAGGCTCACCTGATCTCCTGGTTAGCTCTAATGCTGACTGTAATCAGGCTGGAAGAGCCTGAGGAGGTACTTCATAGCTTTCTGAAAGTTTCCTTTAATTCTGTGGGATTTGGCTGGCTTCCCATTTACACGTGTTGCAGGAGATCAAGGGTGCGCTTCCTATCAATTCTGCCTGCTGTATGAAGCCCTTTTTATGTTAACAGATTATATTTTCCATTGTTTTATTTGTTAATAAAAGGGCATAATTATGTCTATAGCAACCCATGTTCTGGGATATGGCCCATTTGCACATTATTTTTTTTAATCAGGAGTAAATTCCAACATATTCTGCTGTAGGGAAAATATCATGCATTTATAGCATAAACCTGTATAAACATTATTGTAATGGGTTCCACTAGGGACCAGGTTTCAAATATAAGGCAGCATTCATCAGATATTAAAGACCTGAGCATATTTTTTTCCCACTTAAATTAGCATAGCTCAGAATTTGCAAACTCTTGCTTATGTAGATGTTCCCCTGAGATTTTAAAAAATGAATAAAGGCTTGCAAACTACAGACCCCTTAAGTTTTATTACCACCTGATTAGCTAAGCGGAGTTCAGAAAGTGTAACTTAAATAAGCAAAAAATAGAAAAACTAGATTAATCTCCAGCAAATGCTTAGCAGCAAGGGATACCAGCTTTCGCATGATATTTAGTTTGCTGTAACTTACGCAGCATCTTTAAAGACAGCAGAGGGATAAGCCTAGCTGCTTCCATGTGCTGCCAGAACAGGCACATGCTTGTACTGCCCAGTACTTTGGTGCTAGTTTGATGCTACCTCTCAAATTCTTCCCAGTTCAGTCCCTGATAATGCCGCAAGAAATCCAATATCGTTTTTCATTCAGCAGATTCTTAGTCCTCCACCAGGCAAGTCGAGAGCCTCTTAATCCCTTTTGAGAAAAACAAGTACGTATGGCATGGTTCCTGCAAGGCTTCCTGTATTTTTATGATCTTCCACTCTTCCTGGTTGGGGAAGAGAGATCAAATGCAAAGGAAGTACCTGTCTTCCTGCAGAGCCCTGGGAGAGATTGGTCCAGAAACACAGATCAAAAGCAAAAGCACTCTCAATCCCTCTTCTCCTTTTCTCTAATAACACTGTTATAAACACTTGAAAAAAACGGCCACACGCTGTCCTTCTCCCACTGACAGTAACGTCACGATTTCTTTTTGCCTCTGTTCTGCAATGTGGAAATGCGCAAATGGCAGCACTTGAACCTTCCTTCAGCCAATTCAAAAGACGCTCAGAATTCCCACAGCGGATCTAAATTCCAAATTTCCAGTGAGATCAAGAGAAAACTCTTACAGAATCCTTTTTAGGCTGGGTGTAACCACCAGCAGCAGGAGCTGATGGTAACAGATGTCAGCACAAGACAGCAGCCAGACTGCGACTCTTCCTGTAGTCCTGCCTACCAGTCTGTACTGGGAAATACCAACATGGTTACTGGGACCAGTTTGTTCTGGAACCTCTCCTCCAGCAGCTGACCCATGAAATGAATTTTTCTGCCAGCGCAGGGTGCTCAGCGAGCGTCCCCATCAGCTACTATTGCACAACTTTTTGTGTAATAGCGTGGCCTGGCAATTTTCCCAGATGCGCAGGCAATTGTCCCGATATTTGAATCGAAGTCCCCAAAAGGGCAGAGCTGCCTCAGGTCTCGCTGAACAGTGTCCTGTGTCAGGCTGAAAGAGCAACTGTTTCTATAAATGACGTCAGTACACGGGACTTCTACCCTACCCATGTTTAATAGAGTTTTGGAACACTGCTAATGTTAACTGCCAGTAACCTTTAGGTAGAATACCTGAAAATCTAGTATTATGTCACGTATCTATAGCTTCAGTCCTATGTAAGAAAATAAATCACTATTAGAAAAAGGAAAAGAAATGAGTTAAACTTGGTAACTGTACATTTCTGGAGGTTTCTTCCCCCTAGATTTTTAAGTATGAAGTTTCTCCCTAAAGTACAGACCCTCCTGAAGAGGACATGGTTATTTTGGCATTATTGATTACCGTGCAAATCGGTCACTTCCAACCTGTCAATGTACCTGTTCTTTCCCCGAATATCTCCCATTTGAAAAAGTGGCAGAATGCAACAGTGAGCAGAGGTAAATCCCCGCCACATGTACATTATGCCATTCGAGAATCAGAAGTCCATTTAAGAAGCATCTGTCCCTTCAACAGCAGCTTGATGTCTCTGAGAAAATGACAAAATTCCTATACTGGGCAATTACTGCATTTGTCAGTGGCAGCTGTCAGGTTTCTGTATTTAAAACTATGGCTACCATTAATGTATCAAGCTAATGCTATCATCTACCTCATTTTAGTGTTTTGAAGTATGAGCACTGCATTTTTAGTACAGCTCCAAAGAAACGGTAAGCAAAGTAATGAGTTTTGTTTGAAGACTAGCGTATTGTCTTATAAATGTCTATGCTAGATAAAATTGTGCAAGCCTAGGGACAAGAAATAATTAATGATTTGGAACATGTACTTATTGCTGTGTATGAAACTGAGATACTATAAATCTTAACGAGACACAGAGCAGTATCTCAGCTGTCAGGAACAGTACAGCTCGATATGCATAAAAAAATACTTTCAAGTTGTAATTATAGCTTTAAATTGTAGATAAATACTGGTTCTTTTTAATTCTAAATCACTTCTAGTTACAGAGCAGGAGGCCAATTTCATTGCTCTTTATTTCAGTGGATGTAAGGCCAGGCTTGAAAATAATGAAATAACTGGCAACGCGTTTTTTCATTCCTGTAGTCCTGTTTACTCTAGACTATCATCTGGTGAAATCGTTCAAAGATTTCACTAGCCACTTGGGAAAGGAGAATTGGGATAGATGTGGTCTTTAAATGAAAGCTTTCTATGCAACAATTTATGGACTGATAAAAAGATTTGTTGACTAAACTAGCACAGTATTTTAAGATCTGCAGTATCACGCTTATGAAGGAGTCATAATCATGCTGGTGATTTTACTGCTTCTTGAGTACTAGTTGCAGTTCTGGTCCCCCACTTCACAAAAGGCACAACAGAACTGGGAAAGTTCAGAGGAGGGCAGAAAAGGGTAACCAGAAGCACAAGATGGCTTTCATTTATGGAACAACTAGGACTCTCAAGTCTGAAAAAGCAGTAACTTGCACAGGGGAATGACATAGCCTAGAACGTGAGTTGCATGGAGAGAAGCAGATTGTCCGCTGCTTCTTTCAGTGCAAGAAATATAGGGTAACGGATGAAACTAGCAGGCGTCACATCGAAAAACAACTGAAAGGAAGGGATTTTTCAGGCAGTATGTAACCAAGGCTCGGAGCATCTGCAACAGGGTATCGTAGATCTTAGAAGTGGCTGCAGTTGGAGACTGGACAATGTCATGGAAGAGATCAAGTAAGATGTACTAAGCACAGAGAGGGCACGCTTGGCTCAGGAGATCCCAGGTGGCTGGACAGTGGGAAAGTGCTGGACCTTTCCCTGGAGATTCGGGTTTTGCCCTTGTTAGAGAAACAATCCGGAGCTACGCAGAGCTTTTGGGCAGATCCAGTGCAGCCACTCTTCTGTTACCCAAGTCCCAAAAACCATTTAGCCTTTGCAGTTTCAATCAGTAATTATAAAGGAATCTGGATAGGTGGTTTAGGCTGACTGTGCACACAACAGGCATTATAATGCGATAACATTTTATTGGGATGATATTATTTCTATTTAAACAGAAAATTAACATATTTTAAACTCACTAATTAAAATTACCTCTTAGGAGAGTTGCTCAAGGTGTTTCCCCACACAACAAAGCAATTAAACACATCAGTAGACATTGCTTCAGTACTACGTGACTGCTACAGGATCACGGTTTACACGATGAAACCCTGTTCAAATGGAGAATAAGAATCCATTTGAAGACGCCAAATTCTACTGGATTTGGAGACTCTCACCTTTTAGCTGCCATTCTGCCCCGTTCCCTTCTCGTGCTTCTTTGCAGCTTGCTTTCACAGAGCTCTGCAGTATTTAAGAAAATCACTCTATCATCCACTCTGATTCACAGGGTAGTATTGGCTTTACACTTCACCCAAGTATGCTGAATTAAACCCAAGGACTTTGATTAGCCCAGAACTCTAGATAAGCCCTCAGAAAACTGAACCGTTGTGTCTTATCAGGAGAGACTGAGGTGTAAGCTGCTGTCGTGGAAAGGATGCTTTAAATTCAACAGATTCAAATAATGTTGGAGGTTCCCATTCTACACTGGAAGAAGGAATTCCCAACCTGGAAGAAAAATCTGCAAAATTAGCAGACCTGGCTACCGATTTATGTAAGACACCACAGTCACAGATTTAGCTGCAAACACTGTTCTCTGTACCACTACAGGAAGAGGTCCCTTCTGCAAAACGCACTGTGTCCAGCTACAGCCAGTCTGTGAAGTAAAATCTGAGTATTAGTTCTGGTGGTAGGCTTAATTCCAATAATTTATTCATTCTCGAGTGTGTATCGCTCCTCGGCTCAGAAACCTCCAGATTCAAAATCCAGAAAGACTCCTGCCACCTTCATTTTTGAAACTTTATTTCTCCAGTACTTCTCCAGTTCTCAGATACAGCTCCACCCTTTAATTCTTGTCTCGGCATAACGAGGATTTACTTTGCACCCTCTGCTTCCTGCAGTGTCTTTACGCCAGCGTACCCAGCTATCTCTCGCTTGCATCATATCAGGTTTTCTCACTTTGTTTCCAAGACCTCAATCTCACACTTTCTCTAATTAAACCAGAAAATGCCGCCCGAGCTTTTGCTAGCTCTACACTTCGTTTCTCTAAGATACGTTGTATCTAGAAATGATCTGATCACATCCAAAAATAACACCAATGTCATCTATTGTAACTAGGAAAATTTTTTGACTACCGGCTGACACAGCTTTCAGTGATTCTTTAGGAACTGTCTCTCCACGAGGTTTCGAAAGCGTGCCGCGCACGCCTGCAAACCTCCATCCATCTGAAGTCTTCCACCTCGCCTCGCACAGCCAGGCCCCACCAGCCTTGCTGCCAGGGTCGCGGCCGGGCAGACCCCGCAGCCGCTTGGCGCTTCCCAAGCCCTCCCGGCACCTCGGGCCCGGCGGCTCTGCCACCACGCCGAGAGCCGTCCCTCCTAACTTTCGAAGACAGCCGAGACGGTATCCCCTCAAGATCAGCATTTCGTTTCGGGCTATGCAGAACGAGGGCCGCCTTGGTGCCGCGCACACCAGCGGGTGGGCTGCCCCGCCGGAGGGGCAGAGCTGCCCGGGCCCGCGCGGAACAGCAGCCTGAGGGCAGAGCTGCCCCGGTACCGCCGGGACGTCGCTGCGCGGCGCCCGCGCCCAGTCCCCCCCGTCCCCGGGCAGCTCCCGCGCGCGGCCCCCAGCCCGGCGGAGCCCGGCCGAGCCCGGCGGCCCTGGTCCC
>VZSC01014382.1:431424-464927 GCA_013398225.1 Steatornis caripensis
GGCTGCCGGCTGCCGCGGGCAGAAGGAGCCGCGAAACCCCCGCGGAGAGCGGGCTCCCCGCGCCGCACCGCGCCGCGCCGCGCCGCGCCTGTGCGCGCCCGTCCCTGCCGCGGGCGCTGTGCCCCGCCGTAGCCGCGGGGAAAAGTGCTCTGCGCTTTCCCCCCGTTCCTTTTTCCTCCCTGAGCCGCAGGGAGGGGAAGCGGCGATGCCTGCCCTTGAGCCCTGCCGCCTCAGAGGCAGCAGGTTTTCTTCTTGTGCTGAGGCTCTGGCAAGGAGCATCCCGACGAGCTTTATTTCTTTTTTATTTTTGTTCCTGTTTCTTTAAAGATTGTCTCCTCCACGTCGCACAAGTCACTGGGAGGAGACTGTACTGATGGAAGAAGTACATTAGGCAGGAAAGAGACCTTTTTGAAAGGAGTTCGAGTTGAAGTACACAAAGCTATAGGGTGTAAAGTAAATGCAGAGTGCCAAGTGACCCGCTGCTGCCCGGCCAGGCTTTCGTTTGCTGACTTGGGTGGCTTTAGTAGGGTGTGAGATCTGCTGTCCATCTTCTGAGGTGGGTTTACCCAGAAAATGACGAATTAAGGTACAGTGAGTGTGGCTGGGCCTTCCATTTTCCTTTAGGGGAAAAAGAAGAGCCGCGTAAATATCACGTTGATGCTAACTTCATGTATTCACAATTCTTTTTCTCCATGTAATGATACAAAATTGACTCCAAAATTGAAATGGTTTGTAAGCATCCACTGTGAATTTTTACGTCCCTTAAAAATTCGTATTCCAGATAAATCCCTTGTTTATCATTAGAAAGCTAGCAAAGTTTTTAACAAGAGAAGTAGCATTAAATAGACAAGTGATTTACATCTGAGGAATTGACTGTATACGTTACTGGATTGCAGATAAGCTGTGTAAGTAAACAGAAGCACAGTGCTCTGTTATTGTGCATGACTATGGAGATATCATGGGACTTTTTTTGCTGGTTAATAGCGTAAGGCTTCGTGGGAACTGTTTGATCTGCAGGACTTTTACTTGGCAGTAGTTTACTTAAGGTTATTGCACTCTGTTTGGAGACTTGTATTTGCTAGCTATTATTGCATTCTTAGCTCCAGGCTTCCCAGAGTTGCAGGTTAGTAGGTCAATAAAAATTGCACTGAAATGCCGGAATGGGCAGGCTAGATTTTTAAACGTGGTTGGGGAATAACTGGGCAGTAATCAGAACGCTGAGGAATTTTTTTCTGTGAAATTTGATGCTGGTCATTGGTGATGAACCAAAACTACTTTTTTTTTGCTATGAATACCACAAATATTTTCCCCATTTCTTGTTAAAAGAGGAAACAAATTATATAAGCTAAATACAGTATTCCTGTTCAGGATAAAGCGGCCAGTACCCTTAGTTGAATTTACCAAGACTTAGTTCCTTTTGCCAGTGAACACTGGGATTAAAGCCACTGGCATTAGATGAGGCTTGCCAGTAGCAAGAATAAAAACGTCATCAAGTCCCTGCCATTGTAGATTTACGTGTTCTTTTAAAACCTGAAAATTGCTGTGCTACGCAGGGGACCAGTATGAAAAAGTACATTGTTTGACTGCCGTTGCATTAAAAATACTTTAATAAAATTTAGTCATCTAGGTTAAAGTATTCCCAGAACTTGTTGTGACCCAGCAGTTTTCAGAGGCGCAGACCAGAAGCCTGAGCGTGACTTTGTGCCGCCCCTGTCTGAAGCCCTGCTTGCTCCTGGAGTGGCCGCAGCATGTGGTGTAATCCCCATTCCGCCAAATCCTGGAAACTGTTGATGGACTGTGTACACGGAGCAGTTCCATTCATGTCACAGTGTACCATTTACACGGTTAAAGTGAGCCATATGGTGTGGTCCCCCCCAGCGCGGTGGTGTGCTGGTCATTAAGGATGAGTTGGAAGTTCAGTGCAGAGCTCTGATGGAAAAATGAAAAAGATCAAAACTTCAGGATGGTTTCGGTATCTCTCGTGTAGTTTCCTCTTTGACTGAACGTTGCAGACAGGAGTGTTCTGTCCTTTAGCTATTATACGCTACTGTACGTTGTACTTTCGGGCTTTTTCAATCTTTTTGTACATTGGTGTTTTTAGAGAGTTTCCTAGGAAAGTTGTTCTCACTTCAGCTTTTTCTCATCTGCATCTTTGCTGTTAATTGCATGTAGCGCTTACTTATTGACAAGTTTTTCTTGCCAGAGTGAGGTATAAATGTATGCTTCGTAGGTATTTGGTGTCGCCTTCTTTCTTAAGCAAAGAACCTCCCTTTCTGTAAGAATTATTAATTGTTAACTTAACTTCAGTGCTATGGAAGCTTAGCCACAAGTGTTGTAGAGCATTACTGCTACACCACTCCTTGACTCTGCCAGATAAATCCCTGCGCAGATAAGCTGAGCAGCAGCAGCCAGGTGTTGTGCATAAATCCATTTCTTACACTGATTAATTTTCCATTTTAAGACCCTGATTTTGCAACCAGTTAAACACCTGCTTAACCTCCGAGTTACAGCATTGAGAAAGATAGGCTACTCTGCGTGTAAAGTTAAGCGTGTGTGTAGTTGTTCACAGGATTAAAGCTTGCAAAGAGGTGATGTACAAATCAACCCAAACCCCTTTTGCTTTGCTCCTATTCTCAGGAATTATGGTAGGTAGCTGCTGTTAATTTGATTACTTAGTTAAAATGTAATGTCATATTGTGATGGAGCTGGCTTGGGACTGATATTTAAGCACCAAGAATTGTGTTTCTGCTTTTGGCTTATGTTTCTGTGGAGATTTGAGGCCACTTTTTCCCCTGAAACTGCCCCGTGGTGAAGCTGAGGTTGTCAGAGCACTAATGCAGAATTTCAACTGCCCAGAAATCAGATGATGAAAAGGCAATTTTAAGAACATTCACGTAAAAACATCAGCCAGAAGCCTGGTAGGTTTTGCATTTATGCTTCCATTCCGAAGAAGGTCTGGAGGGATTACTACAGCAAAACTCTGTTTATCGTTTCTAACTCTTTGATATTTAGATCTCATTTAGATTGTGTAATGGAAACTCCTAGGAATGACCAAAGGATTGATAGTATTAGGATATCAGATGATGAATAAAGTCCCAAGCTGATGGGGATGGATTTTTTGTAAAAATCTTTTTTTTTCTTATTTGAAAATATATTCAAATTGTTTAAACACTGAGAGAAAGGCTGGATGTTCTGCCAACAAGACCCATATATTCAATATTCTTATAAGAGTCAGAGACTCTGCAGCTCTCTAGTTCTTTGAGAATTCTTTTTTATTCTGTACTTATCCCTTGAATTGAAAATAGGAAGGTTAGGGTTTTTTTAGGAGAATAGAATCTTTAAAATACAGAAATTAATGGCTCATAAAGGAGAGTCAAGTACTTCTACCTCTTTTGCTGTGGTATGTGCACTGACAGTTCACATCTGAAACAAATTGTTCCTCAGAATAATCAGAATGCAGGTAAGATCAGGAAGGAAAAAACAAGACTTGGAAAACCAAGTTTGATATATCACAGAAACAACATTTTCAACACTGCTGTATGCTGTGAAAGAACAGAAGGAAACATTCTTCTTTTCCCTATCTCTCTTAGCATTTCTCTTAACTCCATGTGGTTCTGAGTATCTCAGCCAAACTTTAGCAGTTGGTTTCCATGTACATCTTTGTTCCATCTTCTAAAAACTTTCCTTGCATTGTGTATAAACCCCTTTAAATAGACTATTGGCTCCTGGTGGCCTGTGTTGTTCTAAATAGACTATGCAGCTGGTCTCTCATTATGTTCACTGGAATCCGTTGGACTTTTCAGTTCTTCTCTGTGCCAAGATTTTGCCTGTGTTGTTGGTCTCAGCCACTACAGGAAGCTAAAATCCTTATCCCATTGTATATTTGATGATAATAAAGTTACTTTTGACTGAGTATACCACTTCCTTATTCTGAGTGGTTCTTTTTTCTGAAGATGAGCTATGTGCTTTAAGCCTTTAGAATTATAGTTTCAGGTTTTCTTGCCATAGGCACAGTCATTTCTGCAGCAATAGACGTTGACCTTTAAAGAACTTTTCAGCTACTTCTTTCCTTTTCTCCTTCTTTGAACTAATTGCCTGTGTACCTCTTTCCCATGCCCACTGTGTATGTCTGCGTTCCGGTGTATGTTCCTAGTCTCAGGTATAAAAGCCAACTTGCAGTTTGTAAAATGGTGACCCGTCTGACTGACTGCGTCCTGAAGGGCAGCTACATCCTTAGCAAGAATGTAACTGTGAACAATGCAATAGGTGATGAGTGTAGGTCAAACCCAGTGCCATAAATGCATCTTTCTGTTGACTTTGGGTGAAGTCCAAAGCTACCAGCTGAGCCATGCTCAACATGTGGAACATCTTGGCGTTCTTGACATCTGCAGTAAAGTGATTCCTGGTGGCTACTGAAAATGAGATTGAGCCTTAGTCACTCCTGTTGGTGTTAATGGGGATCCGACATTCAACTTTCAAACAATTTTCTACATATAAAAGTATTTTTTTCATGTAAATATGCGGTAATACAAGGGACTGCTGGGAATGCCTGTGGTATCTAAGCCTTAGACGAGTGTTTGTAGTTCATGAAGAAGGAACGATTTGCTGTATGTTTTACTGCAGGGTTCTCTCTCGTGTGACCCTGGCTTTACTACTACTGTTACAGCTTGTCTCTTGAGGATGAGTAAGTTAGTATCCCGTTATCATTTTCAGAGTTACCTAAAGAAAATGAATCATTAGAGTATTGTAGTATGCAGCTATGGTTTGATTTTTTCTTTTTATGCTCGCTCTTGTTAAAAGAAGTGTATTTACATTTCATTGTCACTGAAGTAGAGGCCTAGCCAAGGGCTCAATAGGTGCGTCGGTATTATCAACTGACATGGCACAAAGAAGAAAACTTGATTATTTGCTGCGATCCTTTGTGGGTCCAGGACCACACCTCCACATTGACTCCCAGTTGGCCCTCGAGGTTGCACCAGCTGCTGATCCTGGGCATACACCAGGGGGTCAGCTGCTGGGGACCTTGTGTCCATGATACACCTGGGGTGCTCTGGTTGTTGTCCTGGTGCACAGCTACAGGAGGGAATCTACAAGCTTATGAATGGTGTGCTCAAGACCTTAAATGTTGATGCAAGACAAGTTTTCACTTAAAAATACCCCTCAGCACATTGAATTACCAGTGCAAAATGTTCCTAGGGGATTAAGTATGATCAGAAAGAATGTGGCCCAAAAACCTCACAACGTGCATGAGAAACAAAGGTCAGCAAATGGTCACAGAGTACAAGGAAAAATGAGGAAACATTGGTCAGAGAGCAGGGGTTTATTTCTTTTGAAATCAAGACTTCTCTTTGTTCTCAAAGTCCAACATTCTCACAAGATCAGATGTCTGAAGAGTTCCTTCGAAACTGCCAAGACTGTCCATGGCTGGTGTTGTGTCTTACAGGCCCATATCTGACTCAGGTAACAGGAGCCTACAAATGCTGGTGCCTCCTGAATTGTAAACATGGACTGCCTCTGTCCAAACTCCAGTTCTGAAAAACAGATAGTTCCAAAACATCCCGAGGTTTCTAGCTCCAAACTCATAGAATCATAGAATCATAGAATGGTAAGGGTTGGAAGGGACCTCTAGAGATCATCTAGTCCAACCCCCCTGCTAAAGCAGGTTAGCCTAGAGCAGGTTGCCCAGGAATGCATCCAGGCGGGTTTTGAATCTCTCCAGAGAAGGAGACTCCACAACCTCTCTGGGCAGCCTGGTCCAGTGCTCTGTTACCCTCACAGTAAAGAAGTTCCTCCTCATGTTCAGGTGGAACTTCCTGTGTTCCAGTTTGTGCCCATTGCCCCTTGTCCTGTCGCTGGGCACCACTGAGAAGAGTCTGACTCCATCCTCTTGACACCCACCCTTTAGATATTTATAAGCATTAATCAGATCTCCTCTCAGCCTTCTCTTTTCCAGGCTGAACAGACCCAGCTCTCTCAGCCTTTCCTCATAAGACAGATGCTCCACTCCCCTAATCAACTTTGTGGCCCTCCGCTGGACTCTCTCCAGTAGTTCCCTGTCTCTCTTGAACTGGGGAGCCCAGAACTGGACACAGCACTCCAGATGCGGCCTCACCAGGGCAGAGTAGAGGGGCAGGATCACCTCCCTCGACCTGCTGGCCGCACTCTTCTTAATGCACCCCAGGATGCCATTGGCCTTCCTGGCCGCAAGGGCACACTGCTGGCTCATGGTGAGCCTGGTGTCCACCAGCACTCCCAGGTCCTTCTCTGCAGAGCTGCTCTCCAGCAAGTCAAGCCCCAGCCTGTACTGGCACATGGGGTTGTTCCTCCCCAGGTGCAAGACCCTACACTTGCCCTTGTAAGGGGTAAGTTTACACTCCATGTAAAGGAGCTCCTGGTTTGAGCTAGGATTTGTGGGGCTTCATGGTTCCCTGATGAGGAGCTAAGAGTTCGTTCTGGAAGAGTCCAGCCTCGCAGGAGGCTTAACACTGGTTCTGGTATTTTGCTAGGGAGGACAGGGGTGACAAAGGACGAGGATGAGTGGCTGTCTAGACCGTGTTCAGTGATCCCAGAGAATGAAGTAGAATCAAGGATGGTTGTTGTTTTTTTAAGCCAGGAAAGACTGTAATAGACCTGTGTGGCAAGGAACAGGAACCAGGGGTAGCAGAACCCTAAGGAAGAGTAAGGCCGGCAATGTGAACGGGTGAGAGGGGGGACTGGCAGATCAACAATGTCTTGGCAGGTGAGAAGGAAGAAGATGGCCTTATTGGATTTTGATTTGCTTCCTCTTGGAAGAAAGTGGTGAAGTTGTGTTTGGGAAGAGAACAGAAATTTGCAGGAATTAATCGAAGGTAGAAAACACTTAACTGCAAAGGGATATTCTATTAAGTTTGAAAAGCTGTGTTAGGAACATGTCAGAACTAAAGGAATAAAAAAAAAATTGCAGTGGAACAGTCTGTCACGTCTTGAGGTTCGTGGTACAGGTGTTACAAAGTGTGAAAGCAGGACTGGAGGAAGATACTGGGATCTGCAGCAGCATGTATTTTGGTGAGGGAGGAAACAGTTCTAAAACTGGAGGAGAGCAAGTGTGCCGTTAACAGATGTTGGAAATCTTTTATTTTACTGGGACTTGTTTTCTGGGGTGGAGATACTTGCATCAAACAAAGGATCACATTTTTCGCAGCTAATTAAAAATATTTTTCATAAAATCTAATGCTGTAACTCATTGCTGTAGTATGCACTTAATATAAAGCAAATGGTGGCAGTGGTCCCTGATGGATTTACTTCACAGAGTAATGAAAACATGTTTGGGTGTTTATTGTGCATTTTGTTGGCTGATTTTGGGTTTTGTGCAGGGTGATGTTTGGATAGGTTGGGATGTATCAATATGTGAGTTTATCTCCCCCTTGTCATGTAAAGGCTTTTCAAAGAAAGATATTTGTAGCAATACTTAGATAAATATTATTAGAGGCTGGATTAATCTCCTTAACATCTTCACTTGGCAGTGGTGTAGCTATGATAGGCTTAAGGACAGTTTAAGCAAGACAAGGTTTTCAGTCATGGGTGTCTCTTACAAGATTAATGCAGGAAAAGAAGTCAGGCTTTTGGCACATAAGCCCTATTGTCTGTCCATTCAGTTCTGTTAATCTCCTTTTTTTATGATGGCAGCATGGACCACATGTTTTGAGTCAGATCCATGTTAGTTGAAACATAACCTGGTTTGTTTATTAGTGGCTGGATAAAGCCTCAGCGTGAGGCATGTAATAAATAGTTCTGGTGTGTTTTTCTGCAATCTTAGACCGCTAAATCTAAGTAAAGGTAACAGGTAAATTAACAAGAGCTATTGTTAGATCTAAAATATAACCCAGAGTTCCACTCAGGCATGGATTTATTGATGATGCTGAGGGGATCTAAGCATAGGAATCTAAGCCCTTTTCCCTCCAGTCTTCCCAATCAATATTTCAGACACAGAGCTCCTACACGACAGGATGAAATCACAGCTCTACAACTGGGTGTTTGCACCCTCTTCCCATTGGGAGCAGTAGTGAATTTCTCTCTGCCTTCACAAAACTTGTCCTTTTTGGTTTTTTTTACAATGATGTTACAAAATATGCCATCAGTGAGGCCTGGGTAGGACATGTGAAAGCTCCTTTCCCATACAGTGAGACGAGCAGTCAACCAGTGAAACAATTTGGATTAAGACTGCATCGAAGGTCTTAATTTATTTCTTTGACTGTCTAATATGCGGTGCAACTAAATACGTGTGTCTGAGAGACCGCATCCGCAGCTTTATAGAAGAAAGCTGCTCGACACGGTGCTAATTTATTAAAAAGAAGAAATGTACATTTGTTGCTAGATCTTTAACGAATACAGCTCAAAAATCTTCTTTCCTCTAGAAAGAGAAAAAAGCTTTCATCTGTGGAAAATCATATAGCACCTGAAAGATCGGTGAAGGTTGTGGCTAAAGGCACAAGGAGACGGATTGGCGTGGCCAAGCAATGCTGTGTGGACTTTGCTTGGGGCTGCCACTGGGAAACTCTGGCACCCCTGCCCGGCCGCCCAAAAGGGATGGCTGTACCACCCCGACAAGGGACCTGCAGGGATCATAATTTGATCGTTAGTTGTGAGCTAGAGAAAATGCAGCAACGAATGTGGTCTTGACTGGCTTTGCTCCTTATAATAATCCTTATTGGTTTAATGGCCTGAAAATAGCATGCTTGGCTTCAATTTAAAATGAGTTGGCCATTGTAGTAGTAGGTTTAGAGAAGCGTATCTCCAGTGGGCAAAATGGAACTACACCAACACAGGCCTGTTGCAGATCCAGCCTGCATGCATCTAACCTCTTACAAGCAGATCCTCTTGAGGTGAGGAGGAGGTGAAACGTAACTTCTCTGTGGAAGCAGTGGGATGGACATCTAGATGTTAATGAATAATGACAATTCTAATCTGTGAGCTAAATTCAATTTTAAAGTTTCACAGATATCCTGTATTTTAGGCACACGCCTTGCTTTTTTGTTATCTTCTGCCAGTAGGCGTAGGCTTTTTTGAATGCAATGATAATTAATTCGTGGATGCTCAGTGGTTACCTGGATAATTGGCTAACGGCCAGCACAGTGCTTCTTTTGGTACGTTAGCCTGTGACTCATACAGTCATGTTTGTTTTTTGTAGTGCACTTCAAAGTACCAATGTTCCAAGACAGATCCTGCAAGGTGCTGCATTTCCGTAGCCCCCAGTAGACCCACACTCAGATAGGGTCAAGTGGCACTGAGGAGATTTGGCTATTGATTGAACATAAACCTGAGCTGTATAATTCTGTCCTGCCTGGGTAGTCCCCATAAGCTATTTAAATAAGAGTTGCTGGTGTGGGCAGAAGTAGTTTTCCAGAAAAACTGGAGAAAGCTGTCAGAGTACTGCAGCACTGCAAAATGGTATAGCTGAGCAAATACCAACCTCTGCAAAGATGGTAGTCTATGTATACTTGAGGTGTATGTACACTCCGGCTTCCTTCCTTGTAGGTAGGTTTCTTAATGACTGAAATCTTTCATGACTTTTTTCATCCATTCTGGATGAAAGATATTCCTTCAAAAGTTTGAGAGCCTCACTACTGACCTGTGATTGCTGTTCCACAGGAACTCTTCCGTGGTTGGCGACGGAGGTTGCCACGTGCATTTGCAATAGCCAGCCTCTGGCTCATTTGTGTCTTACCTTTTGTGGGAAAAACCCTCAATAATCTCTCAGCATTCATAAGAAATGATGATTTTGTCAGGCTGTATTAGAAATCACAGCTTTTGTTCAGGCTAGCTTTATGGAATAAAACCCTTCCAAAAGGATAGGAGTTTCAGTTAGTGAAATGTGACAGTTAAATAAGATTAGAGATTTCTTCTTTGGCTGCAAGTACTTACGTGAGGATAAGACTAACTTATTTGTATCATTATAATTAACAAAATATTTTATATTAAGAAAATGGCTAATTTGCACATTGATATTTTAGATATCTGTCTAGTTTTACGTGTTTTATGTGTTCTTTGTAACAGGTTGTCATAATAATTATCAATAGGAGCACAGTATTATCTAAGTCTGTAATAGTGCTATACTGTCATGTCAGCTGTGCTCCCAACAAAATCAATGAATGTTTTGCTCTAACTAACATGCAGCAACGTTGTAGAGGTTGACGATTAAGACTAGTGCTACTGACTAACCCACTGAAAGTAGCATTTTGATTTTTTTTGTGTTGTACTGGGATGAAGGCCAGTTGGCCTCTAAAGATAGTTTCCATAGCTACTGTCCTACAGAGAAAGAATATGCTGCCACAGCATTTTTCCCTTGGACCTTTATATTTTTTATGCAAGCTGTCAAGACAATTAATTTTCATCAGATGTATTGGTTATTAGGTGTTGAAAGCAGGGGGGCACGGGTGGGTACATATGATGAAAAAGAACATTAAACTAGGTGAAACTTCAAGAGATTTCTTTATGTACACAGTATGAATGCGTTTCAGATTTACAAAATCCCATTACTGTAGCATCTGATACGCTAGAATGCAATCTATGCTCAGAAGACGAGGTCCTGAAACGGCTCAACTTTATTTCTGAGAATAAGCAAGCCTGGCACTGAATTTCACCATTGCTTCTTGTTGGATGTTGTGATCTAGATTTTTAATTTCTTTTAAAAATGAAAAGAAAGAAACATTCTTACCTGTCAGAAAAGCTCTCAAACTTTCACTGGTTTAAAATAAAAGCTTTTTTTTTGTGCCTCTGGTGTACAGAAGAGCATAAGCAGGGCAGTAAATGCTGCAGCAGTATGTTGTGTAAAGACAAGCATTGAGTATGAGATTGTTTCTTGAGGTTAGCCTGGGTAATGTCTTCATTTCACTCTGCGATGAGGCTTCAGGGCACGCCGTTTCGCAGTTGGGGCTGGTTCTAGGAGTCATTAACATGTGGTTGTATTACCTGCTCAAACTGCACTTTTCCCATAGATCGCTGAGGCAGAAATAAGTATTTGAGCAATTTGTGTAAATTTATGACACCTTTTCTCATTCTCTCTATGTAAAATAATGGAAGGGGCTCTGTCTGCTCTCTGTAGTTACGGATCCAGGTGCTGTTACTGCACTCCCAGACAGCCTCCACACTCCAACCTCTTCAGAGATTTTAATGTCAGCTCTCACTCCACAGGTTTGTCCTCTTCTGTGTCATTAAGGGACAGTACGCAGACATTACTAGATGGCTTTAACCATAATCATTGACTTCAGGAGTGTCCTGGTTTGACCCCAGTGCAGTACTCCATCCCATACACATCACGCTCAGAATAAAGGTGAGGGATCACAAGGGTCACTCCCTCTCCCTTTATGGCCAGGGCACTGATGGGCTCTAACGGCCCTAAACAGGCTCACCTGGTGCTTCTGCCCACACCCATGGCCTAGGAGCCTGTTTCAGCCCAGCATGGGGCTGTTAGGGGTGTTGGTGATGTTGCAGGGTGCTGCTCTCCAGCTCTACCCAGCTCCTTGCTTAAGCAACTGAGGAGGACTGTACCCAATTATTCTACTTCTGATCCTGAATCCAGCTGCTGCTGAGTACAGTCTGGGACTTTCCTGGGCTATGCCCCGCAGTGCCCAGGTAATGTATTTGTCATCCGGGGGGGGCTTGATATCAGTTTTGTGTATATTTCTATATATACATTATACATATATATTTGTATATATTTCATTATTATTTTTTCCCATTATTATAATATGTGGTTATTGTAGTTAGATTAAAGCTGTTTTAACTTTTCCAACCCCTAAGTCTCCTTCCCTTTTCTCTTTCTCCTCTGTTTTGGGAAGGGAAGGGGTTAATAAAGAGTGTCTGTTACTTGTTTAATAGCTAGACCAGTTTTAAACCGTGACCAAGGTCAAACCAAGTTTGCTTAGGAGAGCCATCACCGAAACACGTGTATTAAAATTGGTGAAAACGTGTTGGTTTCAGCAATGTAAAAATGCTAATGAAAAAAGCAGTGTGCTTTGGAGAATTTGGGAAAGAGAGGATGTGGAGGAAATAAAATATAGGTATGAAGAAGGTGGGCATTAGGGAGTACGGTTAAGTAGGTGAAAGTGTGGCCATTTGATGGCTGGTCAAGCGCGCTCCTGGGAAAACCCTCTGACTGTTGAGGAGGCTGCAGATTTATAACCTAAAAGTGAAAAACTCCAGCCAGAGTGTGACGGTAGCTGGAGGCCTCTACCAAAGAGGAGATAAATAAACTAAAAGTCTGCAAGGGTTGGAGAGGCATTTTGCTTTGTAGCAGTGAGAGTATTTTATTCCCCTTCCTCTTTAGCAAAACTCGGTCTGATTTTTGGCTGGCCAGCTAGGCACTAGTGAAAGTGATTTTATATGCCTGAGGCTACTGGAGCTTAAGCTGCAAGGATCACAGGCTTTCAGGAGGTGGCTGGGTGTTGGGGTGGTAAGTAAGAGCCCAGCTGGAGGATCACTGCTGAAGCTGCAGCAACGTCCTGCGGGTCCTGTGGAGCTGCTGGGGCTTCCAGCAGGTGCCCGAATCATCCTGCTGGCCCAGGGAGCGGGGCCGAGCCATGCTGCCTCCAGCCTGATGAGGGCTGGAGAACTCCAGCCTTGAGTAATTTCTAAACCCTGTTGATGTCCAGCTCTAGTTATTTGTCCGGGGTAACTCAGCTGATTAAATGCATGTCAGTGGAAATGGGCTGACTGAAACCAGCCATCTGGCTGCCTGTTTAAAGTATTAAATTCCTGCTTGGTATGATGGGCATAATTTTCTCGTGTTTTTAAGTACTTTTCTTCATTAATACCTTTGACCCTGTGAAGTACTTGTGTGTGTTTACTTAGAAACATTTTCCTCATAAAAGGAAAGTTGATTGTTGTTGCAGGAAGTGCTCTAAAAGATATCACTGTTTTTAAAGAAAGTACGTCTTTGTGAAACCTTGTAGATCACGACCTGTATATAGGGGAAAATAGAGATTATTCAGTATCTATCTAGAAAATAGATAGTTTTCTCTGTCACTTGCAATTCTGAGAGATTGGAAGCCTTCGATTTTTAAGTAAAGTTATAAGTTTTTATAGGTGCGTATGGAAGTACTGCCTATAAATAGGTAACGTTTTTCATAATGTTTTCACAAGGCAGTACCTGGGGGAAGTACCTGTTGCTAGACCTCATGTACCTTGAGAGTTTATCTTTTTCTACATCTGAGATTGCAAAAAAAAAAAAAAACAAACCATGAGTAAGCTAACTAAACTAAGTCTGAATTTAGCAAGTAGCTGTGTAATCATCTAACGTGCTGGGATGTTGTATTGATGCTGAGTGGGAACTTTGTGGGCGGAGGCCAGTGGAAGAGCTGCTGATGCAAAGCCTTACCTTGTTGCCAGAGCCAGCAGTGGGGTGAAGCAAGACTTGTGTCTTGGTCATGCAATCTCACCAACGATGTTTAATTAAGGGATAAATATGTGGATATTTTGTGCGGAATAAAATCCTAGCATTTAATTTCCATGTGAAATTAGATGATACCAGCTTTCAGTGTCAACTATGAAAACTGTTCTTATGGGATGTGCAGTAATGAGCAGGTACTGGTTTTACAGTAAGAAATAATATGCAATTTAAAACCATATGGGGTTTTTTTGCTTCACTAAAACATCCTTGCTGTGTCTTCTAGGTAACCTCCAAATGATAGATGAAACTAATTAAGACAATATCTTGTTAAGAAAAATATGTCAACATGGAAGTATTTTAGTGTACCAAAATATGCTTGTTCTTGCAGCATGATGAAAAAAGAGAAGCTATTCTGTTCTGCTTTGGGGACTTTCAGAAAGGAAAGTGGATGCAAACATCTCTTAGATATTGATCCCCTGAGTTCGGAAAAGCTCTGAACACCTGTATAGCAGCTTAGACCATTAATAATGTATATAAATGTATATAATACATTAATAATAATGTATATTAATTCTGTATATAAAAGTACTTCCAGCTCTTTTTACTCTAAGAGCCACTGTTACAGTTTTGCTAATGAAGCCTGGGTATTGAGGAGATTGCTTCTGTTGGCTTTGTCTAAAAATTCTAATTATGGGTGGTGGATGTCAAACTAGGTGCTTATTGCTGCCTCATTCTGATCCTTTCAATTCAAGGTAAATGTGTACCTTGGGTTTAAGCAGCAAAAATTGGAAATGCCTATGTATGTATTTTCTGGCAGCTGTTTTGATCTCATATAAACTAAAGGCATGGCCATGTAGTGATGCAGGAGATTTATCTACGAAGTTTATCACCAATTTTATATGTGGCCGTTTTTCTTCCTACTCTATTAACGGGGTACTTAAAGCATGGCTCTAGTTTTGTGACCTCTAATATTGCAGTAACTTAAAATCAAGATTAGGCTCACTTTCTTAATTGCAAATGCCCTTTACTGGATTTGTTTTCTTGGTATAGCTTTTGACTGGGGAATTACATTTTGAAATAATCAATACCTTGATTTCAAACTGACTTTTTCCTGATTCTGTAAATGAAGTAATACTTGCAGTGATGCTATGTGAGCACTGTGCGTGACTTTTATTTTACTTCCTACCAAAGGTGATGTAGCTGGCTGTGGTGATGACTATAATAAGTCATTTCAGAGCACAGTTCATTACCCAGATACACTACAGGAATCTTTCTGCTGTGAAAAATTGCAAGGAGCTTTATTCAAACATCAAATTGCTTTCAAAACATGCTATTTGTTGTGGAACTGGAGAAATGCAGATTTGCCTAAGTATCTGGTTGACATTTGATTGGCTGAATACCCTTCCATTTTAATACTTCAGACAGTTAACAGTTTAGGTATTTGTAAATATAAATTTAATATAGACTCATTTAGGTAGGAGAAGACCTTTAAGGTCATGGAGTCCAACTGTAAACTTAACACTGCCAAGTCCACTGCTAAATCCTGTCCCTGAGCACCACATCCACATGTCTTTTAAATAACGTGGTGACTCCACCACTGCCCTGGGCAGCCTGTTCCAGTACTTATAACCCTTTCGGTGTAGACGTTTTTCCTAATATCCAATTGAAACCTCCCCTGGTGTAACCTGAGGCGATTTCCTCTTGTCCTATCGCTTGTTACTTGGGGGAATCATAGAATGGTAGGGGTTGGAAGGGACCTCTAGAGATCACCTAGTCCAACCCCCCTGCTAAAGCAGGTTAGCCTAGAGCAGGTTGCACAGGAATGTGTCCAGGCGGGTTTTGAATATCTCCAGAGAAGGAGACTCCACAACCTCCCTGAGCAGCCTGTTCCAGTGCTCTGTCACCCTCACAGTAAAGAAGTTCCTCCTCATGTTCAGGTGGAACTTCCTGTGCTCCAGTTTGTGCCCATTGCCCCTTGTCCTGTCACTGGGCACCACTGAGAAGAGTCTGACCCCGTCCTCTTGACATCCACCCTTTAGATATTTGTGAGCATTGATCAGATCTCCTCTCAGCCTTCTCTTTTCCAGGCTGAACAGACCCAGCTCTCTCAGCCTTTCCTCATACGAGAGATGCTCCACTCCCCTAATCAACTTTGTGGCCCTCTGCTGGTCTCTCTCCAGTAGTTCCCTGTCTCTCTTGAACTGGCCGGCACCCACCTTGTTACAAACTCTTTTCAGGTAGCTGTAGAGAGCGATAAGGTCTCCCCTCAGCCTCCTTTTCTCCAGGCTAAACCACCCCAGTTCCCCCAGCTGCTCCTCCTAGGACTGGTGCTCCAGACACTCCACCAACTCCGTTGCCCTTCTTTGGACACAATCCAGCACTTCAGTGTCTGTCTTGTATGTTTAGAAACACCTGAACACTGACACATCTTGATCCTTATTCACCTGTATCTTTTAAATTACTTTTTTTGATGCTAAAGTTGAACTTCCATTGAAGTTGATGCTATTTGAGCTTTGAGAAGCTGGCCTCAGTCACCAAGCAGATCTGGCTGATGTCTTTGGGGAAAATTGTTTAAAATGCCCCAAGAGGGTTCAGTTTGTCTGGGGTTTCTTGAAGGTGTTTGCTTTCCTGATTCAGGTTTCAAACAGAAAGCTATCTTTTTTAGATTGTATTTGCTTGTAAAATGATGACAGTACACTTTTTCATAATAGGATTTTCGGTCACATAACAAATAATTGGAAGAGTTTTAAGTAACAGTTCTGTCCCAACTTCGTTGAGCTGTACGAGCTGAAAGGATAGACGGTACCCAGGTTTCATCTGATACTGTTTTTTCATTTAATATTCAGAGAGCAGATTTTGAAGATGTTGCACTGAAGCAAGTTTGGGTCACCACATGTGAAGTTTTTTACCGAGCTCAGTAGAACAACTTGAGTAACACAAGTGGATCTTGTGCCTGTTGATGTTCAGTCTTTTCTGTTTAATCCCTAGGCAACCACTGAGGCTGTGATTTGACTATGTGAATTTAAATGGCTTCATAAATACACACAAAAATACTGTCATTGCTCCACTAATATTCCTGATGTGCTGTAGATTTCATTTTCGGTGTTGTTAAGTGTTAGACTAGTATATTATGTGGTAAAACTGTCACTGATAACTTAGTTTCACCATCTCTACTTGAATATGTTGGAAAGTGGTTTGCATGTATTACCGTATGCTGCAACTGTTATTTAAAATGACAGCTATAATTTCTGTATTAAAATTAGCCTGTGTGCATGCCAGCCGCTGTTTGGTTCGGTACAAATAATGCTCTTTGAGTGGCGCTCTCGGTCTGGGCTGCAGTCCCTGTGGGTCCGTGTCCTTTCAAAAGCAAGTCTTTCTTCTCTTTTGGGTCTACTGAGACAACGAAGCTCGAGTTTGAGGTTCTAGTTAATCACCTAATTTGTCAAAATACATAATCAGCCAGAGGCCACCGCCTTTGAGTTCATCTAGTCTTCTTTTATAGACAGAGTGACAGAAGAAACAATTATATCATTAGCATGGAACTGATTTTATTGCTGTGAGGCTGCATGAATATGAATTTGTGTGTTGGGTTACTGAAGGACACTTCAAAGTGATTTTCAATATGCTGCTGTTTTCCTCTATGGCGTAGTGAGACGTGGTTTAGAGAGCATTGTTTTGCGTAAGGTGTACTGAAGCATGTTACCTGGCCTGGGGGAAGGACTGAGGGAAGCCCAGCAGTTTATAACTTTGTTTAAGGAAATTTGTGATTAGCTTTTGTCCTTTTATTCTCTTCACAAAACTAGTAGGTTACTGAAGCTTACAGAGATGTATAGAAAAGTCTATATTATCTTTGCTTTCCAAATCTTTGCAGTTGATAAACAGGATCACATTCCTGAATCTGAAAACTAACCTGTCGCTACATCCAAAATATATTTTATTTAGACATTTGAGAAATGCTCTCAGAAAACAATTATTTCATTTATTTTGTCTGTCACTTGCTGGGATTCCTATCATAAGGCCCCTCCCAGGGTCTGTATTGATGCTAATTGTGTGCTGTGAGTGACATGTTCGTGCTGGTGGCTGTTTGCAGGTGGCCCAGGACCAACTGTTGCATGTTGCTAAACGACCTGTTGCTCTTAAAGTGCAAATCATCCATTTTACATTTTTAGGAAAAGCAGATAAACTCTGCCAAGATCACCTTTGTAAAATTATCTCAAATGTCCTTCAACTATGAAACGTGCTTTTTACTTTCAGAATTACAAAAAATGGATGGCTATCTGAAATTATTTTCATAATTGGTTTAATATTTTTTCACTACTGCAGTATAAATTCAAATGATTGAATAGATGCATTAATGCTTTTAATAATAGAGATCATGGATATACACATGTAAAACCAAATAGCTGATTTCACAGCAGCGTTGTAAACGTGGCAAATATTGCATGGCTTTCAGCATATACGCTCAGTATTGAGCAGTTATTAAATTGTATGCTGCAAACCATATTTATGTAATTTTAGTAGCATTTTTTCCCCTCATAGTGGTTGTTGTTTCAAGGTGTATTAAAAAAAATTACTTGCCTTATACGCATTCATTTAGTTTTTAGCTCCACTCCCTCTGCTCCATTTTCTTGTTGGGCACCCACAGCCTCCTGTGTGGTTTCTATACACTGTATCACAGCTTGGAAACTTAGAAGTACAAATACAGGAGCTACGTGGCTTATATATGATTTCCCTTGTATGGAGAGCATCTATATTTTATATATATATATGATAGACTGGTTTGGCATGTATTTTGACCCATTTTGATGATTTCCAAAGTACAAGGTACTTAGTGTTACTGCTCTGCAATGCTAATGCTCAGTGCTCCGTCTAGAGGCGAGCAGGTAATACCCATGGAAATCGGTGCTGCTGTCCTTCTGCTGTGCCCAAAGCTGTGTACGGCATCTCACTCTTCAGTTCATTCGCTTTCCCATAAAAATTATGTGAGAAGAAATTCTCTCGTCCGTCAGGCGAGTTGGTAAAGGAAAGCAAAGATGGGTTGCAGCACGAAATGTTACTCGGAGGGCCTGATCCAAGTTCCAGCTGCCTCTGACCTTAAAAATGGAGACAGTCCCCAGCAGAAAGGTGTCCATCTGACTGAGCAGCATTTCAGTCTTAATGGAACAGTATTCTTACTCTTGGGAGTGCAGAGTGAAATTGCAAAACCCAATAAAAACCCAATTTAAACGGTAAAGAAAAGGACTCTCTCTGAACAACTTCGATTCTCTTCTGTGTTTTCTATTTGAGTAGAAGGTCATTGCAGATTTGCTAGCAATTTATGTCAGAATACTTAAGTATTGAACAATTTCATAAAGGAAAAAAGTCAAGAGAGAAGTCCAGTGAGTGAAACAGAATAAAATCACTTTGATTTTGTTCATTGTTCCACAAAAAAGGATGACTTTTCCAAGGTATTTTAATGTTCAATTAGAACAAGATGTGAGTGACAACTGGAAGGTTACAGAGTGTGCAGTAAGTGTAGCCTGTTAAGAAAAACAGAAGTCCTCGTGCTGTGGGCTTTCTGGATGGATAAAATCACATCACACTGTGTAAAACCCCTGGAGAAAAAAGATACTACAAAGAATACCAGGGATATGTTGTGATGATCTGGGAACAAAGGAGTGGAAACTGAGGTAAGAGGTGTTTGAGCCCAGCCGGCAACAAAGCCCGCTGTGGCTGCTTGCTCACTTCTCCCTCTGTGGTGGGATGGGGAGAAAATGTAAGGAAACCTGGTGGGTTGAGACACGGACAGGGAGGGTTCACCCACCAGTTATGGTCACGGGCAAAACCAGACTCAGCTTGGGGAAAAAATTAAATTTAATGGTTTATTAATCAAAGCAGAGTAGGATAAGCAGATTTGAAAGCCAGATCTTACAAACAAACCCCTCCCTCCTTCCCAGGCTCCAATCCCCTTGTTCCTGATGTCTCTTCCTCCTACCTCTCAGTGGTGCAGGGGGATGGGGAATGGGGAGTGCAGTCAGTTCACCAGAGATTGTCCCTGCTGCTCCTTCCTCCTGAGGCGGGGAGGGCTCCTCACAGCTTCCCCAGCTGCAGCACGGGGTCTCTCCTATGGCAGACTGTCCCTCACAACCCCCTCTGTGAGTCCTTCCTGTGCAGTGCAGTGCCTCAGGAATGCACCGACCCAGCACGAGCTGCCCACAGAGTCATGGTCTACTTCGGGAGCAGGCACCTCCCCTGGCATGGGGTCCTCCATGGGCTGCAGGGCCCTCTCTGCTCCTCTGTGGTCCCTCATGGGCTGCAGGTACATCTCTGCTCTTCCACGGGCTGCAGGGGAATCTCTGCTCCGGCTGCTTCCTCCCCTCCTTCCTCACTGACTTCTGGTATCTGCACAGGTGTTTCTCTCACATCCCCCTCCTCTCTCCGCTGCAGGTCTTTTAGCAGTTTCTTTATCCCTTTTTAAAATATATTATCGCAGAGGTGCATCCACTGTTGCTGGTGGGCTCAGCCTCAGCCTGAGGCAGGGTCTGACTTGGAGCCGAGGGTGTTTCGAGCAGCTTCTCCCAGGGGCCACTCCTGTAGCCTCTCTCGTGCTACCAAAGCCCTGCCACACAGACCCAACACAGAGGTCAACCGGTAATGAAGCAAAGACAGATATCTGCTTTGAATTGTAAGAGCAAAACTGAAAAGCTTTGAAGAGAACAGGGTGAAAATCTTCCCGAACTCTCTCACAAACAAATAAAAGCTGGATGTATCACTCCGGCAGAGCAGAAGGAAAGCTAGTTATGAAGAAAGCAGTGAGATCTAAGAGTTTTGGTGAGCTTAGTGTCCAACCCAGTGTATTTGGGTTTTGTGCTTTAGACTCCATTTTTCTTCAGTTGTGCATTTGATCCTTTTTATTCTGAATAAATGTGCTTTTGCCATTTTATTTGCATAGAAGTACAAGAGATGCCTTAGTGGCGTGTTTCTGGGATCTCTGGTTTAAAGACCCAGTTGTCTGTAGCCTTCATCACTCTCTTGCAAATTCATTGAGATTCCAAAGGTGGTAGTTTACTAACAGAATTGGCAGTCAGCACTTTGTATGAATGTTTCCCATGGAATTTAAGAGCAGTTAGGATTAGGACTAAGCAATGGTTTGTATGGAAGGCATAGATGCTATGAGGAGTAATAGCAGTCTGCTGCCATTTCTTGCTGTTAGTTTATGTCTGAGAAATTCTGGTTATGAAAAAATGTTTCCGTGATTTTCAGCCTTATGTGAAACAAGGGTTCTCACTTCATTTTCAGAGAGGACAACCATATACTTTTCAGCTAGCACCCTCTCAGACAGCCTCAGGGACTAAGACTGAAGGACTGAGAATTCTTTCGTGCTTTGATGCATTGGTTGGGAAAGTTGCACTCCTGTTAAGTGTGATGCGTTTTATGTGTTAATAAACAAAGATCATTAACTGAAGACTGAAGTGCTGCCAATCCTGAATCTTTCATGAGCAATAAATTCTCATTAAAAATCCTTTAGGGAAATGCATATCTGTTCAAAAGAATTTCCACAGCACATCATCTCCATGTGACAGATCTCCAGAGAAAAAATGTATTTGAGCAACCAGTGATTGAGGGATTTGTTAGTTAACTTCCAAGTCCTTTGCAAAAAGAAAACATTGTTTACTTCTTTCTTCCTTTGTTTTTAATTTTTCAAGGTCTTCCTAAGTCTGGGCTTAATGAAGAAAAGAATTCACTTTTGCTAGAAATGACTGAAGGGGTTCAGGATTCACAACTAATTCAGTTTGAGTCACAATCCAGAGAATTCCTCAAATATCAGGAGAAACCTTCTGGATTCCAAATATTTATTTTTATTAAAATAAGCTAATACAAGTAAACAATGCGATAAAAATAGTATAAATCTGTATACTATAAGGATCTAGCACTTTAAAGCATACAGAATACCCCAACCAGAAGCACAAGAACTGAGACTTTGTCTAGTCTAGAGAATGCCTTGACCCAGCTTAAAAATGAACAGCGAAACACCAAGGAAGAACTTCAACACTCACAAGCTGAAAGATGCTGCTAGGAGCAATTAAACTGAGAAGAAACAGCTACATTTTCCCTAATGGCGATGCAGTGCACAACCTACAACAGCAGGCTGGTTTTAAATCTTGAGTAGAGTAGAAGAGCTGAATGACATGCTGAAGAAAGGCAAGATGTGAAAAGCACCCTTAGACATCGTGATTTCTTTCTAGTCCTTGCTCTATCTCTTCTTTCTTGAATGTGCATTAAAAAACCAATCTTTTGATGGCTGTGTAGAGAGAGACGCTGTGTTCGCATCTCTCCTGTTGCTTTCAATTTCACCGAGTCACAGAAATCAAAATCTCTCTCTCTCAAAAGTGGCATCTGCTTTCGCAGCATCTTTCTTGTGTTGGCGACTGATGTGTTGCCAGGTCCCTGTCAGCTCTGCTAAACAGCCAGATGTCACTGGCTTCCGTACTTCCAGCAGTACAAGCAGGTGTATGGTGGGGGTCATGACCAGAAAAACATCGTGTGGGCATGTGAAATGAAGAGTGTGGCAATTGCGTGTGTTGGAAATAAGGGGGAGTAAAAGGTGGCGGCTTGAACTGTTATCTTTCTTCCATGGGCCAAACCATCACATAGCAATGACCCTGTGCTTCTTGCATTATCCACTTTGAACCCAGCTGTGCTATAAAGCTAAACGGGGAGATTTTCAGCAACCTGTCTTGCTGTCTTATGGTCCTGTTTAAGAGAATGGAGGCCCCGGACCATACCCTTCTACAGAAGGTGGATTAGTAGTGTACAAGAAGGGAAAGTGGTAGTGTAAAATTTGCTTGTAGAAGGTCCTGAGAATGATACAGTGGCTCTGAGGGTGCTGTCAAAAAGAGGATAAACATTACTATTTTTTTTAATTAGAAAAGCGCTAACTGTGGACCTTGTACTGTGAAAGGAATCTCAGAGAAATTTGGTACCGTTTTAGAGCATTTTAGGGCTTTGTTTAACAGATGCTTTCATTTGTAAAAGATATTTTAAAATAGCACCTGGGAAGAAGAACAAGGAGTCATTCTTGGGGTAAAGGATGGGGATCTGTGTGCAACAGCTGCGTGTATTATAAAGTTTCTTTTGCTGAATTAATACTCTGAACTGACTTCTGTTAATGCTTTACTACTTTTTTTCTTGGTTGAACACTGAGGTTTTCCATGATAATAAGTCTTTGAGAACTTGGCAGCTTGCCTAACGATGCAAATTCCCACTATATGCTTCTTGGATTGCAGCTTATTGGCAGAAATAATACGGCATTAAATACAGATATTACTGTTAATGTAACATTAAAATTGATAAATCAATCACTTAAGAAATTCCAAACTACAACAGTGTTGAATTTGTTAAATTGCTTTTGCTAGGTATTTTATGGCGTGGATTGCAGAAAAGAAAGAATAAGTGTTACGGTTAACATACCACTTTTAATAATAAAAAAAACTTGTGAGACAGATCCTGTGCTCGTTTATTTGTAGCAGTGCATTTTGGTAGTTTGTGGGTTATATTAAATCTATCGGTTTACATAGGGAGCAAATCTGCGCAGAGTTTGGTCCTGTTAAAACCTTAACTGTGCTTTTTGGTAAATGCAAGGTTTACGTAATGCTGGGAGTATTTCATTTTATAGTATGAAAAACTGCTATAGATGTATTTCAGAGTTCAATACTGTAGTGCTGTTTACTCGGTGTATCTTGGCACTTGGGTGTTTGAAGTTTCATAGTTGATGTTGCGTTAAAGTTGATAGCCAGGTGTGACTCCCTTGCCTCCTGCAGTTTACTATTTTGTCCTTGGACTGATTTTTAAAATAAATCTGTAAGTATTTTTCACTACTGTCTGCAGGCGTTAGAAATGATTAGGAAAATGATAATTTTTTTCCTCCTTTTTTGTTTTGTAAAAAAAATCAGCTTTTTCCCCCACTCATTTTCTTCTGCCACCTGGAGTCTCAGTCTAAAAGAAAGGCTTCAGAGGAATAGATTTGAAAAAAAAATTGCAACGGAGTGCATTATCTCATGAATAATGGTCATAAGTGAGACGTTCCAGGAGATTTGTAAAATGATTGCTTGGTATAATTCATAATTATCCTGATGATTTGGCATTGTGTCGTACAGACATTAATCTTTTATCCTGCAATGGAATGTGTGCATCATAGGAAAGGAATCGCTTTTTTTGCCTGTTTTTTTAATCGAGAAACTACATTGATTGTGATGGTTGATACTGTTTCTATGTCTTGTCAAGGAAGTGAAAGGGGAGTCTGTGGCTCTATTTATTGTCATTCTAATTATTTAGCAGTTACTAATGAACGTTATTAAAGGTCTATATTTAAAAAGCTTTTTATCTTCACTTGGTGGCTTTTCTTCATTACCAAGGTTAAAAACCATCTTAAAGCTCGAGAAGAAAAAACCTCAGCATTTGGAACTTTGGGTCTACACCTCCCTAACTATGTCTGATTTGTTGGCCCAAATATATACAGAATTTGAGTGGGCTGTGTTGTGGAGTCAGCACTAATAGTGGAAGGAGATACCCCAACACTGACAAATACATATATTTGAAATGTCTGAAATAGCAGTGAATCATCAAAGTGTGCATTCTTGCACCCATAATTTCAGTGTTGAAAACAATAAATGTCAATGAAGTAATAAAGATCGCCAATGTGAGAGAAGATGCTTCTGGTGAAAATGCATCGCCGTCCGTCCCCATGCACATGCTTCGGGCAGGAGAATTACTGTGCTCAGGTGCCCAACTGACCTTGGCTGCCGTGCTGGTGCTGAGAGTAATTTGTCATGAAAACAATACTGTGATAATCTGCCATGGACTCCTGATAACCTTTCCTTTTCTAATTCCTCTGCCATGGCTCTCGTTCCTAGCCAAAGGCACCCTTTTCTCTTTTGCAGTGAAGGCTCTGCCCCCACTGCTTTCCTCTCTCTCTTATGGCACTCTGCCGCCTTCTTTTTGGCCAGGGACGTGACACCCCGTGATCTTCTTCCGTGGTATTTCTTTTGTGTTTGTTGTCTTTTTTGGATGCTTCTGGAAAGTAACTAGATGGTCTTTAACTTCTGTTTCAGATTTTGTATACATTAAAATCCACTGGAAATTGGTGAGGAGCCCCTGGGGATTGCTGATGCCTATTTTAGATGATAGTTATAATTCTGTTGGGTGGGTTTTCTACTGTTATTGTCACCTGAAGAAAATACAGTTTGTATAAGTTACTACCTCTCTTGCTTGTCTAGATTTGGCAGTATCATGTCTTGTGGAAGTTTACTGTAAATTATGTTTTCTGTATGTTTATCTTTTATTACAAATAAATTGGCAGTAAATAGGAGCCTGTGCCTTGCTGGTGGCTCATCCTTTCTAGTCTGCTTCTGCTTGACAGCATTAGTACTTCCATTATTGTAACTTCAGTCTTTGCAATTATTGTAAAAATAATTAAGTAAAGCTCATACTTTGCTCAGCTTTAAGTTCACAATGAGTATTTCTTTGAGAGATGACTCTCTTACGGCCAGATCTAGTTAAACAGTTGCTACTCTAAAAGATCAGTTTTGAAATGTGCGCACCACTGACATCCATAAAGCACCAAATGCCTTCGTTTTATGTGATCTTCAGTAGGAAGGAAGGCTGCAGCATTGCTAACCACTGCGACCGCAATAGGAGCGGAAAGAGGCGCGTTAGTTCACTGCAGCTGTTCGACCCTCGGCTGTTCCCTTGTCAGATCTCACAGACTCAACGAGCTCAAGCCTGGTCAGCATTCAGATGAGAAACCTTCCTGGAAAACCAGGAGTTGAAGGAAGCTGGGCTCGTGGCTCTCTGCACAAACTAGCACCGTGCCCCTGGGTCAGCTGTTAGCACCATCCTGTTTAATCCATGTTTAATGGATTTTAGCGGTGGTTTTTCTTTTTCATTTGAAAAACAGTGTCGTGACAACAAGTGATGGTATAGCAGGGGGAAAAGCTGAAGAGAAGTAATTTCGTTAGGTGACAAGTAAGGAGTGATTCCAAGCACAGTGGTTAGGGACACCTTGCAAATTCAGATTCTGGGTCTCTGTCATTTTTGTTTGCTTTTTCCCTGCACGAACAAAGTATTTATTTGCCCTCTGAGTCTCACAGCAGTAGTGTGGAGTGGGGAAACTTGGTTTGAATTACTCTGCTCCAGAATATATTAAGTAGGTACAGAAGGACTCACTGGCATACATTTGGTGATTCAACACAATCACCAAAAACAGGACAAATGTTAAAAGTGTAGTTTTAAAGCTTGACTTCTTCAATGGGTCAAGTGGTGGTTTTCTGGCTTTACAAATGGTGAAAGTTATAAAATGAAAGGAAAAGCTCGGCTTCGTTTTATGGTGCAGAACTGACCACTTCTAAATGAAATTGCTTTGGAGTGCAAGCTTCCAAGGGAGGATGAAACATGAGGAAAACTCTTTTCTGTTCATGAAAACAAAGGCAAGTAGAGAAACAAGTGCATGAGTAACTTGGGAGCTATCATACCTGTTAAATTTTATCCTCATTAGTTCCCATTGTAGGAAAGTGATAATTTACTTAGGAAAACAGAAATAGGAAAAGCTTAAAATCTTCATGTGTCAACACTGAAAATGCAAGACCTGTCAATACGTGCTGGCAGGTCGTGGGGCTGCTGTGCGTGTTTACGACAGGAAAGGACAATGTCAGGGTTTGATAGAGCCCTTGTCTTCCCAGCAGATCATGGGGATTAAGGTTCCCTGAAGCATTAACTTATGGTTTGGGTGATGCTATGAAGACATGTCCCTTTCTTTTTGAGTTTTGATCATGTTCTTTCACTTCATTAAAACTATTAAATAATTAATTTACCACTAAAAGTATATCCTCATCCTGTATGTCTAAGATTTTGGGAATCGGATATAGTTCAGCACATTTTAAGGGATTCTTAATTTCATGACTTTATCCAGAAGTTATTTTAAGTAGTACCTGTCTCTGTTAAATGGAGAAGCAAAGCCCTGTGTTTCAGGGCTTCTGAATGTGAAGTTGCAAGATAAAAATGGAGATCTTATTTGAAAACTTAGAAGCTGAAGTTCATTGCTGGAGTTTTTTGTTTTGTTGTATTGATGTAAAGTAGCAATATAAAGAAGGAGGACTAAGAAAAAGGGAGTCTTTCATGCATCCACTGTAGCTTTCATTGCATTGTTTGATTTGAGGATATCTGTTAGCAGATCAGGAACAGTATAAGCATGTATTCAAAATTATGTGATACTTGAGGGGCTTGTGATTGCATCAACTTCCCTACGTTTATCCCCATGGGTTGGAAGAAGTTCAAGTAGCCCAGTTCTGTAGTGAAGCCCTGAGCTGTGTGTGCTGTCACTGTCATGTGTCACAGATTTTTTTTTTTGTCAGGTAGTTGAATGAGTTGAACTAATGGGAAGGGAGATTGAAGGAGAAATTTTAATTTAAGGAGATTTTAGAATTTGCAGGATTATTTAGCATGTTTATGTTTTTCTTGGACTAAATGGGATCTTTTCAAACTGTTGTTTTTTAGAACAAGCTGCTGCAATATCTACTAGCGATATTGAGACTTGAAATGTATCTTTCTTCCATCCACACAGTGACTACTTGTGTCCTTGGTTCCACCTGGAAAGGATATAACTGAATCCTTGTTTGGCTCCTTTAATTATCTCTTTGCAAAATCCTTGGCTAGGAGTTTTGCCACTTACAATGCAAATATTCAAGCTTAAGAGCGTAAACTGTGCTTTCAAAGAGCATTTTTGTAAACCTTTTATCATTCGGTGGTGTTTCAAAAGCAAACATGAGAGCTTCTCAATGAACATGTTTTAATTTTTTAAATCCTCGGAGGAGATTTTGTATTCTTGCAGGTTGGCTGTAGTTGCTAATTAACTTTGTTAATTAATCATGCTATAGGGATGAAACATGGTTGATTAAAAATAACTGAAACCATATAGCCACAAAGTAATGCTACTGATTTTTCCTATTTAAAAGCAAAGATTAAAAAAATAAGATTAACTTTGAAGCTGCATGTCAAATGTTCTTTGCATTTAAAACATCTGAAAGGCTAAAGCAGCTAAAACCTTATTATTTTTGCAGCTTAGTCGTACTAAAATGCTTATCCAATTGTAACACCATGTTAAAAAATGAGGGCTGAGAACAGTCGCTGAAGATGCTGTCTTAATCAAAACTGCCTGAGATGGTGGGTAGTAATGAACGGGTTTATTTGGTTGGGCTTACACATGAAGGTCCTTGTTCTATCCTGTCGTGTATCTTGTATGAAAACTTCCAACACTGCAAATTGGTGTTAAATACTATTGGCTCATAATAGGATTTTGATGACATTTCTCACCCGTTATACCAACGTACGTTTGTACAGAGGTGGTGGGAAACAGCTCCCTGCGGGTGGTGGGCCAAGTGCATCGCAAGTGAAGCTCCCTGGAATGATCTCGGGGATGAATGTGGTCCAGAGGCACGCTGTACCTCTGCTGCGCATCCTGCCTAGATGAAGGTAACCATCTGCGGAGGTCTGGGTGTGAGTGCATGGCTCTTTGGCTGTGGTGGAGGCAGAGATGCTCTTTGGCTCACAGGTGGGAGGGAGAAGATGCTCTGGGACCTGTTTGAAGTGGGAGCACAGAGTTTGCTTGCTGCAAAGTTTATTTCTAGACACGGGTGGAACAGATGGCTCTTCTGTATCCCCTGCTGCAGGTTTTTTCTCATACAGGATAGGCTTCTTTTTAATTTTCTTCTGTTGAGGAGTAGTTCTGTTCCTAATAGCAGCAATGTTATAAACACTACGAGAGTGCCAGTCTTTGCTCTCCTTCGCTGGGAAAATTAAGGAAGCATTTTCTGAACCTCAGCCAGGATCCTCACCCAGAGAGGGAAGAGTTAGAGGAGCTCTCCATCCAAGAGTGAAGTTGGAGATCGAATGGAATTTACTCTGATAAAATTCCAGAATTCCAGAAATGTGGAACTGATTCCACGCTTTAGGTAACACGGAGAGAGGAAAATAGGAGTATTCCTCATGTAGGAGGAATAACTATATAAATCTCTGCAGACCACTGGCAGGAAATGTATGGAGGAGTGGTTTGTGGGGTTTTTTGTTTATTTATTTTTTCCCCCCTGCATCTTTTCTCATAAAATATCTTTAGGCATTTGTTTTGCAATTAAAAAGTCAGAACTCCCTCAAAGGGCATACTTGCTTTTTCCACTAAAATATATTAGGGCACTGAAGCTGTGCAAAAATGCAACAGGCTATTTCCAGCAGATGAACTAAATCCTTAAGATAGGATTAACTGATTTTGTAATTTGCCTGTGATAGTGTCCGAGCAAGGAAGAGGGAGTGCGGTATGTGTCTTTTAGAGGCTGTTTTTAGGATACTTGCGTTAAGGCTATCAGTGCTGTACTGATGTCACTTCTCAATCGTCAGTAATTTTTCAGATGCGCAAAAGAGAATCTTGATACCGTGCTGGAGTAACACAAATGCAACTTCCACAGGGCTGTGGCTGTATCGTCTTCAGGGTTTGCTAATATTCAGTGGTTTCAACATCGTATATGTTCACAAATCATGATATTAGCAATGCCTGGTGTTAATCTGATAACTGTGCTTGCAGAGTGCCACTGGCTGGCTGCGTGGGGAGTGTTTTGGGGGTGCACCAAGCACGTGGGGGTGGGTGACCATTACAGAGACTTAACTTAAATACCAGGTCTTCTACTGAAATGGAGAGGGAGGACTGGTTTAGTGACCCAAAGGTATGTTGAGCTATGGCTGAGTGACACGAGTGCTGTCATTCCCTCAGTAATTAGGCAGGTATGCATAGATCTTTCTTCCTAGGCACAAATAGTTCTTAAGAAATGTCTGGCAGAGGTGGCTTAAAGTCTACTTTTATTGCAAGATCAGGAATAAAATATCGTAGAGCATTTAGCTTTTCATGCTGGATGAGAGCGACCCAGTCAATGACAGGAGTGGCTACAGAGACTGGGGAAATTATTGGCTACCAGGTCTTCCCTCAGCACTGGCTGGGCACCTTTACAGGTTTTTTGGGGGGATGAGAGTTTCCAGCCTCTGTTCTTCTCTGCGACAACAGAGGTGGGAGATGCGTCTCTGTGTTTTCAAGACTTCATACTTCCCTGCAGTGCACAGCAGGAAGGCTTTCTTTCCTAACTCAAAATGTCTCAGGACAGCTGGGTGGTGTGGCCAGCGGACTCACAGCTGGAGCCCTTTGGGGGTGGTGCGAGGCCGGTCCTGGCAGCCCTCAAACAGTGTCGCTGTTTTTCTCAGATGCTGGCTGCCCACTGCCATCTCTCAACAGCCCTGAGCCATTGGCGCTCTTAGATTTAGATTATACTACGTAGTCACTGGGGCAGATATTTAAAATATCCCAGGTAAGTGCCAGGATGCTGCACTGGGATGGTTCAGGTCTTTCTTTCCAATTAGACCAAGTAGAATTTCTGGGCAAAACACAAATAAATGGAAAATTTCAAACTTGATGGATATATTCTGATTTAAAAAGCCTTTTGCTGGAAGTTTTAAAAGCTGATCATCTTTTGTAAATAATTTATTAATCTGCTAATCTGTGTTTTGTTGTGTATTGATAAATTCTTCATGTGCTGATGTTTCTACAGGGTGCTTTTCTTTCAAAAATAGATTTTCTTCTTTAAAAACAGCCTTATTGAAGAAGTGTCTTTGTTCTTCTTAAATCCTTTTAAAATTATGGTAGGTTGCTTAAGTCCTGCTTGTTCTCTAAAGTATTTTCTACTTTGAACTTCCAAAATGAATTCCTCTCTTCCCATACCTTTTGTTCCTGTACCACCTTCCACTATCTGGGTTTTGAAATTCACAAGCTTGGTACATGCTATGTTTTCCCAGCCCCTACACTGTGAAAATCTCTTTCTGTTTCTATATGTACTACTTTCATTTCTTTCTTACAGCTTTCCAGGTGAAAGTGTGTTGTGATTGCCGAATCCTTAATTAGGCAAATTAGTTGCTACTTGAATCAAACCAAACATTTGGGTAAGGATCTTATATGAAAAAAGGCTAATTAAAAAGAAAATAAATCAATAATTCAGCAGTTACGAAATGCAGCACAGTATGTTTGGGAATAGAATAGATTTTTTTAAATTTCATTTTAATGCATACACTTATTGATAATCTAACAGCCTTCTAGCTTGTGTTAATATAGTGCGGAATAAAGCTGATGTGCAAGGCCGTAGGAAAATAAATAACAAAATCACATCTGCATTGTCTGGTCCCATATTGCCAGCGTGATGAGCTACTTTGCTCTTTGAATGGAGCAAATGATGTTTAGATTCAGTTGATTTATTGACACTTCTGTCAAACTGCTACAAAACAAAACAATAATGCAGCTGCTAAATATTGCTGAGAAACATGGCGAGGAGAGCAGGATCTGCTGGGAAGGTTACCCGAGCAATGTGCAGGAATGCCACCCTGATGGGGAAGCGGTGCGTCCTCTCCGCCCGTGAAAAATGAACTGCTACTCATATATTCATACACTTTTCTTTCCATAGGGAGAAGCTGTCTGTGGCTCGCCTGCAGCGAGAAGTTGCGCAGAGTAAGAGTGAAGGAGCAATGGTAAGCTGCAGCAACTCACTGCTTTGCAATTCTTGTCTTACTGCTTCAGGCCTTAGGTGTGTTTTGTCTTGCTGAAGATGGTCGCTGGAGCATTAAGGCTGTCTTGGACATAATGATGGGTGGCCAATGATGTATTCATAAATCTGAGAAAACTCAAGGCTCCTTCTTGGCTTCCTTGAAAGAGCTGCAGTAGAAAAAAGCTGTTTCCTTTCTCTGCTGATGGTGCTTACTGGAATTGGAAGCAAGGCCGTTTCAGATCAAAATGCCTTGATTTACTGCCCTGTTAAATGTTAGCCAACTGCAGAAAAATGGAAGAATTCAAGCATGGAAGCTTAAAAAACCCCTCAATCTGATAATTTTGTAAATAATGTAATGCTCCTTATATCTTCATTTTTCATGTAGCAATTTATGAGATTAGGCTTGTGAGCAAAAGTTGAAATGGCAGATTTTTGGTTAACTGCAAATGTCAATTTATAGACTGCCTTATCTCTTCAAAACAATTTTCTTTAGAAGCCAACATGTGCTGAGTGTGCTTAATTACTTAATATCTAAGGAACTCTTCCCATCTGTTAAGGAGTTTATTTGTCTCTGTTTTCAGATAAAATGACTTAGGCTTCCTTAGGATAAAGCAGCCCTGTTCAAAAACCTTAAAACCCAAATCAGTCCCCCTGAATGTGCTCATGAAGCTGGTGCTGACTTGAGTCATGTAATTAACTGTGAGAAAAATTGGTCCAAAGTTTGTTTAACTTAGTGGACAGAAGACATAGAGGGTCTCTGGGGAGTGAATGCTCTGTTAGCTGTGTGATGCAGGATCCTTTAAATGCCACCTGCCTCCAGTGAGTGCCTTTTATAAGTCATTATTAGTGATTAATACAATGAAAGGAGTTCTGGGGGGAGATAAGTGGCATGTGGGAGAAACCAGCTCAGAATCTGTTGCTCTCACTGCGGCCACAGGCAGCTCCGGAAGAGCTGGTAGTGCCTCATGGCAGGCTGTGCTGGGACAGTGGCTTCTGGGCTCTGAACGCTTCCCGGTGAAGGGAAGGAGATGAGTGGGCTTTACTCAGGCAGATGTTGCTGATTTGCCCTGAGCCCCCGCTGTGTGCCTTGCTGCATCCCCAGTTCAGCTGTGGGAGCTGCTGCCTTCTCCCATACCAAGATTGTCCCTAAGCGCCTGCCCCTGGGTCTGCAGCGTGGCTGGGTTGGTCACAAGAAGGCTTTGGCATGGTGTTTAAGCAGTTGGGAAGACTGGCCACTGGGTCATGTCTGGTGTATCGGGGCAGAAGTCCTGGAGGAACTGAAACAAACTTTACCAAGTTAAGCCGTAATCCAAGAGTCAGTGACTGAGACAAAACTCCTGCTGCCTCCAGGAGGAATTTTGCCTGAGGAAGAATGGCAAAGATCAGGCACTGGTTTTGCAATTGCATTTTAGTTTTCAGTGTAAACCGTTTTCAAAATCCGGGAAGAGCTGTTTACTCCATTTGAAATGTTTCCTTTAGTTTTTTAAACTATCTTTCCCTAGAAGGCATAGAAATAATGTAATATATTGAGTGTAAAATATACTTAGTGGAATAATTCAAGCCTTTATGAAATGAGCAATATTGATTAACCTTCTAGACCTGGTGAGGCTTTTTGGTATAGGCACCCACCTCACAGCTTCATCTCGTGAGAGTCACATGTTTCTTGTGCCTTTTACTATGGGCTTATGGGCTTAATCACATAGCCCTGCTAACCAGAGGGTAATTTTGTATAATTTCTTGAGAGGCTGAGTGTTGTAACCTATTAGGAGCTGATAGGTAGCTCTCCAGGGGCACAGTCTTCCCCCAAGGTAAATATTAGGTAGTTTTTTCCCCTCTTCCCTGACAGGTAATTTCAACAATTATCCTGCGACTATGGCTGAGGACGAGTGTGCCCTTAGAGACAATTGCTTTGAAGCTGTTGATGTATGGAAACTTCTTTGTGTCTCAAAGCTCAGAACCGGTTATTTTAATATGAAACACAGCAGTCATTAATTAACATTAATGAACTTGCTTGGCTGTGAGCAGTACGGGAGCAGTAAGGTTCCAGGAGATGGAGCATTTGAACACAGGGGAGTCCAGAGATGAAGTAACTTGCGTAGGCTGCATTCTTGGGGTGTGCAGCAAGGAGCCTGCAACACATACCAGTTTGGGGGCAAATCATAGAATGGAAGGGACCTCTAAAGATCATCTAGTCCAACCCCCCTGCTAAAGCAGGTTAGCCTAGAGCAGATTGCACAGGAATGCATCCAGGCAGGTTTTGAATATCTCCAGAGAAGGAGACTCCACAACCTCTCTGGGCAGCCTGTTCCAGTGCTCTGTCACCCTCACAGTAAAGAAGTTCCTCCTCATGTTCAGGTGGAACTGCCTGTGCTCCAGTTTGTGCCCACTGCCCCTTGTCCTGTTGCTGGGCACCACTGAGAGGAGTCTGACCCCGTCCTCTTGACATCCACCCTTTAGATATTTGTGAGCATTGATCAGATCTCCTCTCAGCCTTCTCTTTTCCAGGCTGAACAGACCCAGCTCTCTCAGCCTTT
>VZSC01014382.1:465603-494368 GCA_013398225.1 Steatornis caripensis
GTGCATCCCATCAGGACCCATCGATTTGTGGGTACTTTAGAAAGGTTCACAGTGACATTTCAGTGAGGGATTCTAAGCAAGCAAGCCTTTGGCAAATGGCGAGGCTTTCTCCAGGGAAGTGCTGGCTGCCAGCAGCGTGCCCACAGGGTACCGAATTGGATGGGCTGCTCTTTGTGGTGTGACAGACATCTCCCCAGAGACGGGGCGGAGTCCTCCGGGACTGGTGGTGAGGGTGCTGGGCAGTGGTACCAGCCAGCCACAGGGTGCCTGAGGCATTTTGCTGGGCTGTCACTGGCTTTGACTCTAGATAAAAGGGATGGCACCCCCACAGCTCCCCTGCCAGTGACAGGCCACAGCTTTATTTAATCACTAATTAGCTATTGCCTTTACTTACTCCTGTTTTCTTTTTTGGTTTTTGTGCTAGCTAGATTGGCATGAAGCTTTTCAGTGGACTGCCTCCTTCATTTGGGAAGAGCACATGCTGTCTTTAATTCTGCCTTTAATGCCTCAGTCTTACGAAGAGCATTTTTATACCTGGGATGAAGTGGGGTAGAAGGCAGAGCGCATGAGGAGCCATGCTGCCACGCTGCTCCCCCGTGGCCTGAGAGCCAGGCAAAATGTCACGCCGGCCTTTAGCAGGGTGATGCCTCATGTAATGCTGCACTAGTGTTTCTTGCTTCGTTTCAAAAAACACATTTTCTATGGGTTTTGCGGTCTCAGATAGGTGACAAGGGTAAGAGGTGACTGTGCTATGTCAACCCACACCCGTTTTTAGGGTGAGCAGGGGGTGCGTGCCCTGTCCCTGTGTGTGCTCCCAGGCCCCGGCATGCTGGAGGGACACGTGGTGCGGTGGGTTTGCGCTGTCCTTCCTGCTTCCCGTTTGGCACCTATTTGATCACAGTGTGAGAAAGCTGTGGGCATTCTTCCCTATTGCCTTCCTGGCACAAATCAAGGGGAGAATATGCTATGTAGGATTTGCTTCCCTGCACGGGGGGTTGTCAGTTAGCATTTGCTATAGCCTGCAACCAGCTGTTGATTTTTTGCATGTGGCCCTTAGAAGTGCTGGGTGGGAAAGGCTCCCAGTTTGCCCAGTGTCACAGCAACCGCTGCAGCAGGACAGACTCATACATTAAATCAAAATAATAATCAAACACGAAGCATGTGGTGTAGAAAGTATTTAAGCTGTGGTATCTTTGCTTAAAAATGGGTTTGCCTATCTATATAAATAACATACGGTGAGTGATGAAGAAATGTGTTTTTATGAGAAGATGTTTTTCAGAGGAGACTTGAGCTGAGGGGGAAGATCAGGCAGTATGTGTGTACCGTATACAATACCAGTGTCTGCCCCACAGCGCTCCCTGTAACAGTTGTGCTTTTTAATATGTCCCAGAGTTACATTTTTTATGACTGATTTGTTATTGGAAGTAGATAATTACTGGGAGGTACTGTAGAAGATTAAATGAAGATATTTCATTTCAAGATAAATGTTTATCACCAAAAGTATATGAATAGCCTGTAATATGCTTTTTCCATACGGCTGTATGGAAAATCTGATACCTTGTACGTAGGGCTGAGTGAGTACGTATTCATAAATTACTTGAATTATGAGAACTGGATAAATTCAGACAGTGAATACCTGACAATTGCTCAGGTTTCTCTATTTTATGAACCACCATCAGTAAATATTGATTATTCATTATCAAAATGCACAATTACTGCCGATCCATCTACTGAAAGTTTCAGCAGCGCTGAGCCTAGATTGCTGGGTGGCTCTTCCGGTCGCTTGTGGCCTTTAATTTCTAAATGTGCATGTTTGCAGTTTTCTTAGTTATATTTCTTCTGACTCATCAAGGATATTTTACCTTTTTGTAAAGGAAAAGTTGATCACTTCATATGTGTATGGTTTTTACAGCATTTGATGGAGCCTGTGCAGGTGTCTGTGATGACAGCTTCCATTATTAAAATGAGCACCTTTCGAAATAGATTGCAAGTTTATTTCAAAACATAGTAAAGACTGAAAACTGCTTTAGTCATCAAAGTCTTTTTTTGTTTTTACTTTGTAACTTTAAGTCCATGACTTTGGACCTTTAGGGCATTGAAGAAGACCAGAAAAAGTGTTCATTTTTGTGAAATATTATTACTAGTGAACAGTGCCAGGTTAGGAAAAATAGGCAGAAAATTACTGCCACTGTTACGTAGCAGAATTAGTGTTGTGTTAGTAGAAACCTGGATCAAAAACTTAAAACGAATGAAAAGTGTACACAATTACATCATGTTTTAGTAACTTGGATTCATTAATAATCACCCAGAAAAAATGTTTATTTACTTACGTGTCTGTTACACAGTTTCATTAGTTTGTACTTCTGCATCCCAGTACTTTAATCCTACTGTACTTCCCATTAGTTCAGTGGCCTGTAACCTACACAAAAGAAATTGTACCACTCTGGCAATTTAGCTGGGAAGGTTAAAGTGGGATGATACTGCCTTTCATATCTACATGGGTTTCACTTAGGTTGGGCCCTAGGCTCTGATTTACCATGTGTCCTGCTGCGTCTTTAAGTGATGCAAAGTGATTATCATGGGCTCTTCCCGGTACCCGTCTATTCCACACCTGCACCCTTTTGTTAAAAACCCACCATGTTAAGTGAATGTGAGGTCCCCACTGAATAGATTTCCACCCTCTGGTAATCCTTCTGCATTAGATTGATTTATGAATGTATCAGATTCTTTGTTAGCATGTAAACCACTAATTAATTTAAAGCTCTCTGTGGAAAAATTAAAGCCCTGGTTAAGGCTTTTCAACAGGCTCAGATGGTGCTAATAATGGAAAAACAAGTTATATTAATGAGTTTTGATGCGATCAGCACAATTCTTGCTTTACAAACAGTTTTTGCTATGAAACAGTAGAGACTGCAAGCTTTTAAATAAAGAGTGGAAGAAGTCAAATGGAAAGGCAGGAAAAAAAATCACACTGCCAGTAAGGTATCCCATTATGACTAGGATCTGAGTCCCTTCTGCTTGTTACAACCTTCTTAAATGCAGTGTGTTTAGAAACACGCAACAGCCTCTTACAAAAGCACGGGAAGTGCCAACCGGTCTCTTTCCCAGATTGAAACTGAACTTCCAAAGTAATCAGCTTCAGAAAGATCTCTGCCTCTTCTCATCATGAGCTGCCGAACTGGAGCGTTCACATGGACACAGATGTGCTGAAGTGCAGAAAAAACCTTGATTGAAATCGTGATAAAATCAGTAGAAAGTCTGACCATGTTCTCTGCTTTTCCGGACTCCAGAGTGTTTTGTACATAATTTTAGTTGTTTGCTCTTTTGCTCGAATTTATACTTTTAATGTGGGTGCTACTTTTTGATGAGAAGAAAGAGAAGATCAGATCCTGGCTTGATGATGCTTTGTTGAGCTGAGTGAAATGAAGTTGAAAATAGAAAGCCAAATCTCCATCTCTTTCTGTAGGAAGCTGAAAATGCAGTTGTAGCAGCAGCCCATGATTGTAGGAAATTGTGCTTTTTCTTCACCTCTCCCAGGAGCTGCATTTACCTCTCCTGACTCTCAGCACTGCCAGGGCACTCAGTCTTGGGCCACCATCCTGGCTCTGTGCTGAGCACCACAGCTGATACTAAAGCTGCCCCATTAATCACCTAGCAGGGAGCCCTCTGAAAAGGAGCATGGTCAGCATGTTCAGAGGCCCAGCTCCTAACATCTGCACTATGTACCTTGTTCTTATGGAGGAGAGAGAATGCTGAGGTTACTCTTGAGCTGGGGTCTTACAGATGGCAGCACAATGCGCTGCCACTAGCGCAGAGGCGCTTTCTGTCACCGGCGTGATGAATCTCTGCAATCACCTCCAGCAGCTGGGAAGGCTGTTGTTGCAGAAGCACCCGGGTCATTCAAAAATAGATGATATTTAGTAATAAATGAAGTGTTAAAGATGAGATACAAAAGGCTAAATTGTCTTTCTCAACTTCTGGGTCCTTATGTCTGCAAAAGCATCTATCCGTGCTTTAATTAAAAGTAGCCGAGAGAGAGACAAAGTCGCTGTTTTAAACTGCCTCTTTGAATGTTAACTATCCTAAACCGCAAAGAAGCAATCTGACCCTTGTGCTGTCTTCTCTGTGAAGCTGTACGTTTGTACTCAGCTGGCCATGCTGTCTGGCTCCTTTTTCTTAGAAACTTCATCCCACAGCCCTTATGGAAACTCAGGGACATGAGTAGTAGTTAAGCATCAATAATGATTCTTGAAATTCTTTACAAGGCTGGTTTAACGCTCCTGGACCTCATTAATTGTTCATACTTCATTAGGCCAAATACCCTCATTCACAACTTTGCAGTTTTATCTTCAGTGGTAAAAGATTTTTTTTTTTACTTCTTGTGTCCTGAGAATTTTTTGTTGTTTGCTTCGAATTTGCAAATATGCAGACATTTTCAGGTTTTGCATTTTAAGGCTCTTACGAACCTAAGGATTCTTTGTCTTAAAATTGCTGAGACCTTTCAACAGTCATTTTCCAATGAAAAAAATAAACCCAGTTGGTCACTCTACCTGAAACAGAAGTACTGACAGCCTGATTGCTGCTGCTCGGAATCGCCTGCTTTTCAAATCCCCTGTGACTCTTTCCTGGCTAATTCATTTCAGAGTCCTGTTTGTCCACCAAATTCCACAGTAAAGCGTTAAAATCGATGTACTTCCATCCCATGGCCGTTTAAAGGGTGCCGGAACCTGTGTGCGCACGTCTGGGGAGGCGCTCCCCGGGCTGCTGCCCCCCCCGGCTCTGGCTGCCACCGGGAGAGGGCGCCGCAGCCGTTGCAAACGCCGCCCACCTCCGCAGCGCCGCTGCAGACCCGGCGTGCGGCAGGCGGGAACGGCAGCCGTTTCTGGAGCTGGAAGGTATTAGCAGCAGCGTTTTGAAATACACTGACCTTTGAAGGGTGTCTTGGTACTTGCCGTTGCAAAGGCAGCGATACTGCCTCCTTGGTTTTGGTGTTTTCTTGCTGTGCTTGGCAAGGATGTCGTCGTAGGCACCGGCACTGCGAGGAGGNAGGTCTTGGTACTTGCCGCTGCAAAGGCAGCGATACTGCCTCCTGGGTTTTGGTGTTCTCTTGCTGTGCTTGGCAAGGATGTCGTCGTAGGCACCGGCACTGCGAGGAGGACTGTTACTATATCCAAAGGAGCAGAAATAAGTTCTCCTCCTCAGCTGGAATTCACCACAGTGGTCTGTCTCTTCAACGAGTTTCTGCAAGTATTTAGTCGACATGAAAAACAGTCAAATAGATTTACGTAAGAATCACTGAACACAGAAAAAATACATAAAAATGCATTTGTACAAGGTCTGAAAGTAAAACAGAGGCAATCTGTAGAAAGTATGTCATATAAACTAAATTGCCTTCAAGTAGAAATTGCTTTTTATATCTTAGATAACAAAGGCAGGGGCCGTTGAAGTACAGAAAGAGCACATGCGGTCTCATAGCATCTATGGGTGTACGTAATATCAGAGTGGCAGTTGGCTTCAGCGTGAAGCAAATCCTGCTTTATGACTAGAAACAGATGTATCCTGCTCTAGGCAATACCTCGCTGCCTAATAGGAGGGATGTGCCCATGCACTAATACCAGTGAATTGCAGCCATTTTCATATCAAAGGTTCAGCTCTGCAATCCCGAGCTCCTCCAGGCAATGGCAGGAGTTGACTCGAGGAAGCCACACGCTCACTGGATTAATATTTTTGCAAGGATGACCTGAATAGAGCCACCAGTCTGCAGGCTGAAGAGCCAAAACTTTTGCAGTTGGGTTTTACCTAGTGCAAGAAAGGGATCTTGGCTAGGATAGAGTTGGTCACAACATCTGAGGCTCTGAAGAGGAAAGGAGGTTGTATGCGTTGGGCCAACAATTTGAATTTTATGCGAACCAAGAAGGTAAATTTATACAGACTAATAGCAGTGAAACTGCTGTGATATACTTGGCATTGCAACTTTTTTCTGTAGTAGCTGGTGAAATTAGCATATTACAAGTAAAAGAAATCACTAGATTTTTGTTGGGGGTTTTTTTTGTGGCTGGTAGTTAAACTCTTCGTGTAGAATTTATAATACTTACTAGCACCTGTAACTTCCATGTAAAAGGTCTGTTTGCAGCTTTAGTTCTGGGAACAGAGAAAAATCCATTAATTTATCTTCTTAAGATTTTGTTCATATTTTTTTTAAACCCTCTCTTCTAGTATTGTCAGGGTTTGTTCTTAAATCTTGGAGGCCCACTTGCAAGACTGAGTGAAAGCTCTTCTCTTACTGGTTTGAGTCAGTTCATTCAAATCAGGTCACAATATGCGTCGCGACAATTCCAGCCTTTTTCTGTCATTTCCGTATTTGTATCTGCTTTTCCAGGGGTTCTATGAGATGCGTTACAGTTGCTCTCATGGTGATTTGGGCTCGTTACCGCCTTGTAAAGGCTGGCTAAAGTAAGGCAGAGAGGACGAGATGGTGCAGAAATACAGATTCCCAAAGTCCGCCTCAGTCTACTCAAGCCAATCAGTGTAGGTGAGCACTGCCACTGCTGGACAGGGAGTACGATCTTTAATTTCTTCATTGTTGTTGTCATCTAAAGGTGAAAAATACCACTCTAGCAATTTGTATTTTTTGTGATGTGTGGCATTAGTCTCTGAACAAACCAAGGAGATTTTTGTCTGGATGCAGAAGAATGACGTTTTTGCCTGAAATGAGACAGAAAAGATTATTGGGAGGGAGAGAAAGCTTCTGCATAAGGAAGGACGAAGTTTATGTACCAAGAGTATTGCTCAGTTGCGCCGCTTCCATTGAATGCCCTTTTATTGAAATGAATGCAGTGCTCTTGGAGCTTGTACCATGAAGCCGGTGCTGCCCCTTGGGACAAGTCAGCACAAGCAGTGCTTTAGATTGCCTCGTGTTAGAGTTAAAACTCTTTACTGCAACAAGTATTGTTCAGTGTCCAGCGCAATGGAGCCTTGATCCATAACGGAAGCTCCACAGCACCGAGACAGCATGATAAGGTACTGTTGTCTTGTCAGGCTCCCTTTGGGCAAAGACCAAACGTATGTATACAGAAAGTAGTCTGTTGGAGATGAATAAAAGAGAGATGGCAGAAACAGGGAAAAACTGTTGGCCTGTTTCTGACCACAGAGCACTTTGCAGGTAGATGTGAAAATTAATCACAGCTCATCTGAGCAAGATTTGAAGTTGTGGCTATTCTTTGTGCCATTAAGCCCCATTTGCTTGGTTGTTTTTTTCTCTTGGTAGAGCATAATCACCCCCCTTCTCTGCAACTTCTGTTTGAAATTGAAAAGAAATACTAAAACATAGTAAGAAAATAATGTCTTCCTATAAAAAAATTCTGTAGCTTTCTATAGATTCATATAGCTTGAGCTAGCGACTGTGATTCTTCCTTTCTTTTCCCTCCCTGCTCCAGTCTCATAAACTTCAATTCAGGTTTTGCTTTGTCAGGAATTTACTTTTACATACTTTCTGTTTGTTTTGGCTCTGTGTCTGTTGCATTGTGATAAGGCATCTTTTGATATTCTATGGGATCTTTCATAATGAAGATCTCATGACATAGTTTTCCAAGTCTGGAACTGGTGATCAGCCTTGCTTGCATGTCCTGCGAGAGGAGCCTGTCTAGACTGTGGGAATGACTGTGATGTTTGGATTGTGTTATTTCCATACCGCTTGGCATGATGCACTCTGTAGTTATTCTGGAAACTAATAAAAATACCAGACCTGATACAGGACCTTACCTGCGTGCGAAGTGGCTTTCCTTCATTCTCCAAACTGTACCGATAAGTCGTGCTTTCTGCGCAGTATCCTGTTGTGTGACTTTAAATAGCCAAATGCTTAAAACCCCTCTTCACTATTTTCATTAAGGGTCATAGCCTTTAACTTTGGTGTCCTGCAAGGCCTCTTAATACCTTTGCCGCCTAAATCCTTTATAATCTTGGAAAAATATTTAATTTCTGATTTGAGTTGCTCATTTGTAAAACAAGCTTTATTTTGACTCCACTGCTGTTTGTCTGATTGTCTGTGTAGGTAGTGAACTCTGTGGGGAAGAGACAGGGTCTTACTGGGCATCTAAATAGTGCTGAGAGCCGTTTGGAGCCTGGGGTGATGATGTGCCATGGATAATCACAGCCCAGCAACTTGGGATGAATACAGAAGAGGGGATTTGGCTCAGTATGCGCAGTCCGCACGACTGTCATTTTGTAATTACATCTTTACGCTGCACATTTGTGATCAGCATCCATGGTGACACTGCTTATTTAGAAATTATTTCTGAGTGCTGGAGAAAAAATATTATCTCTTGGGAACATCCTGTTTCTGGTAGTATCTATTAACAAGTGCCCCGCAGCAGTGACAGGCAGAGTTTTCCATTTCAGAAACTTTTTCCATGGGCGTCGCTAGAGGAGCAGGTCAGAATTCCCAGGTTGTTGTTGGAAATCTCAAGTTACGTACTATTTCACTATGTCCTTTATAGTAAACCACCTCAGAAGGGAACACTTGTGATGTGAGAGATATCGTAGGAAATTACATGCATTAAGTGAGAAGCTGAAAAATAATTTTGTACTAAAACTAGACTTTGAGAGTTGTTGGCTGTGATAGTCTAAAGGCAGGTTTGCAGCGGTTGTATCTTCCATCAGCTGATAAGGGAAACCTGTAAACAAACTGAAACATGTAGGAGGAGGTGAGTGGAAATCGAGGTGTGAAGAACGTGTGCGATCTAGCGCATTTCAGAAGGAAGAGCTTTAGAAGGAAATAAACAGGTTAGCAGAAATCTCCTTGTGAACCCCAAGCGAAGAAGAATCTCAGCTTCTGGAAATGTGTTTAATCTAATGAAGGTGGGAAGAAGAAACTTTTCTTAGCTTTGTTCTTTTCATGTAGCTACTGACTTACATCTAGATGCCCGGGCAGGAGCGGGACCAGCGGTGCTCATTGGGATTCATCCCCTACATCCACAACAGCTGAAGAGTTGAACTAAACACTTGAGCACCCTGATTCCCATGAGCCCTGCTCTGCTTGACTTTTCTTGCATGGTCAGTGCAGCTAGGGTGTTTCTTTTCAGGCCCATTTAGACAAAGGTTGTTCCTATTTCACCTGCATTAATTTGATATCAAATTTGGTATCTTGAGTGAGTGACAGGAAGTTGTTTTAGTAACATATTACCACAGTCCACAGAAGCACTGGTGAAGAGCAGATTTCCTGTTCTGCTGATGCACAGCAAAATTTCTTTCTTGCCAAAGCTTAAAAGCTACATAATTACAACGAATTTGCTATCCCACTTCTCGTACTCCTTGTACCTGGTGGAAGACAAACCGGTATGGCTGTGATTTAGGAAGTCTCTAAAGCATTGCTGAGCTGTCCTGGTCCAGCAGGTGGTCACACTCCTGCTTTTATAGAGCACTTGCCACTGTAAAAGATGAGGGAACCATGTGCAGAAAGCTATGCGAAACCTTGGTGTGCTGGCCAAAATGTATCAAAAATTTAGAACAACTCCCCTGACTCTGGTTCCAGTGCTCTACGTGGTAGAGAATACATATGGAAAGTCCTGTGTGTTAATTATGTGATTATGTTGTTTGGGAACAGAACTTCTGCTCAGCTAATAACTGCAACTGCTTTTGTCTGTTTTTTTCAACCAGTGCTGACGGTGGAAGAGGCAGAAGAGAGGAGAGCTGTGCACTTTGGTTTTAGTAGTTGGTATTTTCTATAGAGAAAATTTTTCTCTTCAAGAAAATGAAACTAAGACTTGTAATCGTCAACACTTGTTAAGTCGAAAAAAAAACCCAGCGGATTTTTTTTAGTTGTGTCTTAAATGAGAGATGTGTATGTGACTACATGCAATTAATAGGTTAGAATAAACTATGATTAGATACAATAAAACAGTTACATGTGGTGTAAAAAGATAAACATGAAAATGAAGACCAGAGAACTAAGTGTTAGAGTTCTTATATGTGGTTTTGATCTTCCGCTGTAGAAGTGTATCTAGCCTACCTGTTCTTGTAAGGAAAGGGGACTAAAGCAGTCGAGTGTGGTTGGCACTGGTAGTTGAGCTGAATTTGGTCTCTGGAAACATGAAGTGAACTTATTACCAAAAAGTGATAGTGCAAAATGATATCAGGTGGAGACACAGTCTTTCAGTTCCTCGAGTTTGACCAGTGAACTAATTAAAAACAGCATGCAAACTTGTTATTTTATTTTATATTTTCAAGTTCTCCCAGGTACCAGGCTTGCAAATTCAGTCTGGCCCCTGAAAGTCGAGTCAGTTCTTCTGCATGTGTGCATTGTCAGCACTAATAAAGATTTTTGCAGTAGCAGCTCTGTTAAAAATACCACTTAAGATGTGCCAGCCGACAAAAAACCAACCACATTTCCCTATTGCCTATAGCAGTGCCTGAAGTGCTAAAGGACTGAATATGATTAAGAGGTACATTTGTCAGAAAACTAAAGCGATAGGGCTCTGGAATACATGCAAGGAACAGCTGAGTAAATAAGGTATCTTTTTTTTTTGCAGTTACTTACCAACCATAAATGGACTCTACAAGCTAACACAGAAAAATTGTAATAAGGTCTGACATGTTCATGAGCAATGCTGTAAAGAGCCTGGGAAAAAGAAATGCTCTATGGAAAGGTAGCAGCAGAGTAGTGATGCCGGAGGTGTTGAGTGTGTCAGCTGGGAAGGGCAAAGTGTGTGTGTGTGTGCAAACTTAAAATATCGGCATATCTCAGATCTGTGAGTGACGCTGCAAACCGTTCTGAGCCACTTCACCTGACTGGCATGGTGAAGTTCTACTTTTCCCATCCTCCTAATTTTTCTTTAGCCTTACATCTATTTCAGTTAACTTCTTGATATCCTATTTATTAGCAGGAAATACAAATACATTCATGAGATGTCCAGAAAGTGAAGAAGTCCTAATTCTCCCCAGCATCAGGGCAAGAAACACATGATACTCCTAGCTTGTGAGTAAATCCCAGAGCTCCCTAGAGCAACAAAGCGGAGTTCCACTGGCCGATCTGTTAAAGCCGAATAAAACTCTTAGAAGTGGTTTTTGTTTTTTCCTAAAGCTTATCCTATGTGTGTCCTGCTGCCTCCTATCTCACTAATACAGATCCAAGTGGGAAAAGCTTGATTCAGCCACATGCCTATTTGTTCTGTAAGCATTCAGTCCTTTAGAAAAGAAAGCATTTATATCATCTAAAGAACACGTTGGTCAGTTACAGGGCAGAAAACCCACTCGCTTTGGGTGCAGGCACACAGACATTGCAGATGAGGAAGAGTCATTTAGGATGTCACTGTCTCCCTGCTAGGGGTTACTGTCACCACAGCGGAGTGGGTAGGGATTATGCTGCTGCTCCATCTTCTGCTTCATTGCACAGCCCGCCAGGTTATTTCAAAGCACGTTTGGTGGTGGGTCCAGTTAAACTAGCTGCCTTGTACCCATTCCTGAGCCTCAAGCAATTCTCTTCTGGCTTGAAAGGCTGGTGACCTCCAGCTAGTGATCAGGAGTGGTCAGGCTGGGGCAGTGACCTTTCTACCATTACACCTGGATCTAGAAGAAACCATGTGGCTGGGCGCTCCTTGTACTGGTACTCTGGGACTGTGTCCCTTTATTGCATACTTTGGAAAGCATAGGAATAAATACTGCAGATACCATATTGCTTCATATGAATTCCACAGGTTAAAGTTGATACCAGGTATAAAGAGTGTAGCTTGAGTGACATGTCACCTTTCATTGTCTTTTTGCTTGTCCTTTGTCGTCTTAGGCTCCCTTTCTACAGGCTATGCTTTATTTCTGGTGGGGTACTGTTGCATTGCAGCAAGTCCCCTTAAATGGATAGGTATCAGTGTTTCAGAAATCAAAATCCAGCATGACCACAAATTCATGGCTTCTTTCTCCCCACTCTGTCTAGACTTCACAGGCATTTGCAAGTATGCCAGAAATACTGTTATGCAGTAAAGTTTACGTAGTGGCTTATCAAAAAACTTGTTACCTGGTTAAAAGGAACTTGAATAAATCTTCTGAGTCTGAGCTGACCACTGGGTGCCATAGTTCATGGGATTAACTTTTATAGACACTCCAGACAATGCAGACAAGGTCTGGAAACTGTCTGCTTTTTAAAACTCCCTTTGAAAATCTATCTTAAATTTTGGAAGAGCATCAGCTGCGTGATTACGCTGGTTTACAGAGCTCAAGGAATCTCTTCCTTCTTTCCTCTTCAAGTCTGTGCCTAGGCTGGAATTTCATCTAAACTGACAGCAAATATCTATTGCTTCACTATAAAACAGAACCGAATTTATAAAAAATTAAATGTAACCTCAGCAAGTGCCAATGTGGAAACTGCCCTAAATCATGTGGCCTAGAGTACCTATACAATATACGGTTGTTTTGAAAGCATTGCTGTAGGTCACAGAAAGTCCAAAGAACATGTAATGCACTTGAGAGAACTTCGGGCAAATCTTCTGTCCCTCACTGCAAGTCAAAGTGAGTTCTGAAGTCTTGGACATGCTGTTAAAGAGCAGAGAGATGTTTAGGCAGGGAAGATCATGAAGGATGTCCTAATAATTTGCTATGTTATCACTGAGAAGGGTAAAAGTGTATCTAGAGCAGGTTTCTTTAGTGGAATGCTATACTGTTAGTGCACCCTTCTGCTGTGCATATAGTATTATGGTTAGTTTGTGGTTTTGAGTTATGATTTTTTTAAATGTTATTTTTGTTTGTTTGGAATGTTTGATTTGCTGCAGATCAAGCCCCTTTATTAAAGACAAATTCTTGAAACTTCTTTTCTGACACAAGGTGAAGTTTCTGATTACTAAATATCGGCAATATCCCTTGCGGTAAAGCACTTTTCATGAACCTGGATCTTTTTCTAAATCACCTGAGTTCATTTATTCCTAATCTTTGTGTGAGTGGGGAGTTCAGTCCCATGGCCTGTTTATTTAAATAAACCTACTAGAGAGCGACTAGGAGACTTGCAGTCCGTCATTAGAGCATTCAACTGTGGATGTAGCTCTTCAAGTCTGTGAATCCTTTAGATGTTTAAAGGTAGCCTGTAATTTTGTTAATACTTAATGTTGTGGTGTGACTTTTATTTATTCAAAGATTTAGTTTTGTTCTGTTGAAAAAATCAAATTGCAAAACCTCAGTTGTATTTCTGTGACTGGGAGCTTTTGTTTTGCCAGGCAGCCTTACCTTCTGTCTTTCATACCTTGCTACGTTGATAGCTCTTTAGGAAGTATTGAAGAATTGTGGATCATAGAATCGTAGGTGAATCAAACAGCTGACAATTTGCTGGCCCAGGTGGGTTGACTCTTGCAAGTTATTGTCCGCGCACACTCTTTTGTGCTGTTTTGTGGTTCAAACACAATTATTATACATTTTCTTGAATCAAACAAGTGGGAAACATAACCTGGCACAGACTGGGGGTTTTTCCTTATTTGAAACTGAATTAATAAGGGCTCGTTGTGAACAAGTTGCATTGGTTATAAGACTTTGTTTTGAATAAGAAAAGATTTTTATATACCTGGTGTAAAAAACAAACACACACCTTTATGCTTGGTGAGACATCTTAATATAATGCAAGTCACCTTACCCGAAATAAAAAGTGTAGCAAAGGGCTTGGAATTATAATTACCCATTATAATCTAAGATGTTTCAGGGGAAAAAAAGATTATATTATGTTACTAATTAATTCCACTGTTTCTCATTTTTGGTATTGACATAGGCTTGTTCCTCACACTTCTGAGTACTAGGTATTCATACAAATTATGTCTGTCTTAATATTGTTTCCAAGTTTTTATTTGATCTTGAAAAACATTTCATTATGTTTAATTTAGAGAAATGAGATTTCTTTAATTACTGTCTATAGAAGCTATTAGAAGCTCAATTACATTTGCAAATTCATTTTTAAAAAGTGTTATCATTTTAAGATTAATAATTTTTTAAAAATCCATGATCTGACTATGTGGGACTTTCAAGTTCACTAAGAGTATTCTCTCTACACCCCTCCCCCTGTAAGGAAGTAATGTCTACAATGGAAAAATTAATTATCCTGAGAACTGAAGATCAATATGAGTCTTTGAAATTGGGCTATCAATTGTGAATTTGAATGAATAGCAATTGTTTTATTAGGGAGACAGGATTATCAAAATATGTATTGCTTGCCTTCATTGAACATTGAAAATACGATACAAAGGTGACCTTTAAGAAGTTGAGGGAATGACAGCTACTGGGGATGCAGAAAGCACACCTGCGCATATATTGCTGTCGCGGATTGTGTAAAACCACGGTGTCTGTAGGTGTCTCCAGGAAAGGTGCTGAAAGAGGTCCACATAGACGACTTGAGTTTATTAGTTCCTGGAAGAATACGAGTGGCTTTTTTTTGAAAGGTGACTCCAATTTTGTGTGGCCTGTCATTGCGTGTTTCGCAGAATTCCCTTTCAGAGGGCTGGCCGGACACCGTAGCTGTTGAAAGCGATGGGCGGACAGTGGTGCTAGACATCTAGCTCTGTGCTGAAAGGTTTTATGAATTATTTAGTTATTTTTTTCTGTAAAATAAATGTTGTCACAACTCCAGCTATATATACAGTCCTGCTCGTGTAATAGCCTGCCTAATTCAGATTAATTGTAGGCTTGCAATGATAAAGGAGCTTCGGCACAGCACTTATTCTGTCGTACAGATGCAATTAAAACCATATCAGTGCAGTATAAATAATGCTAAATTAAGTTGCTGTCCTGCCACTTGGTGGCAATTTTGAGCTAGTGCAAGACGAAAGCTGGTGTCTTTATTCAAGAGTAAGTACACCAAGAGTTTCCTAATTTACTTGAATTGCTCTGGAACAGCGTTATCACCCAAGAATATGAAGAGTGTAAACTACTGTCATTAAAATATCACTACTAATAATAAACCTTTCCTATCTTGCTATTCATCTTAGAGCCAAGCAAAGCTTGAAGTTTACATCTGGTAGTCATGGGATAGATGTGCTAATCTGATATGAGACCAAAGAGAGAGATGTATTAGCATATTAAAATTTCAAAGTGGAAAATAAATTATTTGCTTCAAATTATTTACTTTAACTATTTTCAAGGCAGTTTTAGAAAATGCTAATAGAAATTATTTAGGGTCAACTAGATTTTCCTGGTTTATTCAGGCAGCCTGTCATTTTGGGAGCAGAATCCTGTTCTAAAGAACCATCATTTTTTCTTACTGGAAGGAAAATCTAGAAGATACCAGCCTAAAATTAGGATACTGCTTTTTATACTATTTATATCTTGCTGTTGCAGAGCTTTAGCAGGAATAAGTTTAGAAAAAATGATTACATCATAAAATAATTGGGGAAGAAAGTGGAGGCCTAAGATAAATCAAGGAAATGTCTTTCTCCGCCTCTGTAGTACAAATCTGTATCAGGTGAAAGGGTAAATTAATTTTGATTACAAAGCAGCCACACAACTTCACCCTTAACTTTCTCATTTTGAAGAGATGTGGAAATAAAGCTACTTTTCCCTCCATGAGCCCTCCAGGTGCTTAAGTTATTACTTTTGATACCTTAATGCTTCACTGTCCTTTAAAAACACCTATAACTTCATCCCTGGGGAAGCTTTGAGTGTTTAAGGGTACTTGTCAATATTCCCAGTGTAGCTGGAAACAGTAACGAGGGACAAGGGCATATTAACTGCTGCTGTTGGAAAGCTCTGGTTTCAATAGCTGGCTAATTTAATAAAGTCTTGTTACTGTAAAATGATTCAGCTGTAAGCAGCCTGTAAAAATTGTAATAAGCACAATAAGCAATGCACTTCATTTTTCCACTCTTTGGGGTAGTGTTTTTTCATGCTGTCAAAGTTGCCTACAAGGAACGCTGCAATGTGCTGCAAAGTTGTTTGTCAGTGCCTTGGTTTATTTTTGCAGAGAAGTATTGATTACAGAATGAGAAACATTTGCTTTAACAGCGATCGATGAGGAGCAAACAAAGGACACTCTGAGGTTTGACTCATTTTCATTTGAACAAAAATACAGTACATGGTACAATTTATGATGAAATAAAAAATGATATTTGTGCTCTGTTCTTGTAATCACATTTATTTCCTGTCATCTGTGAGTGAAATAAGTTCAGACAGACAGAGGACCGTAGTCTCCTGTGGGCTGGGTTTGAGACCAGGTTGCACAAGGGGAGTTCGGAGAGCTCGCTCCTGTCTTGCATGAGAGCCTGGGGCTTCGTAGGAGGATGAAAGGCAGGTCCGTCTGCCGCTGGAGGTGACCAGACCAAAGAGATTTCACCCATGCTATGTATAAGACAGATGAGGGCAAACCACCTAGGACTCCTTGACCTCTTTTTTTTTTTTCCGGGACCCAAACACAAGCTCTCACAAAGTATCTATAACACAGACTTCCCTTTAACCAACAGCTTGGGCTGTGGGCAGCTGGGGCTCAGGGATACTCTGTGGCACTTGAACAAATATTGTTTGATCACCATGTATTATGTTGGGGGAAATAAATATTCATTGCATCGGAAAAATGAGTTACTTTAACAAAGTAACCAACTGGGAGAGTAAGTTGCAAATTCTGGTTTCTATTTAAATTAACCTTTGAAAAATTGAGCTGTTTCACCATCTCTCTCTCATCCCTTATCTCAGGCTGTTCCATGGCTCCTGCCTGCAGTAGCTTTTCAAAAGTGGTGTACAAGGGTGATAAAATAGTGATTCTGAGTACTTTGAATGTGCATATTTTTTCATAACAGTGCTGGGCATTGACTTGCTAGAAAAACTGATTTGCAGAATTTTAATGTGCTTTAGTAGTTGCTACTTGTTTGCTTGATTCTGTCTTTATTGTCATTTACTCTTGCGGTGTTGTTATTGTTATCTACTTTTCTGGCCAGTTGAACCTCTCTGGCTGGTAGGATGCTGTGTTACAGACCAGGTTATGTCTCTATTAAATTATAACTTTTATGGTAAGGTAGCAGATGCATAGCATCAGAAAATGCTTTAAAACTTAAATACTCAGTTTAGGTTAGCAATGACTTAATGGTACTTCAAACTATAAACAAAAAAGTGTGTATTCTTTTCTTCTTCTCATTTAAATACATTACAAAGTATCTGTTTGAAATCAATACTAATTACACAGAAATTGTCACTCTCTTTAGCAAATGCTTGAAAATAGTTGTTAAAAAATTAATGTGAAGGTTATTAGCCTGATTTTGAGCAACATTAAGTCTGTGTTAAATATTCTTATGTAGACTTTTTTTGACAAAATAGTGCTCCCACGTTAGCAGAATTAGTAGTACCACAGAAAAAGCCTCATCGTATGATGCACTGGTTGAGCAAAGAACAAATTCAAGAATGCAGAAGAACCTTATTTCTATTTAAACAGTAGCCCTTTTTGCTACTTATAAGGCAACCATATAGATACTACATTTATGACTGTTTTAAGATGTTTTTGGCATTTGAACTAATCAGTCCAGTTTGCTTTTCATAAGACTCAAACATAAGCTAAACACAAAAAGGAGGGATGGGTTTCTATGTAGGTGCCGGGCTGGCTCCCTTGTCGGTAGCAACAACCTCTATAGCATGCATGGCATTTGTGTACTGGATCCCTTGAATTTTGCAACTAGCTATAGTTTTAGGTCTTCATGCAGAGCCACATTTTTGTTTAACATATAGATAATGTTATTGATCAAAGGAGTAGTATGATTTTTATGTGAAAGATACAAAGTTAAAAATAAAATACTCTGATGTGGTGGGTTGACCTTGGCTGGCTGCCGGGTGCTGCCCCCCCAGCCGCTCTCTCGGTCACCCTCTTCAACAGGACTGGGGGAGAAAATGAGATGAAAAAGCTCATGGGTCAAGGTAAAGGCAGGGAGTTAACTTACCGTTTACCCCCACGGGCAAATCAAGCTTGGCTTGGGGAAGATTCATTTAATTTATTGTCAATTAAAATAGATTTGGATAATGTAAAACAAAGACAAATGTAAAACAAGACTTTCCAAAGTGCAGTTTGGGGAGTTTGACTTGCCAGCTGCCCCGCCAAGTGGTGCAGGGGGTGAGGGTTGAGGTCAGGCCAGGACAGTCCCTCTCTGCTGCACCTCCCTCCTCACACCTTTTGCCTGTGCCAGCGTGGGTCCTTCTATGGGCTGTGGTCCTTCAGGAAATGTCTCCCGTGGTCCCTCCATGGGCTGCAGCTAAACCCCCCACCCCAGCGCCAGGAGCGCCTCCCCTCTCCTCCTCCTCCCCAGACCTGGGCGCTCGCTGGGCGGTTTCTCACATGTTGTTCCTCATTCCTCACCACCGCTGTGGCGCTTTGCCCTTTCCTAAATACGTTTTTCCAGAGGTGCCATTGGCGTCGCTGACTGGCTCAGCCGTGACTGCGGTGGGGCTGGGGGGGAGCTGGCTGGAACCGTCTGGAACTGTCCGGGTCTGTCACAGGGCAGCCCTGGCCTCTCCTCACAGAGGCCCCGCGGGCCCTTGCTGCCAGCAGACACACAATGTATCTCACCCACTGACAATAAGGAGAAGTAATATTATTAGGGTGGCACATTATGGAGGGGTAGGGGAAAATCTTTTTAGGTGGAGAGTGAAGGAGGAATGAGCTGGGAAGAAAGCAGTTTCAACATGGAGAGTGCAAGATCGTCAGCACTGAGGAGGGGGGTCAGGCAGGTCCAGTAAAAAGGGTGGGATGAGACTAGAGGGTCGGGAATAAGAAACCTGCTTGAGTTAGTCAAATGCCCTTACGGGGAGAAGTACCTGAGTACTTCTCTGAGAAGGTATTGTCATGGAGTCGCTCCCGTCATTCATTCAAACAAGACATCTGCTGATTTTATTTAAAATAACAGGTAAAGGAGTTAAACTGCAAGTCCCTGACTTGCAAGGCTTGAGTGTCGTCCATGTCTAAATTTAAAGGTGACAGCGAGATAGCTCAGAAAGGAAAAACAGTAAGGCAGCCTCTCCGTACAAAACCTGAAGATGCCGTATGTTCACTCTGCGCGCTGGGTGTAAACCCCTGGCCAGAAACGAAGGGCCTGTTGTGCAGCTCCCGGCTCCACAGCACCATGCGCTGCCGTCTGCCTCCTGTGGCTGCTGCCCGCCACGTCTGCTGTCATGTTGTATCACTTGTGTGTTTTCTGCTGGTTGTCACGGCATCAGGGGTCGCTCAAGAGAGGAGACGTTTGCAGTTTGGTAGAACGTGAAAGAACCAGGTCCTGACATTTGCAACGCATTGCGATGAATTAAAGGAGACGTAAATGGTGGAGCACCTCTTAGGAGAACTTGTCGTGTGGCTGCACTGGGTCAGTCCTTAGACCGAGAGCACAGCTATTAACCAGTAACTCTGAAAATAAGCATTGTCTCTTGATATCTTCATGTAGTGCTGAGGAGCGATTCAGATTTTTCTGTCAAACACATGCGCTATTTTGAGTCTAGCCATAAATAGTTTTCATGCGTTTTGTTTTGATCATGAGTATCTCAAATTGGATTCCTTCCTTAACTTTGAGAAGATGAGTTAATGTGTGATACACGTCCCTGACTGGATGAGAAATGAAACATTTTGACATGAACGTTTCTACAGCTACACGAAAAGGAACTCGTTGAAGTGCAAACGCTGGCTCAGGAGCATAATGAGCAGCTAGTGAAACTTGATTACTGAAATGTTAATGAAAAAATAATTGCAAACAGTATTTGTTCAAGTGTTAAAATATTCCAGTACTTGCATGGAAATGTTGGTGGAGTTTGCTAACCCTGTCTTTCACTCTGGTTTGTTCACATAAAATTTTTGCATGTTTGGAAAGTTATCAGAGATTTGACAGGGTGATGTGATGAAAGTTAGACTATCGGGAGAAGCTGAAAAAGGGAAGCAGGAGTGAAGTAAGGGTTATACTTCTAAGAGGAGAAGGTTATAGCTGTGCTGCAGAAGGCAACAAGAGGAAGCAGGAAAGAATAGTTTCAGCAGAGCTCAGGGAGAGAAGAAGCTGCAATTAAAGAGGAATTGGCAAGTAGGAAGACATAACTTCATTGGAAGGTGGCAGTGATTTTTCTGGTGTTAAAACGTACTGGTTTATTTCACATGATACTTTCTTTTTTTATTTAACCTTTTCTTCACGTGATATTCTAATGGTATCCCTTTCCAGTAAGCTTACGTTCACTATAAAAACTTTAACTGTTCCTGGCTATTTCATTTCCTTTCACACACCTTTATTTTGCACAGGAATAAAGTGGGGTTAGCACAGAGGAGCTTATAAAGGGAGTTATGACAATGCAAAATTTCTGGAGAATTTGGGGATGCATTATCTGCTTCCAGGAGACAAAAAAAACCCCACCCTCTGTTTAATCCTGGCCTTTCTGTATGTTAGGCTCGCTTCTCTCGTCTGACACTTCATTACGGCTTTTCTGGGTTTGAATAAAAATCTAGTTCTCTTTTGCTGTAGATAAGATCACTACTGCTGGGAGCTACTTTCTGTGTGTAGTACACGAGTGTTTTGTGTCCTGGAGACTGAAAACTTTCCTAGTGTGGGTGGTCTCTTACTCCTTTTTTCCCCCCTCTGCACTATTTAATGTTTGTGATCTGGCTGAAAGCGGATCTGCTTTCCACAGGAAATGGCAGGAGAGCCTCAAGGTTGCCAGTACATTCTTATGAAGAAGCACACGAATGGAGGCTGGTGGTGTTATTGCTGTGCAGCTATCCTGGGGGTAGCCTCCCTTCACAGAGGAAACTTTTGGTAGCTGGCAAGAGAACCCACAATTTCAGGGCCATAGGTTAGTGCTTTGGTTTCTGGTCTTGTAGCCTTGTGACTTGTTCGTTGTTCATCTCATACCCTGAAAGAAGTGTAAGCTTTGTACAGCAATAGTATGTCCTCATATAATGTGATGTAATATACGCTGTGCTTGCCTGTGAGGTAGCTGAATTGGAACTGGACATTTAACTCATTCCAGAAGTTCCTAATGTTTTAAGCATTTCATTCCTTTACTGTTACTATTCTTGTAATGTGTATTTGTTGGTGGTTTATGAGTGCTTTTCTTAAGGTAATTCCTAGGTCCTTTGTTCTTAAAAAAAATAAAATCATGTGGATGTGCTGATCTCTCTGTGTAGGATGATAACACAGAATTCCCCGTATGAATAGAAGGAGTAATGGTAGCAACGCCATTCTCTGACCTACCAGCATGAGGTAAATGAAACTTAGAAATAGTTTATACAGCTCTGACCCGAGGGGAAAGTTTGGATTTGTGAATCTCTGCTGTATATTTAATGCTCTACTAGAAAACATGGTTTTGCGATTAGCAGCAGCACAGCCACATGCGCTCATTCTGCAGGACAGTCAGTGGAGATGTGCGCAACCTGCAAGACATCCTGGCAGTGAGATGGAGGACAGGCTACTCATCTGCTTTCTGAAGCATCATGTTTTGTCTCTACCCCGCTGTGGCTGGCTTCGTACTTAGTGTAGAAAGGCTTATTTGAGGACTGGAGCATGGTCAGCATAGCAGACGTGTAGAGGTAGTTGCTGTATCAGAGTAAGATCACTGTGGCACTAATGATGCTGAATGAGTGTTGAAGGCATGCTGAATCTTTGGTCTTCAGTTCATTATCATAGTTAAGCTGTTCCTGCATCAGGCAGCTCAGACATGGCCTGGTGCTTTGAGTCAACTTGGGCACTCAGGGGTTCATAGCAATACCTCATTTTCCTCCAGGGTGGCTTACCAGTTACTGTAGGGACAGTTATGTCTGTGGTTTGAAGCCCAGTTTCTGTAGACACCAGTATCTTCTGAAAGCTTGTCTTAAGCCCTGGGTGGTAACTGTTTCTTTATGTCATTTTCCTTGCTACTCTCTGGTTCTGTGGAAGCTCTAGGTGTGTCTTTAGCAGCAGTGAAATGTTTCTACAAGAGAAGATGCTAACAATATTCAGCAAGGGCCTCTGGAACAGTACAATTTTGAAGCTGGCCTTGACAGGATCTAAGCTGGAGAAGTTCAACTGCTTTGAGTATTCTTCCCATATCATTAGCCTGAGTTATCCTTTGTGCGCCATGCTTTCTGCGCTGAAGGTGCTGTGTGTCTTCTGCCTGATGCTGAGCACTCCCTGCTCTTCTTAGTTTTGCAGAAATCAAGGACTACTCAGCACCTGCTTATGTAACAGTAAGGACAATAATTAGATAATTTTGTTAGAACAATGTCTTTATTTTCCAGTAATTTGTTTCTTGTTTTGCAGTTTCTATTTTCCAGATATAACATATGACCAACTAGGCAGAAGCCCTCTGTTCTCTGAGTAATTCCCCATATTTTTTCACAAGCATATAGATATTTCATTTAATCCTTCGCAGCCTCCCTTTGTGGCATCTGCTTATTTATCACTGTCTTTAAGATCCCTTTTCCACTTGGTAATATTCATATTTTTGGTCCCTTGGTTACTGCTGTTCTAAAATATTATTCAGTAAGACTTATAGCTGTGAGACTTGTACAAATAATCTGTCTCCCCTATTTAATGGCTAAACACCAGGATACCTTTGTTATTTTCTAATAAAACCGTATGTATAATTTCTAGATAAATTTTTGCAGGTATGTCATGAAAATCTAGGTCAGCAATGGAACTACGTCAGACTGTCTGACAGGCTGCAAATCGCACTGCACCATGGATGCCAAGACTTTTTGAGGCATGTAGGTGGTGAACCCACTGTAGCTTTACAGTGACTTAACCTTTTCTCATACAACTGACATTGGAACTCCTTCGCTGACATAGTATAATATAGTACCACGTAAATTGCTTGGGGTTTTTTATTGATTTGTTATCTCATGTAAATGCACAAGGGAAAACTTAATTTAATTTAGTTTCTGTGAAACAGATTCACGTGGAAAAGGCTGTATGTACATTCTTTCATTCCAGTCGCATTTTTTATAACTTTTCAGTTCATTTCTCTGCTTCTCCTAAATTTCATTTGTCTACTTTTAAAATAGGATTTTGAAATCATTAGATATCCTTTTATATGATGTTCCTGTATCTCGAGCTGAAGTTAAAAAAAAAGTTAGGCCACGACATACGTAGATTTATCCAGGTAGCACAGTACATTGCAGGTTGGGTTTTTTGGTCCTGTGTTTTAAGAATTAGCAAGAACTATATGCTATTTGCTTTTGAGAACCATTAGTAAAATTGGCACGCTTTAAAGCTGGGCTGGCTGTTAAATGAACAACAAAGGGTCTTTTTTAACCCCTCCCTCCACAAAATGGTGGGGAAGAGAAAAGGGAAGGAGACTTATGGGTTGGAAAAGTTAAAACAGCTTTAATCTAACTACAATAATCATGTGTTATAATAATGGAAAAAATAATAATGAAATACATACAAATATGCACAAAACTGATATCAAGCTCCCCCCCCCCGATGACAAATACATCACCCAGATGCTGTGGAGCACACCCCATGAAAATCCCAGACTGTACTCAGCAGCAGGCAGCAGCTGGATTCAGGATCAGAAGTAGAATAATTGGGTACAGTCCTCCTCAGTTGCTTAAGCAAGGAGCTGGGTAGAGCTGGAGAGCAGCACCCTGCAACATCACCAGGACCCCCCTAACAGCCCCATGCTGGGCTGAAATAGGCTCCTGGGCCATGGGCAGAAGCTGGGCAGAAGCACCAGCTGAGGCCGGCTTAGGGCCGTTAGAGCCCATGAGTGCCCTGGCCATAAAGGGAGAGGGAGTGACCCCTGTGATCCCTCACCTTTAATTCTGAGCATGATGTGTATGGGATGGAGTACTGCACTGGGGTCAAACCAGGACAAAAATTAATGATATTTTTAATTCTCTTGTATTTGTTTGATTGGTACTCAGTGTTTAAAACCATTTTCTTTGTCATAGTATTTCAGTAAATAGGTTCAAATAGACTCTGTCCTACTGATAGGGATTATTCTCTCAGCCAAGACAAGAAAACCAGTGGTGTAGAAGCAGATCCTTCTCTGCTCGTTAGACTGAAACATTAAGGGATGGATTACAAGTTGTCCTCTTGACTTGTTTCATGTTTCCTGTGTCTGCATTCAAGCAAGACAGATCACAGATCTCAAAAATAATTTTTTACATTTGTTTTGAGTGGAGGTCAAGAAAAAGAGCTTTGAATGAGAGGGTGGGTGTTTGTTTCTAAATACGTGGACTACAGTGAATCTGAGCTGAGTAAGAGTAGCTCAACACAATGGGGATATTCTGAAAGGCTTTCGATCTCTAGTTTGTTATGCTGTGTAACATTGCTATAGAAAAAATGATGGGACTGGATAGTTAGGGTAGTTATTTTGGTTGTTTGATGATTTTTCCCAAATTGAATCCTAAACTTTTGCTAAAAGTGTGTTTTATGTGTACAATTAATAAATAACTTTTTATGGTTTTTCAGCGTGAGAAGCTGATACATGAGTTGGAGGAAGAAAGACATTTAAGACTTGAGAGTGAAAAAAGATTACAGGAGGTGACACTGGAGTCAGAGCGTAGCAGAGCTCAGATGCGTGGGCTGCAAGAACAGTTTTCCAGGTATGTTGCATACATAAGCTATGTTCAAAACATGGGAAGAACATAATTTGCAAAAAGATTGATCAAATGTGTTGATACTTTGGATGGATGGAATCGAAGGCAAAAACCGCTCTCCCTCTGAAATTCTGTAACCATGATGGCTTTTCGGCTAAATGATTGTTAGCATCCTGTAAAACTTAAAAAGCTTATACCATCATTCTGTGTAATGGTGGAAATTTTTGTTTCTGGACATTTTGCATTTGTTAGAATTCCCAATAATTTTTTTAACTACAGGTCTTCACTTCCAAACAAGTGCATGTCATTGATAAGTCAATATTTGGTTGCTTGTTTCTGTTAACCAGCAAGAATGGGTTTGAACAATCTGAATAAAGGAAAAAAAAAAGTGATGTATTTTACCAGGTGAGTAATCATCCTGCTTGAACATGCTTTGAATCTCTTCCTGCACTGAGTGGACCAGAGCTTTGTGCTAGAACAGAGCCCCACTTACAAGGGAACCATCTTAGAACTGGGATTTAAGACAAACCATTCATATGATGACAGTAAGGATTTGATTTATTTACTGCTTTCGTGATGCCTGTTGAGATCTTGTACATCAAATAGAATTTTTTATTCTTTTTGTCACATGAACAGAAACAAAACAATCAAAACAAAATCAAAAGAGACAATGAAATTTTATGTTGTATATTTTCCATCAAGACTGAATATTAATTCCCTTAGGCTCCTGAATCGTTGAAAAGTTCAAGTTCAGTTTAATATGATGAAAACTAGCTGTGGGATGGGTTTTTTCTTTGGTTATTTTTGTTGGAGTTGTTAGGGTTTTTTTCTGTGCGGGCCTTTTTTTTCTCAGTGTCTGCCATGCTGCTCCTCTGATCTGAGATTGGGTTTCTAGGCAACGCTGCAAAGCCGTTAATAGCAATAATAAATTTTGTTCTGATCTGTTGTTTTGTTTTTTGAAAATTTCCATTAATCCTCTTCAGATTTTAAAAAAACTATCTAAGTGTTCAGATAAGCCTGAAATTATTTCACTAAAAATGCTGAGGATATTTCTTCTTTAGTTTTTTGTTGCTGTTCTTGTTTTATGATCTTTGGTTTCAGTTTTTACTTACTCTGATGAGACTCTCCGAGTAGTATACACAAAATAAATCCACCGTGTGAGTATTCTTGGTTAGAATACCTCGCTCTATTATATATTAATCTTTGTTTATGGAAGAATTTCCTTAGGTCCTGAATTCAGAACAGTATTATTGTTACAATAACTAGAAGCCTTTGAAATAAACTTTAAAGATGGTGCAACCCTAACTGAGAAAAGAAAAAAAGAAAAGAAGAGATGAGGGGAGACTAGTCTCCAGAGTAATGCACCTAGTAACCTGGTAAAATTTTAACTGTTGCATATTCAGATATTTTCAGGATAACCCTTCGTTATTCCTGTGAAACCATGGTAGTCAGATTCAGTTCTACAGTGTTTCTGAAAAGAGTAACTATATTATTAGTTAGGATCCCTGAAGTCCACTATTTTCAAATTAATCCATTTTTTCTTCCATCACTGTTTGCAGTCTAGTTTGCTCTGATCTGTCAAGAAGCAGAGGGATGCAAGTTCTTTGGATTAAAGTTGTTTGTCCCTTTATTTTTGTACCTCTCATTTAGATTAAGGTAAATGCTGTCTAAGTCAGTGTTGTGTTCTTTCTAAGGCTGTCTGCACGTTAGCTACACTGTTTGAAGGCAAACTTAAATATCACTTTTCATTAATGGCACTTGAGGTTAACCCTGTTATTAACCAATGATGAAACATGCTGCTGGGTTCATTGGGCTACAATTATATTCTCGTGTACACCAGATGCTAGGAAGAGAATGCATCACTTAAATACTTCATTTGCTTTTAAAACATTATGTTTGCTGTGATGAATATTAGAGGTTATTTTTTCTTCTGTTTAGTAGAATATTAAGGTATTTGCTTGCATGAAGAGACATTCTCCCTAAATGAGTTTATTTTTTCTTGCCCTGCTTAAGCAAGTAATGAAACTGGCAACTGGGTAGTCTTGTGCTGCTTAGAGATTTGAAGGATTTGAGAGTTTTTTCTCAATTTGAGAACAATTAAATGGGAAAAGACAGGTGGTGATGGGAGCAGATGTTAAAATCAAGCAAATTAAGAATACTTTGGAAGAAGATGGCTAGAGAGTAAAACTTTGGGCCCAAATGTTCTGGCTTTCAGATGCAGATAGACTAAACTAAGAAAATATAGCATAGATCTTTTAAATCTTGTAATGCCTGAACTGAGTGGATTTACATAGACATTCCTACATAGACATGCAGTGCAGTAGGTTAAACTGTGATTTAGAGGATTTTTTTTGCATCTCAAAATATGTTCTCTGCATCTTTGAAAGAATGAAACATGATAGCTTGTGGAAAGCTGTAAGTTGACCTTTGTAATCAGGGGACGAAAGCTGCCTATTCCTATCTGAAATTGTGTGAAAACTTTAATCTGTCGTATAAGCATATAGTTTGAGATTGAGGAGTTCAGAAGGCAAGGTTGTTTTTTTTTTTATTATTGATTGACGTTTCTGTTCTTACCAAGTAAGCAATATTCCAGGCTAGGAGTCTGAAATAAATCGAAGTTCTCTTTCTTAACATTCTCTTTCTTAACATGTGTATAAATCTGCCAGAGCCTTTAAGTGCCACAGTGGTTAGTTTGATAAATATGTGACAGTTGCTATAGAAGGTAAAATCAAATTTCTTTTCCAGAATTCTACTGTGACATATCCCTGTAGTTTTAAATTTGTTTTCTAATTTTATTGGACATAAATATATTTAAGGTGTGGAAAGATCCTGCAGGGAAAACTATTTAATGCTAAAGCTAGGATTTTATACTGTAGTTGGATGCAGTTATTTTTTCATTGCCTTAGTATAATCTCACCTTGAGGTGAAATCCTTGATGTTTTCTTTCTCAAAACCACTGAGATCTGTTGCTTTGCTTCATCTGTTCTGTTAAAATCTATAAGGCGCTTTTTGGCATGACAACGTATAGATGAATGTTGTGCAAATGCACAAAGACTGACTATAAATACCCGTCAGCCCAGTTTCTTCCAAGACAGTGTCGTGCAGTCTGACTTTCCCATTTTGATTGTTGGCAACTGTCATGTATATCCTAGTGGGTCACCACTTAGGTTAGTATTATGCCTGCTGCCTCTTGATCCATCTTTGGAGTAAATTAGGTTAATTCTTTTTTGGGGGTTTTTTTGATTGCTCACAGTTTAACATTAGTTCCTCCTTGAACTTCTTATATCTTGGACATCAGAGAAGAAAATACTCTGTGTCTCATGTACCAACTTGTTCTTGATTTCAACTGTGGTTTTTCTACTTTCAGCATCTTCCTACAATGGTAGGAACAGAAATGCAGCAACTCTGCCCAAAGCAGTAGGTGTGATTTATCGTATCACTCTAAAAAGCACGTTAATACACACAATATAAATTGATTGCATTTCTCTGCTGTACATCCTTAAGCAATAGAAATCTGTTGAGTGCATGCAGTACATGTGACTCCAAACCGGGATTAAATGTTACAGCAGTAAAGGAGGTAGCCTTACTTAAGTAATTTTGATTACTATTTTGGTCTAAATGAAACAAGTTCAATATACACACTATTGTAAATTATATCTGCAAACAGTAATTGAAGAGGCTAGTATCAAATCTTAAAATCCCCTTCAGGTAAATTTCAAAAATTCTTTCAGTTAAGATGATCTTGTTTATAGATATCAATGTCTGTACTGGAAAACTGCCTCAGGCTTTTAAGAATGGATGTTATTGGAAAAGTAGGAAATGGTCCTTGTTTAATCTGCCAGGGCCCTGTGAATGGGATGAGGGCAATTCTCATTAGATTGTGTTTCAGCATTCCCCTCCCATTAATATTGACCGTAGGATTAAACCTGTTGCTTCTGACAAGGGGAAAAATGACTGCTACAAATCTGATAACACTTCACGTAAAAGGACTGCGTGACTGTTTGTTTAAGCACATCCTACGTAGTTTTCTCCAGTTATTGTTAATTCCCTTTGCTTCATTCTGGCTTGTCAGCAGATGAGTGGAAATGATAACTGTCTACCTAGCAGCTGTGATAGAGATTTTTTGCATTGCATCAACGTGTTGATTTTACATCATCAGATCGTAATTTCTAATGCTATCACATCTGCTTGATCTAGAGGTCACCACCTGCTTGCACTTCAGTGGCCTTCCTGCCATGACTGGTTGTCACGGTTTAAAGCTGGGCTGGCTATTAAGCGAACGACAGA